>WARS01000032.1:3325000-3757790 GCA_008933995.1 Datnioides undecimradiatus | reverse complement strand
GTATAAGAGACAGCCCCCTCCTGTCATTCATCTGTCCATCTCTGCTCGCATCCGTCCCTTTTTCCCACCCATCCCGAAACACAAGGACAGCTGTGAGTTTTGTGACGGCTAATGCTGTGTCGTTCAAAGTGGTAGCCTCGCTCCCTATGTCTCTCACTTTCCTACAGACACACACACAAAAGTGCTCTTGCCTACATCCACTCTGTCATGCACACATACCCAGATAGAGAGAGAGGGAGAATGTTTCCAGACAGCTATTGATCTGTTATGTGGCTGATAGGACAGTAATGAACTTCCTGTAGAACAAACAGCAGCCTGTAGGAAGAGAGTTTTCTGACTGATGTTTTTTGGGTTTTTTGGTTTGGTTTTTTTTATAGTCTGAAGTGATAGGACACAACAGATGGATGAAATCTATATTTTAAATTGAGCCACTTTTCTTACTTCTTAGCCTGCTTTAAATAATGGCTTGGCATACACACTCACACACACACACACACACACACACACACACACACACACACACTAAATATTTGCATTTTTGGAGTGAAACACATAGAGATAATAGGATAATAGGAAGAAAACATCAAATCTTCTACCATATAGTTATAAACAAGCTGCATAATAATAATGCTATGCACTCGTGTTCTCTGTGACTTCCTTTGTGAAATATGTTTTTTTTTAAATTTCGTTTTAAGCTTGGCTAAAAAAAAATGCTTTTATCTCTGAAATAGCTTTAGGCACTTACAGTTGTGTTACATGTAGTTACTGGATTGCTTAAAATACATTTCTCCATAGGTTTTGTAAGACAAGTCATGTGATAGAAAGAAACTGAGGTGTGGTTTGTTTTAATTACATTTTAGAGGTGAAAAGCTAATATCACTTTTCTGCCAACATATTCATACTTACTATGCATACCAGCAACTGCCTGCTTAAGAGCATAAAGGTACTTGGTGTTGATTCAACATTAATATTAGACTCTCTTGACTTCAAAACCTCTCAGTTAAACTGGTGAATCCAACTATGGAGCTGCCAAATGAATCTAAGTGGGTCTTGAGAGGATTTACAGAATGTGAAAACAGACACAAAATGATTTCTTCAGACATCCCTAAAGCTTTTTTTTTTTTTTACTTGTGTAGTACTGGATAATTTTTCTTTTAACAAATGATTGATAATTAAAAACATGAAAAACTATCACACTGTGACATCAGGAGTGGAGTGAGACATGACCCAAACATGAAAAAACATGTTTCTCCTTTTTTGTTCACAACCTTTCCTTTTTCTTATTAATATTTTTATTTTAAAATACTAGGATTTGTAATGTTGTATAGTATTGCAGCTCTTACACTAAAACTCATTCAAAGGAAACTATCTAGAAAGGGAAAAACAAACTGGTCTGAGAGCTGCTGGATGCTCAGATACCAGCTCTTGTGGCTATAGCTGTCTTTCATTATTAGACACACAAAAGGCAGATGAGATCTATAGGGTGCAGCAGACTGAGTGCACATACTCACTCACTCTGTCTATATGAGGATGAAGCCCTGCTTTGAGTGCCACGTTTGCTCCACGAACAACTTGTCAGGCACTTCCACGGATGACCTGAAGTGCTGATAAGCTCCATCACGCTCTCCAAAGGAAACCAAATGACTGTTAAATAACGTGGCAAGGGCCGACCTTGCCCCTGCTCTCTTCACAAAGAACTACTCCTCTTTGTCTCACTCGCCGCTGCCCCTCGTTCTCCTCTCTCCTCAGAGCTGTATCACCATTAAGGTAATGGAGCAAAGTCTGAGTGTGCATGTGACAGAGATACAGAGAGAGTATGTATGCCCTGAATGCCCCTGGCACCTCCTATGAATTTAGAAAGGAACCCATCAATCTTATTGTCCAGCTGCCTGTCCAGCAGCACTGCCACTACAGTACAGTATTTGTGTGTAAGTGTGTGTGTGTGTGTGTGTGTGTGTGTGTGTGTGTGTGTGTGTGTGTATATCCTGAGGGGACCGTCTGCTAAGGGGAAGATAATGGGATGTAATGGAGATGAGGCTTACACTCCTTTTCTTTCTCTTTTCCTATCTTCATCCCTCTGCTCTCACGCTTTCTCTACAGGCTCTCTCCCCACAACCCAGCATGTAACGTTTCACTCTCTTGACTGACGGACAACATGCTATAGAGTTAAGTCTTTGCCCTGGGCAGCTGCTGAAGGTAAATCTTAGATGTTCCTGCAGGATGCGCCGTAGCCAAAGACAGGATTTAAAAGTGCGAGAGCAGGGACAGACTTTATTCCCCAACTTCATGGGAAAACTGAAGCCAAGAAGAATTTTAAAATGTATTAATTTTTCCCGTCTGCTCTCTCCTCCTTGACGATAACAAGCTCTTAATCCACTTAGCATTTTTTTTCCCCATCAGTTAAAAAACCCCACCAGTAGTTTTCAACTTGTCAGGGATCGTTCACTCCGCCCCCAACAACATGCATAATCTAAAATTAAAAAAAAAACAAAACATGCCTCTTATCAAAAATTTCTACCCTCTAGTGAGAGAGTGGAGAAAATAAACTATGAAAACAGGCTCAGATAATATACAGTTCACTCTCTCACACACAGGCACTCATGCACACACACACAGGGTTTCATGAAGAGCTTTAGAGGCTGGTTTAATAGACAGGGATTTACCTTTAGGATTTACCATAAGAGCCCTGTAATAAGAGAGACAGAGAGAGAGAGTAACAAATAGCAAACTGTGAGCAGCCCTGAGCTCCAGGCAAGAAGAAGTGATGTGCGGAGAGAACTAAATTATAATTTCAAACATAGCTTCAATTTCTACCTCCTCCTTCCTCCTTTCCCCCCCTCCCTCCCTCTCTGTTGTTCTCAAACATCATCCCTCCTCTATTCTCTCTCTACTCTACTCTTACCTCTCCAGCCTGAAGTCGAATCCATACTCCTGTGTCTGCATGTTGCAAAGGATGAGGCTAAAGGATTTGATGTAACACTCATACCCCATAAGGGACAACCATTTTGACGCAATGCTTATGACAGGACTGTAACTGTGCACGTAACAGCTTGTTTTGTTGTCTCTCGTGCGATGCATTGAACTGCCTCTGTGCCGGTTTTTAAGTTTGTCCTCACAGAAAATGACAGAAATGAAAATAAGATGTGAAATACTTTGCACAGTGTCTCTTAAAGCTGACATGGTGAACGCGGAACATCCATTAGATCCACACACGCATAACTTAGGTCTCTTTTTTATTTTTTTAAAGACAGGGTGAGTGATTGTATATGTGAGTATTGTAATTCAATGACTCAGTGTTGCAATGTATTACATCACTCATCAATGGATTAATTAATGTTTCAAACTGGCATACTGTTGAATTATAATTTAAACACATTAATGATGACTTTAGTAGATATTTGCATATTTAAATCTTTAGTATTGAGGGTATGAAGGAAGCCAGTGCCACGATCACTTCCCACATTTAACACTGTTTCTTATTGGCCTCATCAATAAAACCTCTGGCACTTACTCATATACCACCCCGTGGATACTTATATTTAGGTCTCCACATCCACTCAGTTTGTTACATTAACACATATGATTCTGAAGTCAGTAAGCCAACGGTAATATAACTGACAGTGATCCGTGTTTAGCCTCTGCAGTGAGCCAAAAATAGGAAACTTTATTGAGTCTGAAAGTTCACTCTTGACTTTGGAAATCTGAACTCAAGGGCCACTTGATGTCTTTAAACCACATTTCCAGGTCTTAAAAACTAGTGAGTGGATCTTGGCTGAAGATTTACTGCCTGTATCTTGACTTAACTAGTGCTTTTACAATGGAGCAGATGTGGTTTTAAGTGCATTTTATGCCACTGGGACTTATGTGCTGTTTATACAACACACTCAAGCAAAACATTGCCTGCAACAGTAAAGAAGGCTGAGAACTAGGAGAACGAAACAGCGAGTTTTGTGTGTGAAACCCACGCAGTTCATACAGCATGTATAGCATAAGACGTATTTACTTCACAACCTCTGAACTTGTTGTCACTTGGGCAGCGGTGCGTCATAAATAATTTTCAGCTTAACTTTCTGAGCTGATTCTGACTTTTAAACCAAAAAGCAGCCGCACAGCAGAGGTTCACCTGAGTGCAGTGCATTGGAAAAAACTGTGTTATGCCAACAAGGTCAGGCAGGGCCAATGATAATCATTTGAGAGTGCTTATCAAACGCCATTACACACACCATATATCCTTTTATATGATCTGTGAATGGACTTCACTGAGGAAGATGTCCACTTTGTCCTTGGTTTAATTGCACTGTAAGTTGATAGAGTCACTGCTACAGACGCCATAATGTGCCCAATGTATCACACTCCTCTCTCTGGGTCTCTACACAGTCAAGCAGCAGTATGTATGCTGTAAGGTCATCGCCGTGACTTCACTGACGGGGGGGTTCATTGCAAAGAAACGATCCATGGACCTTGAAGACCTGTCATTTGGAAGTAAATAATATTTAAGCTCAGTGCATCATCACAACTTAAAAAAAAACTTCAAGACATGATGTACAAGCTATACCGGGATGTGGTTTTAACAACTGTCATTACCACAAGCTTTTTCATCATACATATGTGTGTTCTGCAATACCAATAATATCATTCACAGCAATATTGTCTAGAGGAGACCTCATTCTTACTTCTCCAATAGGCAATACATCTGAATATTGTTTGTTTGGCTGCAGTCACATCCCATCGTGTCCAAATACTGTTGACCTCTATTATGAGAGTACGAATAAAGTGGTAATACTGGTAAGAGAACGGCAGCAGCAGCTGCATTTCTATTATATTTGTGTAAGTTAGCATGCACAGCTTGTGTTTAAGCAACTGCACTGAGATGGAAAGATAACTCCATCACTTTCTTCTTATCTGTACTCAGTGGTGGTATTTAACCTGACAACCCCTTCTTCTGATATTTTATACATATTCATGTTTCCTATGGTGTATCCCTCTCATGACCTTGGAACCACTAATTCTCTCTCTCTCTCTCTCTCTCTCTCTCAAACACACACACACACACACACAAAACCTTGATCTAAATAACATGTGCTGCCTTGGAGCATTGGAGCCAGCAATGTCTATTTTTTCAATCAAATCCAATTACTTCTTGTGTGGCTTGTAAAGGAGCTGTATGGAAAGAAGGACCGGGAGCAGAGATGCATTAGATGGGGAATGATGGATAGATAAAAAGGTAGAAGTGTATCCAGAGAGAAAATTATGGACGAGATGTGGCAAAGGGGACATACATATAAAAATAACAGGTAAAGGAGAGAACAAAGGGGACAAGAAGGATCAAACAACAGCAGAGGAAGGGAACAAAAAAAGGAATAAATCTAGAAAGACAGTGAGGATCTGTATGCAAGGACAAAGTAACACACAGAAGAATGGAGGTGAGCAAGAATACATGTATACAATTTCAGTGCTGTGAAGCTTGATCGAAGTGCCACTCACATTTCATTTTGTAATGTAGCATAAAGTAGATGGCAGGAGAAGGGAATTGATAAAGATATTGGAGAGGGAGTTGTGGTTTGGCAGAGATATAGATTCTATAAAAAAGATGACACCACTTCGTGTCCAGCAGATTGTTGTGTTGGCTGCCTGTTTTGATCGTCTGAGGTCAGGGAAAAATGAGCAAATGCAGCCGCATCAGTAATGCAGTGCAGAGCGCCAAGAAAGCGGATGTAACTGAACAGCTTAGCTTCCACAGAATAAGAGGGAGAGATCGACTCAAACAAGGAGCTGCTTATGTAAAAAGAACTGTATCTATAAAGACAGTTTAGTTTTCATGTGTTTGAGAGTAAAGATGCTTCGGTAGAGAAACATCACAGGCCCCATCGCAGAGCTGTGGAATAAAATCCCCACTGGGCTCAATTTAAAAAATCTTTCTGGAGGGATTTTTAACCATCATGAAATTACAACATGCGGACACGTTTCCATCTACCAGATTAGCAAAAACGTATTGGATTTCCTCTATTTTCACACAAAAGTCAAATTTTACACCCTGCTGATGAAAGGCAAAGGAAGTAAGTGCAGAAAAACAGCCAGAGATCTACTTTAAGCAGCAAGAATATCTCTTTGGATGGGATTTAATTACAGGACAGAAAAGAAGATTTGAGAATAGTTATTACCAAACTGAAAAAATGAATCATGCACGTCCCTAAAATCCCCAACCAGTGCAGGAAATGTTAAAGTCACTCCACCTTTACTAGAAAAGTAAATCCAGGCTAAATGGAGCCTAAGAGAACAACCATAAACTAGTAGCTCTGTCACTGTGTGTATTTAGTGTTACCTTGAGCTAAATGCTCGAGCATGCTAATGTGGTAATGTTCGCCATCCTTGATTAGCGTGTTAGCCTGCTAACATGCACCAATTAGTCAGTTTAGTTTCTTCGACCTGATAATTGCTCAAAGTGAAATGTCAGGGGATCATTAAAGTGACTGCAAGTCATTATGAATGTTCGAGGCAGATGTCACTGAAATTCATCCAATCATCACCTTCATGCTGGTTCAAGATGAAGCGATGAGGAGCAGCCAAATAGGTAGGCACCAAGTAGACAGATCCACTGCAAACAGGGCCGTGGGCACCAGGATTAAAATATGAAGTGATACTAAGAACTAATACTACTATACTAATGAACAACCATACTTTTATGCTGACATTTAAACTTCACTCTTAATGATTATTAAACTGTGGGGTGGAGGGGCTCTAACTTCTTCGGAGGCGCATGACAGAAAATGTTTGAGCTCCACTGTCCTTGACTGATTCTGCACACATGACTGAATATTACACGTAAGTGACTGTGCTCTGCTTCATCTGTGTGGCATACGCGCAACATTTTCATTGTGACATGTGTATATTGACACCTGAATTGTCGCTGGTTTATTAATGTTTTAAAACAAAGTCACAAACAGACAAGTGACAGTCCTGGAGGGACATATTAATCTGCTGTGAGGCAGTGAGTGGAAATGTAATATGCCCGTGTCGATTTGGAGGAACACAGCAGCGTTGTACAGATAACTGTCTCCATCTCAGGCTGCAAGTGTCACAACCACTCGGGGGTTTCTGTCACCTCTGATTTTCCACAGACTTCCATCCTGCATGTGTGTGCTGTTCAAGCAACAGAGTGATTAACATTTAAAAGGTTGATTAAAATTTTCGATTTAAATGACTGTAACTCAGCAGTGGGAGGGGAGCAGGAAGCAGATGTCAGATCTTGCAAACATAAACTACTCTTTATCTCTCTTTATCGTCACACATCCAGGCAAGTCATCCTACAGTGAAAACTAGGGTCAGAGAATGATTACAGGTGTTTATTATTTTCATTTTAGCTGTTTTGCTCCTGATTTCACACATTTAGTGTTACAAAAGACAACATTTTTGTCTTTCACTGCATTAAAAAGCAAATAAGGAAGCTGTGAAATTGTAAATGAAAACTGGAAAGTCAACATGCTTGGAAAATGTGGTTTAAATTACATGTATTTCTGCCGTTATGCTGTCACTATTCATCTTTAAACAGCCATGAGTTATATTAAATGCTGTCTCATTCATTGTTACACGTATGCACATTAGTATGCAAGCCAACGAATGTATAAAGTTAAATGTATTCATATTAAGAAGATGTCATAAAATTATTCTAATGCTGCCTTTTCCCCTTTTTCCATAAGGATTTCCTTATCTGCTGGTGTCTGAGGGTTTTGTCCCTGCTGAGGAGAACAACAGACGGAGGGATGCTGAATGAATGCAATATGCTGGAGATCCTTTATGTTGATATTACCTGCCAGGTATCATTTGTTTTACACTGGAAACTTGTAGACCGAAAACTTTGACTGCTCAGTGTGTGAACTTCAAAGATGCAGCTCGTTGCCTTAACCATGAAACATAAAACTTTAACAGCACCTGTCTGGATGAATCTCTCAGTTGCAGTTACAAATCTTATAATTTCAGTGACATGAGATTAGATAAGGCAAGAAATCTGCACTAGGCAGCAACAAACACTGTCAAATGTTGCAGGCTAACAATGCTTCTTGCTCGGTTGGTATTTAGTCTGTGTCCTGTTTACTGAATGTTTCATGGAAAATTGTTACACTCTCTGTTTATCAAAAAGGTTCATTCAATCGACAAGGAAGCATATGCATTTACTTATGTGTATCTCAACCATAAACAACTGAGAGGGCAATCTGATGCTCACACAGGAGCTATGAAGGTTTTCAGAGAGTTGCTTTTCTCATGTGGACTTAAATTCATAGCTGACAACAGTATGGATTTTTTTGCACCCTCTCTCATCAAATTTATGCTCAACTCTGACTAAGATCTAACACATCTCCCAACTCACAGAGAAAACTTGCTGACATCCTTGACATACTACTCAGTCCCTGCTGTTTTGGATTGACGATGCTGCACTGTGACAGAGGGTGCAGACTAATACTTGCCAGTCAACTAGGCAGGATAGCGGGAGACAAGTGATTGCGCTGTTGATGGGGGTAATTTTGCACAGATAGGGGGTGGAAGGAGGGGGGATTACAGTAAATAACAGAATACAAATGCCGTCTGATTGATAAATACTGTATGACAGCGCTCTGTCTTCCCCGTGACTGTCAGCAGATGACGAGGCCAGTCTAAATCAATGAACGACACTGAAAACTACTGCAGTGAAACTTTCAGGGGAAGATATACACAGAGTAATATCTTAGTAAAAACCCCCAAAGGCAGACAGCAGAACATTGTTTCATATCATGGAATCTATATAATCCTCTCATTAAAGAAACATTTTGATATTTTGGGAAATCCATAGATTTGCCTTCTTGTTGAGTGTTAGATGAGAAGATCAATCCCACTATCTATATCTCTCTGTTAATGAAACTGCAGCCAGCAGTTGGTTGGCTTGGCATTGCACAATAAACACCGTTTGCAGTCTTTACACTGTTGGATTCAGCTACATATAGAAGCTTCACTAAGTTGGAAAGAAGACAAACCCATCAAGCAGCATCAGTTTTACACATAAACCCCTGTAAAATGATGGTTTTACACTTTGTTTCTCTGCAGATTAAAGATATAACTTGTAAATTGGTGAGCCTTAAGATGTGCTGGTAGACACAATTATGCCTCTTTGTTTCCTGCCTTCATGTTAAGCTAAGCTAACCACCGGCTGGCTGCAGCTTCATAGATACCGTACAGGCACGGGAGCGGAAAGTGAATGAGCATATTTCCCCCAAAGGTCTAACTATTCCTTTAGAAGACAACATTAAGCGTAATCAAATATCATTACAGGCAATCATCCCCTCTCTCAAACTAGCTGTTGATTTAAGGTTGGACGGGGGGTGTTTTTAGCCTTGGATGAGGAATAAAGAAAATATTACACTTTATTATACATCAGTTTTCGAGGGGCCATATAGTTTATGATAAAACACAGGAAATCCTGAAAACAAATCATGGATATTAAAACACAGCAAGCACAAGACAGAAACAGAGAACAGCCCAAAGGCCGAGTGTATTTCAATAAACAACCGACTAAAAAGAAATGTCATTTGGCCCAGGTGGATTTCTATCTGTTTGGCTTATGACATTTGGTAGGCATTTCAGTTCCTGTGTGAGAAACTCATTTTCAAATCCGATTTCTTAAGCAAATACAAACACCATAAAATTAAGAGAAGTTTGTAGCTGCTTGTGTGTACAGTCCTTACCTCCTACTCTCAGCTCATGTTATCCCACTGCACATCTCCAAATGTCCTGCTGCTGTCACTTTCACCTTAGGGGGAGTGGACAGAAACAGTGATCTACACTGTTATCTTACAGGGTGAATTTATGGTGCCAAATAAATATTATCCTCACACTGATGGCACTAGCTCATGCCGAGGCAGTTATTATCTCCATGATGCACTCTTCATCTCAAGTCTCAAAGCATCAATCTAGTCCTCCGTCAACAGAGAGCATCTCTTCTTATTTAACTGACATCTTAAAAAGGCCAGCTTCAAATCATCAGACTCAAGAGACGGAGGCAGAGAGGAAGACAGGGAGGAAAATAATATGAGTGCAGCCATGACAAAAATACTTTTATAAACATTTTTTGAGAAAGAAGAGAAAATAGCTGCACAACAATGTCTTTGTGACGTCAGTAAATGATGCCATTTACCAAATGAGCCGGCCAGCTCTGTCAAGGGTTTCTCACCTACTCAGTACTTACATCTCTTTGAGGGGGCAGGCTTTAGGATGCCTGCAAGTCAAAGTCACCTATAGAGCTTATATGAGTGCTAACAATAGTGGTTCCTAAAGAGAAGAATGGGGGGGGGACTAATTCAATGAGTCAGCTTAGGTATTGCACCAGAAAAAACAGTTACCATAGTAATTGTGTTTTAGAGATAGCTGTGGTCTCAACGTAGTGGTTTGTAAAATGAGTCTGTATTTGTGGCAGAAGGAGGACACCTGGTGGTGGGGCTGGGACCCTCTGTCACCCTGCTGATGTGGGAGTCAGTACCACTTACTCAACTGCTGTTTTTAAGGACGAATATGAGGCACTTTACCCGAACCTCTTTTTTCCATGCCACGCTCCACTTTGACTCGTTATTATGATTGCGGCACATTTCTAAATAAATTTCTGAACATCTAATTATTAAAGAAACTACGTAGACAAGGTTTGTAGATGCACTGATTTCAGAAGCTGGACGTGTCTCACTTTTATTAAATTAAACTGTCTTATTAGTTAATTTGGACAAGATGCAAATCACCCTAAACAGATCAGTGGAGCAAAGAGAACAAAAAACTACAATTGGCTGAATAAACCTATTATACACACTGAATCAATTACCACATTATCACTTATAAGCAGGGTCTGTCTGTAGTTTCAAACCTCAGTGAGCAGCAAAGGGATCTAAAGTGCAACTTGGCAAAATTATTTTACAAGATTTAAATCTAAAATTAATTCTGCGTGACTGACTTTCAAATGTACTGAAACTGACCTTTGCATTTTGTTCTGTTCATCTGACCTTTACTAAAACTGCAGCTGGGCTTGTAATGTATTCACACTCAGCTTTAAATAAACTCAACCAAGTATCTGATTAACATGAGAGGCTTTAGGAAGACTCGTCTACCTCCTGTGCGCACAGACTACATCCTCATATGTTGCGCTGAAATGTATCAGTACAACCTCAAAGCACCAAAGCTTGCAGCTCATTAAAAGTCTAAAGAAATTCTGGGTTTAGCGAGCAACAGGCTGACTCTCTCCCAGACAGCAAGGCTAAATGGAATTTCACCAACACTCAAGAAAAGAAAAATAAAAAAAACTCGATGAGCCTTGAAGCGAGCTTAAGCACACGCACACAGAACGAGGATAAACATGTAAGCAGGGGGGATTCATTCAGGGTTTTTGATCAAAGTGGGAACTCTGAACACAGATGCACACAGTGGGGGGAAAAGTCAGCTCCTTTGGCAAAAGTCTAAACCCAGGACTGCTTCACTGGAGTTGGCCAGGGACCAGTTTGTCTGGTTTATTGTATCGATTTATTTTGTAAGTAGAGACGTGATGGCCTAATCTCTTTATCTCTCTAATCTCTAGAAACTATTTGACCAGATGAGACAACAAACTCTTTAAACGCCAGTTAGACGCATTTATTCTAAATATTCTATGTTCAAATCTGCAGCCTCTTAGAAGGCCCATACTAGGAATTTTGCACGTTTTCCCCTTTTCTACAAATCATATTTAACATTATTTGCATTATTTATTGTCTTGTTAGTTTCTGTATGGTGCAGCAATAAACTTGTAAACTTGGTATCATCAGTCAGTTATTTTTACCGACCTGTTTTGGGTTTTTTTTACTTACACTAATATACTGTGTTGGGATTCAGCAAGTATTAGTGGTGCATTCAGGGCAGGTCTGATGTTTGAGAACTGTCACCAAAGTACTGACGACCACCACTGTTGGGAAAGTGAAAACCAGAAGACAAACTGGGTTCAAACGTTAACATCACGAAAGCACAGTGTGGCTTCAGTCATTTGTTGCATTAAAGTGTCGATGTTCAATTACACACCGTTTTATGCCAGATAGCACATTGTCCTTGTCCCTGTTTATAAATTAGAAAAACAACATCAACAACATCTTTGCAGTGACAACTCACCGGTTGTATCTCAGTTTCCAGCCTCAGCAAGCTGATTTTGTGATGGTGTTTTTAGTAAAACCAAGACAAATTTCTACCTCTAACTTTCTCTACCTGTCAAATAATCCAAAATGCTCAGCGGCAATAAAACCTTTATCAGTTTGTAGTCAATGGACAAAATCATACAAAACCATTGGTATGCTCCTTTAAAATGTCCTTTGACATTGAATCTCCCTTGATTATCAATGAAGCACATTTTTTATTAACACTACAAAACTTCATGTGTTGGTTGAAGACACCAAACAGCTACATGTTACTATAGATTTAAAGGCATTGTGTTAAAGATTATCACTAATTAAGCCTGATTTATTAGTCAATTGTGTAAAATTGTGTAACACTGACATATAAAACAGAACATGTGACAGTGAATTTCTATGTGATTCCTCCTCACAGACTGATGTACTGCTCAAGTTAAATAATTCAGCAGTTTTACAGTAAAGTTGAAGGGGTAGAAAGTGATTGTACTATAGTGCCTTGATTTAATGTGAAAGGGTAAAGGTGATTTCTGAAAACGACATTATTACGATACACGGATAGAGTGCATATTTCCAGTAAGAACTTCAATACAGTAATAACCGTCTTTCCTTCATTTGGTGAACCAAGTTCTTCAAAGGTTATTTGAAAACACTTTATGCTATACTGACATTCATTTTCTTACGCTGCACCCAACACTCAATATTCAGTACATTTTCCGAATGACTCTATCACTGATTCTCCATTATTGCACAACCATCCATTATTAATGAAGTCAAATGAGCAAAAAAGAAAAAGAGAGGGTTGGTTTCATTGATGAGTGCTCGCCAGACTAATTATCAGGCTAAATAGCTCCTCACATTGACTTGTTTTTCTTGCAAAGGAACTCAGACTTAGCATTAGTGCTGGTTAATCCATTTATTTTTTAATTAGGCCTCATGGTCCTCACATCGGTTAGTGAAAGTATTTAAAAATCAAAGCAACGCGGTGTTTGAACAGTAAGACGATTTGATTCAGAGAGATGTATGTTTTGTTTCTCATATTTCGAGTTGTTAAAATGTATCTACTCAAGAGATATAGATCCAGTTCCTCATGGCCTCCAGTCTTAATTAATTAATCTTTCTTTTCAAAATAGTTCACGCCAAATTAATTCTTCAGTTCTGTGTGTTTTAGATTTTTTCAGACCACTTTGTTTTTCTTTGGTCTGCTCCTGAGTTTCCCTGAGCTCTTCACGCTGTTCTGGGCGCCGTGTCTCTTTTTCTTTGTTTCTTCTTCTGGGTCAAAATCAGTGTCACTGTCAGTTTTTGGTCTTCCTCTTGATCTCCCTGTGCTCTTTCCCACCGTGTCCTTGTCTTTTTCTTCTTCTTCCTCCTCTTCTGCTGAGTCAAATGGCATATCGCTGTCTGACAGTTCGTCCTCACTTTCTTCATCACTGGAACTTGTTCTTTTTAACTTCTCTACCTTTGATTTTCTGGCCTTAGTGTTTGAACGCTGGCCTTTCTTTTCCACTGCCAGAACCAAGTTGCCTACTGCATTTCTCTTCGGCCTTCCCCTGGGTCTACCTGTGCTCCTCTTTCTACTTCTTGGCATATATGTTCTCTCCTTCTGCACCTCCTCCTCTGTGTCCTGCTCTCCCTCTACATTCTCGGAGTCTGCGCCTCTCTTATTCCCATTGCCCCCGACACCAACAGTGGCACTTGCCCTTTCATTTTTCTTCTCTTTCCTTGGTTTACATCCAGAGCTCGATGAGTGGTAACGCTGGACGTGACACTTCAGACTCACGTTGTGATTGAAGCTTTTGTCACAATGCTTGCACTTGTAAGGCCTCTCTCCTGTGTGCAGACGCATGTGGGATTTCAGGTGACTTGTCTGGTTAAAGCCACGCTGGCACACCGAACATTTGTACGGTTTCAATCCTGTGTGGACCACAGAGTGTCTCCGCAAATGATGCACATCCTTAAATTCAATCCCACACACTCCGCATTTGAACTCCTTTGTCGCTCTGTGAGTTGCCAGGTGGATGCTGCGTTTTTTACTGGTTGTAAATGACTCTGGGCAGTCGGGACATTTATAAGGATCTTTGCTATCCTGATGGGTCTTCTCGTGTTTGAGCTTGTCCACTCTTGTTTTGAAGGTAACATGACAGTATTTGCAAGGATGTTCATAGGTTTCATCGTGGATTTTACTATGAGTTTTTAATGACATCTCTGTAACACATCGTTTGCCACAGATATTGCAGGGGTAGGGTTTTATTTTGTGCTCACATGTGTGAGGCTTCAGAACGTTGAAAAAACTTCCGCACTCTGTGCAAAGCTCGTTTATTTTGAGGCCACCTGGGGAGTCAAAATCTTCCTCCTCCTCCCCTTCATCTTCAGTTTCTTCTTCAGACTCCCTCATGAGCTCTTCAGCCTGCAAAAAGTCCTCAGCTGGACGCCATTCCCCATCTGAACTCGACCCATCTTCAACACCTTCCCCGCCTTCATCTGAGGGATCACTGTCTTCATCACTATACGTAACAATCTCAGAGAAAACTCTGCTGCTGGGCTTGTCATCGGTTCGCATCTCCTGTGAATACAATGACAAGAATGACAAGCTACCATGAATAAAACTTATTATGAGTCTATACAGTAAAGAACGTGTTAGACAAATTGACAAAAAGAAGGGAGGTTAAAGCACAGGAAATATTATCACTTCTTATTTAAAGTAGATTAAAAGACGTACATTATTGGCTATAGTCTCAATCACAGCGACACTCAGTCTCAATGACCCTCTGCAGCATCTGGAGATTAAGGTTAACTAGCACCTCAAGTTATCTGTCTAGCTGCAATGATACAGACTTGCACCTGAGCAGCCATAGCGGATTGTCCACGCTCTCATGCCAGTCAAAACCAGAGAAAGTTAATAAAAAACTAAATGAAATATAACACTATATCATAATGCCACACTGCCTTTCTTTACAGATCAGAGGAACTGCAACAGGTTTTGAGGTCATGATAATACTGTGGCTGAGACAATCATGAGGTTATAGTTGATTGCTATTGATTAATTGTTTTATAAATAATTGTAATTAAAGGTCTTATTGTTTTTTTCATTCATTTTATTAATGGTGATTGAGTGTTTATTATAATTAGATCGACTTCATATTTAATGGGAAACCTATCAAAAAAGTCGAGACAGTTAATTAAAGTGTATGTGATTTCATTTCACACAATGCCTTTAAATCTATAGTAACATTGCTATAAAAATGATCTAATTGAAAAAGTTGAAAGGAAGCACTAACATTTGAGAAAAAGACAACGGCAATATTGCTGAAAAGTTTTTTTCACTTTGTCAGTTAAAAGATAATTGTGTGAAAACTAGGCACTGGAATATATAAAGAATAGAGTGTTATGTAGTGAATGTTACAGAACAAATCAGCTGTGTGATGACGTGGCACAACAGCTCTAAACACACTGAAAGCAGGATCTGTAAATAATCTGTTTGAATCAAGGGAGAATGTCTGACTATAGATTCTGACCTGTAGGGGCTCTGGAGTTTCTGCTGTGCGTCCTGTCAGGTGCTGATCTTCACCTGTTGGGATGCTGGCGTTGACTTGGCTTTTCCATTGATATTTGTACTCACACTGAAGGCACCGTTGCTTGAAGATGATGAGCACCCCATGGGTGACCTTCTCCATCTGAAGTTTACAGCCACATGACGGACACTTGCGGCGGAACAGCTGGAGGAGGCAGCTTTCATTCACAAGAAACTTTCCTTTCATCTGAAGAAGTGCGGCTCTTCAGAAAATGACAAATAGGCCAACTTAATTTAAATGTTTATTAAGTGAGCAAACATGTTGAGAAAGTGCAACTTACCTTTCCTTGTTCAAATCAGCAATTACTTTTTGTTGTATCTGGTCAGATCCAGAGACAACAGCATCTGAAAGGCATGAAGAATATGACACTGAGACACCACTTCATACAGGACTACAAAATTAAGTTCAGTAAAGAAATGTGAAAAACTGATAATGGATAACTACTTAAACCTTTTTAATGCAAACTTTCTTACCTGCTAGGGAAGATTTTAACTTTTCGGAGGAAGAAGTTGGACAGTTACATCTGATAAGGTCATCACACTGACATGCAATGGCTTCCTGCACAAATTGCAAAAGTAAAAGCTGTTGTTAAACTAATCTTTCTGAAATAGTTTTGGGTGATGTTGCTATCCAGCGCACCGTACAGTATCATCAGTAAGGTTGCTTAAGCTTTACATGAGAACAAATGAAAGCTCTGTGTGTGAACCAACTGGCAGTCCACTGGTTGCAATGGGACAGCAACCGATAGTAGTGCTCGTCATGCTGTGCGCAACAAAACTGCACTATGTGGATTAGTCATTAATGTGTCATTAAGCAAAAGTCAGCACAAACAGCATTTAGACAGGGCTGGCATACATGTTTACAGAATCCTAGTGTGAATGCACAAAGGTGATAGTTACTATCATTATGACTCTTAATGAGTCTAATTAACTTAATTATATGGAACAACTGTATAGACAAAACGAATTTTGAATTAAGTGTAGCATAAACAACTTACACACTACTACTGAAAAGCATTAACTCCTATAACTCCTCTACCTATACACATAATTAAACCGACAGAAAATATAATATCTTGCTATATTTAGTGCCTTTCCTCAATTTGATAAACAACTTCTCAGTAAAAATGGGTCCTTGCTCTGTCCAGTATTTCTTTATGACTGATTACTTGTTTTACGTGTTTCTATATATTTAAGAAGCTTTTGTACATAAAAACAACACAAAACAGTGTGCTGCTTGGGTCAAACTAGGAATGAGCTCAAGTATGGTGGATGATCCGGTGCTGTGTTGAGGAGGTCTGGGGTTGGAGTGACAGCCGTTTAAGCAGACTCACCACATAATGTGGGGTCTCCAGAGGTTCCTCTGACTCTGACTTGACACACAGTGATGGGACAGCAGTGGACTTAAGCTGGACCTTGCCAGGCGCCGGAGTCACTCTTTCAAAGCAGTCATCAGTAAAGTGTTCACTGCACATGGTGATATCGGTCCAGGACGATTCTTTGAGCCGTTGCCCATTGACTTCAAACAGGAACTGGACCCACTCCAGTCTCCTCTCGGGGTCAGCAGGTAACTTGAACCGCTGCGCACGGCGACGCCACGAATCACATCCGACAACGGAGCACATCCCGGGTTTAGGCCTGTTCCCTCCAGCTTTAAAAGTGAGCGGACAGCGTGAGAGTGCAATGCTCAGGAAACCCTCCAAAAGAACTGGGTTCCAGCGACAGCAGCAGGGACAAGCTAACGGCTAGCCGCTTTAGCTAGTAACTGTGGCGATGGTAACGGAATGGGCGGGGTTCTGTGGCCAGGTTCGCGTGATTTTATATCAGGCGTGTACCGGATTTAAGGTCAAACTATCAAATAATTGTATTTTAGAGTCATTACTCACAAAGAATACACAATAAACCCCATATACAAAGCTCGTCAGGGCCCAACAATGTGATTTTTCGAGAATGACGCCGCTGTAAGCTTGAATACATGAAAGTATAAAACAGTGGAGGCCCCTCTCTCCGCCAGTTCAAAAAATACGCCTAATAACCTGAAATAAATGTAGAATATGTTTTTTGCACGTAAAAAACATTTTCTCTTTTTGTCTCAGTGGGATTGAACTGTTTACTTCACATTAAATCATCAGTTACAGAAGCCTGGTATTGTGCTTGCTTACTGTCACAGTGTCTGTGGTGCACTTGAAGAGACCAGAGCCAACATTAATGTCGGAAGTAACACATACTATGACAACACTCAAAGTGATCCACTTACTCAGTTAGTTGCATAGAATTGAAATGATCAAATATAATTAGAATCAGTATTGTATCAGTACTGAATCAGAATAATCTAGTGATCCAATGTCAAAACACTATAGCTGTTTCTACCCTAACTACAGTGGCATTAGTAAAAGTCAGCTGTCTTTAAATACATTACCCTTGTGAGGAAGGCACACCATGCCAATAAAACAACCAGGCTATACCCAAATAGCACAAGTGGAGTGACAGCACCAAGGTGCTGTTAAGTAATTAACACATCTAATGTTCATATAATTGAACAACACAAAGGAAAAGTAGCACTTAACACCAACTCAGTTTAATCTAACCGTATCCAGTTTAATCCCAAGGTGCACACATCATCCAAGAGGATTCAAAGTCTCTTGAATTTAAAGTGACTTTATATCCTAATAGTAAAAAGCAAATGACATCTGAGAAGACACTGGCCTAAGAGTGCAATGTCAAATGTATCACAGAAATGAGCTCTGTATGACACTCCAAACTCAATTTCTCTTAATAAATGCTCAACTTACAAACTTTTTTAGCTCTATGTATTTTTAAGTGTTTTCCACTGTCTGATTCATTCTTGGTCTTCCCCGGTGCTGGCCTGAGCTCAGTGTTCTGGTGGCTGTATCTCTTTCTCTTCAAGTCCTCTGGGTCAAAATTAAAGTCACTGTCAGATTTTTTTGCATTTCCTTTTGATCTGCGCAAGGTCCGCGTCACTTTCTCCCTCCTCTCCTCTTTCTCTTCTGCTGAGTCAGAGGATGTGTCGCTCTGTTCATCCTTGCTTTCTGCACCACGTGTTTTCTTTAACTTACCCTCCTTTACTTTGGCAGTCTTAGTGTTTGAACACTGGCTTTGAATTCCTGCTGCGTTTCTCTTCGGCCTTCCTAGGGGTCTGCCTGTGGCCCTCTTTTTAGTTTTTGGTATATTTGTTCTCTCCTTCTGTACCCTCCTTGCCTTTTCTTCTACATTGTCATTGTACATCGTCTGTTCATGTCCGGCATTGGATGAATGCTCACGCTGGACGTGACACTTCAGGCTCACATTGTGATTGAAGCATTTGTCACAATGCTGACACTTGTAAGGCCTCTCTCCTGTGTGCAGACGCATGTGGGATTTCAGGTGGCTTGCCTGGTTGAAGCCACGTTGGCATACTGAACACTTATATGGCTTCACTCCTGTGTGCACAGCTAAGTGTCTCTGGAGAGAACGAGGTCTGTTAAATTCAATCCCACATATGTTACATTTCAACTGTCGGGGACCTCTGTGGTCCTCCAGGTGGATTCTGCGTTCCTTATTTGTAGCAAACGTCTCTGAACAGTCGGGACATCTATAGGGTTTTCCTTCAGTGATGTGGGTCTGTTCATGTGTGTGTTTGTCAGCCTTTGTTTTGAACGCAATGTGGCAGAATTTGCACCGATGCTCGTAGTTTTCATTGTGAACTCTGTTGTGAGAATTTAGAGCGACCTCACTGACACATCTCTTACCACAAATATTGCAGGAATAGGGTCTGAGTTTGTGTTCACATATGTGAGGCCTGCGTTTATTGAAAAACATCCCACACTCTGCACAGAGCTGACTGTGTTTGGGTGCAAGTGGAGGATAATCATCACTTTCATCATCACTCTCCTCATCAGATTCGTCACTATGAATCCCGTTATTCCAATCCTCATCTGAATCCATGTTGCCCTCATCGCCTGATTCTTCTGTTTCATCCTGGGAACCAATCTCCTCTTTGATAATATCAACAATCTTAGAGACACCAGTGGTGCTGCTGCATTTGTCACCTGTTGACACTGGCTGTGAAAGATATGATGACATAAATAGGTCTGGGTTAAATTATATATTCAACATTAAATCATATGCTGCAACTGACAGTTATTTTCATTATCAATTAATCTGCAGATCATTTATTCAATGAACTGATAATTCATTTGGTCTATGAACTGTAAAGCACAGCTGCAAAGAGAACACAATAACATGTTTTACTGTTCCCAGAAGTAGAAAAGTTGCAAGATGTTTCACTATTTTTGCTTGATAAATGACCAAAATTATTCAATTATCCAAATAGCTGCAGATAATTTTTCTCTGCATCAACCAATCAATTAATCAGCTTTACCAACACCAGCACAAACCTAAAGGCTACAAAAAACAACAACAATAATAATAATAATAATAGTAATAATAGATAGATAGATAGATAGATACATAGTGTAGATTATGTAAAATTCTTAGTTTAAAGTCATTGTGACTAAACCTTTAAGATAGCATTAGATGAGTTGTGGTAGGTCTGACTATACATTCTAACCTGCCGGGTCTCTGGAGATAATCCCATGCGTCCTGTCAAGTGTTGATCTTTAGCTGCAGGGACTCTAGCGTTGACTTGGCTTTTCCATTGATATCTGTACTCACACTGAAGGCACTTCTGCTTCAAGACGATGAGCACTCCATAGGTGACCTTCTCCATCTGAAGTTTGAAGCCACATGACGGACACTTGTGGCGGAACAGCTGGAGGAGGCAGCTTTCATTCACAACATACTTTCCTTTCATCTGTAGAAGTGCAGCTCTAGAAAATGATTCAAACTAAAAAATGTGAGATGCTGGTTTTAAAAAGTTGTCTAACAGAACTGTTAGAAAAGAGGAACTTACTTTTCCCTGATGATATCAATATTAACAATTCTTTGTACCATCTGACTATAATCAGATAGGAAAGCATCTGACGTATCACTTGGCACTGGACTTTCACAGGCATCTGCAAGTTAAATTTAAAGTTTATTATTCAGATGAAAAGAAAACATTTGTGTGAAGACCCACTCCACTGTTATTAACTTATACCAATGTCAAGTTACTTACCTGTTGAAGTTAATCCTGATTCTTCAGAACAGGAAGATGGACTATCATGTGTTCCGAGTGTACACCGAGAAGCATTTCCTGTGGGTTTCACAGGCTCCTGCGCAAAGTAACACAAAAACAAAACAAATACTATGATCTGTTGATTTTTACAGCAAGTTCTCATTACGCTGCAGTACTGTATAGCTATTTCAAACAAGGCCCGTTAGACACTTAGGTACAAGCAACATTTTAGTTAGGACATTAAAAATCTTTAGGTGTGAATCACTTTTAGATACTGTGCTCTAAATATCGCATAGAGCACTGCTTTTATGACTCTTACTGTGTTCCTGAGAAAATGAATCAGTTATTTGTTGATTCAGTTGTCACCCAAGCAGTTAATATGTGTTTGAAGTGTCTTTGTCAATGAAAAAGTTTGTTAGAGTGTGAATGAACGCGGCCACATATCTGGAGCTCACCTGAGAGGGCTCAGGTTCCTCTGACTCTGACTTGACGCACAGTGACGGGACAGCACTGGACTTCAGCTGGACCGCGCCACTCTGACTCACTCTTTCAAAGCAGTCATCAGTAAAGTGTTCACTGCACATGGTGATATCGGTCCAGGACGATTCTTTGAGTCGTTGCCCATTGACTTCAAACAGGAACTGGACCCACTCCAGTCTCTCCTCAGGATTCGCAGGTAACTTGAACCGCTGCGCACGGCGACGCCACGAATCACATCCGACAACGGAGCACATCCCGGGTTTGAGCCTGTTCCCTCCAGCTTTAAAAGTGAGCGGACGGCGTTAGACGTGCACAGGCACTGGAGAATGCAGCTTTGTGTCCACTCCTATTCCTGTATCCCAAACACACACGAGCTAACAGCTAGCTGTTAGTGTCACTCCAGCGGTGAATAGGTGGGCGGGGCTTCGTAGATGGGTTCGCGTGGTTTGAGAACAGGCGTATCCCGGCTATAAAGTCAAACGTTGAAAACACTGAGAAAATTAAATAAAAAAACTAAAACCTATACCAAACCTGTCCAGTCTTCGGACTTATTATTTAGGTCGCTGTTGCAGTTTTTTTAGTTTTATCTCCTGTGAGGTAAAAATGCTCTTTAAATATGGAGGATCACTACTTTTGTTTATTTTTCATGATCTCAACAGCGGGCAGACTGACACTGTGAAGGGAGTCAGTCAATTTAATAGGACTTGAGAGTCTGGTATCGGTTGTATCTTAACAACGCAACACAAAAAGATTTTGGTTTGGCCAGTGGCTCACCATTAAGTTTCAGTTTGGGAAAGAGTTTACTGGGCACCACACAATACCACACTCTAGAATAACTCAGGTACAAGTAAAAATCCTAAAGTCTTATTATAAATCTTATTAATAATCATGATTGTTGATTATTGGTGAATATCAATTGTATTTTGCATTAATCTGAATCAGTGGAAAATAAGTGGCAACTGTGGGTGTTCAGTTAATTTAGTGAACTAACAATATTTGACCCTGAAATGGAAATAATCAGGTGAAATGCAAGTATCTCAAAACTATAACTGTGTTTAATTAAAGTAGACCTATCTGTATGACGTAACAGGAGAGTGAGAAAATGGGCTTTAAAAAAATTAAATTAACTCATTTCAGCTTTGGGCAGAATAATATCCAAATATCACTATGGAGACATTTTTCCTATCTGCCTACTACATGGCTTCACTTTCCATGTCATTTACTAGCTCACTGGCCTAGAAAATGAACGTTTTTTCAATACTGTTGCCACAAAACTGTTAAGATCCACACATGCACCATACAAGAAGATGAGCTGTTTGATGGGCAGAAGAAATAAATGTACCTCTCCTCTCAGCAGAATGTGTAAATAACTTTCAGACAATTTACTGATCAGTTATCTTTATCTTTTCCAATAATATAAAGAGTAAAGTATTGGGCAAAAGAAAGGAACACAGGCACTTAACATCGACCCCATTTAACATACTTTATCCAAATTTGCATACATTGTACATACAAATCGGTAATAGGATTCAAAAGTATTGCCCCAGTTTCTAAGTACAGTAAAGGGCAATGCAATTTGATATAGATCCTGGCCTAGGTGTACATGTTTTGTCAAGCAGGCAATTTTCTTGGAAATCAGTCCTGTGTGAATGCCTGCTTTAGATGTCTTCTTTCTTCCCACAGTTGATCAATTTATTGTTTCACTCCGTTCATTTCAAGATCTTCACACCACTAGAGTTTTTCTTGGTCTTCCCCTGCGCTTCCCTAAACTTTTACCACTGTTGTACCTCCTTTTCTTTCCATCTTCTGGCTCAAAGTCTGAGTCACTATCTCTATTTCTTTGTCTCCCCCTTGATCTCGCTGGGTTCTTTGTCACCCTCTTGCTTTTCTCCTCTTCCTCGGCTGACTCAAGGGATGAGTCTCTGTCACTCAGCTCATCCTCACTTTCTTCACCGCTGCACTGAGCTCTCTTTGATTTCTGGGCCTGTGGTTTTCCAGTCTTCCTGTTTGAATACTGGCCTTCAACTTGAACTGCCACAACTAAGTTGCCTGACTCATAGCTCTTTGGCCTTCCTCTGGGTCGACCTGTGCTTCTCCTTTTTTTGTTAGGTCTGACCCTCTGTTGCTCCTCTTCTGTGTCCTGTTCTTCCTCTACATTGTCAAGCCCTGAATCAGCACCTCTCGTGTTCCCATTCCTGTCAGCATTATTGGTGTTACTTTCCCTATTGCTTATTGTGTCCTTTCTCTGTTCATGTCCACAAGTGGATGAGTGTTCACGCTGGACGTGACACTTCAGGCTCACATTGTGATTGAAGCATTTGTCACAATGCTGACACTTGTAAGGCCTCTCTCCTGTGTGCAGACGCATGTGGGATTTCAGGTGGCCCGCCTGGTTGAAGCCACGTTGGCATACTGAACACTTATATGGCTTCACTCCTGTGTGCACAGCTAAGTGTCTCTGGAGATACGGTGGTGAGCGAAATTCAATCCCACATATGTTACATTTCAACTGTCGGGGACCTCTGTGGTCCTCCAGGTGGATTCTGCGTTCCTTATTTGTAGCAAACGTCTCTGAACAGTCGGGACATCTATAGGGTTTTCCTTCAGTGATGTGGGTCTGTTCATGTGTGTGTTTGTCAGCCTTTGTTTTGAATGTAATGTGACAGAATTTGCACCGATGCTCGTAGTTTTCATTGTGAACTCTGTTGTGAGAATTTAGAGCGACTTCTGTAACACATCTTTTTCCACATATATTACAAGAATAGGGTTTGCTTTTATGTTCACATGTGTGAGGCCTGCGTTTATTGAAAAAAATACCACACTCTGTGCAGAGCTGACTGTGTTTGGGTGCAAGTGGAGGATAATCATCATCTCCTTCCTCTTCATTTAAGATTTTGTGATCAGTTTGCTTTTGAAGAACTCTTGCCAGCAAAAAATCGTTCACTGGTTTCCAATCTTCGTCTGAATCCATGTCACCATCACTTGATTCCTCTGTTTCAGCCATGGGATCGCTCTCCTCCTCAATAACAGCAACAATCTCAGGGACTGCTGTGAGGCTGCTTTGGGTGGCATGCGTGGAGGCTTCCTATAATATATTGGCAAAAGTGGATATGGATATAATTACCGTTTAAGTCTGCACAGCAGTTACTACAACAGTTAGTAACTGTATTTACCAAGAGAAAAACCATAAGCAGTAAACAGAGGACACAGTAAAACACACAAAATCAAACTAAACACAGTAATCATTGCAACATAACACAAAAGCAGCGCAAAATTCAAAATTTCAGTATGTGAGAAAAAAATCCCAATGTGACCATCAGGATTGTACATGACAGACTCTGCAATACCCTATAAAAGGTTCTACCTGTTGGGTCTTTGGAGTTCTTCCTTTTAGGTGATGATTGTCAGCAGTTGGGATGCTGGCATTGACTTGGCTTTTCCACTGGTATCTGTACTCACACTGGAGACAATGTTGGTTTAAGATGACAAGCACCCCATAGGTGACCTTCTCCATCTGGAGTTTACAGCCACATGAGGGACACTTGCAGCTAAACAGCTGGAGGAGGAGTTTTTCGTTTACAACATACTTCCCTTTCATCTGTAGAAGCGCAGCTCTAAAAATCAATAAAAATGAAATATCAATATACCAACTTGATGTAAAAAGCAGCAAGAGTAAACTAAAATGTTATGCACAAATTTGTAAAAAAAAAAACCAAACAAACAAAAAAACAAAAAACAACAACTTACTTTTCTCTGATTAAATCAATATTCACATTTTTTGGATGCATCTGGCCATACACAGATGAGCTTGGGCTTCCTTGGGCAGCTACAAATTAAGTTTTAGGCATATGAGAGAAAACTCTACACTTTGCTTCATTTGTAAAAACATGTGACATTTGATTTACCCAGTGAAGTAAGTCTTGATTCTTCAGAACAGGAAGTTGGGAAATCACACATTTTATCAACTTCTGTGGTTTCCACGGTCTCCTGCACAGAGTAACAGAACACAGCAAAAGCTTGTAATTAACATCAACATGACACGTATGCACTTGTATACACTTAAAGATATGTTTGAACAACTTTACAGAACCATATGTTTTGAATATATATTAATATATGTGGTAAATGGCCATATTTGCATGTAAATATGGACAGTGAGATAACACAGCAACTCATTTAGAGCTTAGTCAATAATTATATTCATGTTATGCACCTGTAAGTACAAGCTACATCTGAAGCAACATGCAAGAACACTACTGCTCTGTTTTTCTTATTAACAGTTATTGAACTGTACATGACGGACAGGACATTAAATTTCTGTTGCTCAGTGCTCAGTGTGTTTAAAACATGCTTCTTTAAGTGGCTCGCGACATCATAATGTTCTTTTACTACATACTGTCTATCACTCCTTCTACAACAAATGAGTCTCAGGTGTGTGTCTCTGTGGGAATAAATCAGTAATTTGCAAAACATATGGAACATATGTATGGACACATATCTCTTGTTTATCGTTATATTGCCAAGCAAAATGTCAACTGTCACTTCTGATTGTGACCTATTTGTTAACAGGGAAATGATTGTGCATTAACTTAGCAGATTTACAGTGCTTGGTAATTAAACGTCATCTCTCAAAGTCAGGATAAACCCACCACACATTTTGGGCTCTGCAGGCTCGGCTGAGGCTCGTCTGGCTCTGACTGCAGACACAGTGATGGGACAGCACTGGGTTTTAACGTGAGCTGGACCTGTCTGACTGTCGTGCCCGACTGTCTCGGTGTCGTCTTTTCAAACGAGTCATCTTTAAAGTGTTCGCTGCAGATAGTAATGTCAGTCCAGGATGACTCTTTAAAACGCTGTTTATTGACTGTCCCCAAGAACTGGACCCACTCCAGTCTCCTCTCCGGATCTGCAGGTAACTTGAACCGTTGCGCACTGCGACGCCACGAACCACATCCGACAACGGAGCACATCCCGGACTTAAGCTCTGCCCCGCCTAATAAAGATGACAGGCCTTGTATTTAATGCATGAAAAGACTTAAACACAGACAGGTTGGACAGTTCCAACAATAACAACAACACACAGGGCAGGATGATGGAGCTCTGGCGGAGGTGTTTTTTATTCTGTTTTGGTTGGCGGGTCGTAAACCAACTTTAAAGGTGCACATCGCCTCCTGCTGTACCGGAGTGTGTTGATTCATGATCTTACGCTACATTGTCTGACTTCTGGTTTATCAATAAAAGCAAAGCGCAAACCAATTAAAAAGAAATCACGACCTATTGCCAAATCCTGTCTGTATTATATAAATCACCAACCCTTCTTAATTCCCTGTAGTCCTGTCCTGTGCTAGTGAGTTTAAACTTCATGTAATGTTTCTTCTTGTGTCCTTTTATAAATCGTATGTAAAAAAAGATTCAGGATGAATGCGCTACATCATAGTCTTACACGACTGCCTCTGGTTTGATTGGGTTATTGTATAACGTGGAGTGCAGCCCTGAACCTCAGTTAAAGTAGATGATAATGGACATTGCAAATGCGAATAATGTGCAGATCTGGTCATACTCCAGCAGGTGGTGATGTTCAGCTTCAAAGGTTATGTATCATGACTGTGGCTTTTTTCAGTAAGTCTCCATGATAAAGTGATTTTATAATTCAAAAATACATTATATTAAAAACCATGTCTTAATTTTGAAAATTAAATATTTAGGCCTGATATTTTTTTACTTTATTTATTTCTTTGTATTAATGTTACCTGTTAAAAATCATGGAACTTGGGGTGAGATTCATGTTTAAAAGGCTTAATTTGATCTAACTGATTTTATCAGGGATATCCAATTATAACATTTCCCATCTAAACAATGTGCTGACTGTTCTTAGTTATCTGGGTATCAGAGGCAGATGCATCCTGCAACAGTTGCCTACACTGATTCAAAGTTGAGTTTAGTCAGTCAAACATAACATGACCAAAACTTGACCTGTGTGTGTGTGTGTGTGTGTGTGTGTGTGTGTCTTCACAAAGCAGTTAACAGATCTAATGCCTCAAGTCAAAGAACACATGTTTTCCAGGGGGTGGAGCGCACACTGTAGCTACAGTACATATCTCATGTTCTGTGTCTCAGAGGATCTGGAAGTGTTAATAACTATCAAGTGTTATTGAATTCGGTCTTTAAACCTCTGCAGGGCTATTTGTCAGCAAAAACATGCTGATGTACTGACAAGATGTACAAGTCTTATGACATTTCTAAATGCTTTGGAGGTGATTATCAACAGATTACGAATTCATGTGAGAGTGCAAAGAGTAGAAAAATCATGTGGCCTCATTTTAAAGTCATATTTATGCAGCCCCCCTGGAACGTTTGGGACCCCTGCTTTGTTTCAAATATGAGTAGACAGCCTCACCATAAAAAAGCCTGCATAACATTTTATCATACTGTCTTTCCACTCAAGCACACAGCAGGGACGTGTGGCTGAAATATGGGCATGAGTACAGGCTGTGGTTTTGAACATATGGACCCTGAACAAAGAGCAAAGACATTCGCAACTGCAGGCTCTCCAGCAGGCTTGTGTAGCAGGTGGTGACAAGCTACTCTCCCGTGTCCTTCTGGCTGCGACACATGCATTATCTAGAACCAAAAACCTGCTTGTTTTGTTATGACAAGAGAAAGAAATTATATAGGATTTACTAGCTGTCCCGCCGGGTGTTATCTGACAAGTTATTCCATGTCCATTCATCAGAGTTGCATATATCAGCCCCTGAGGAGCCCAGTCAATCAATCAATCAATCATCACGCTCAGCCTCAATATTCATTTGTGTCCATGTGTTTGTATATATGCTTTGCTTGTGATATGTACACAGCAACTATAATTTGTGTCTCACAGATTATAATTGTTCTTTCTTAATGAGTGTTTGGCCTTATTCAGAAATCAAATCAAGGCCATATCAATTACCGTACCAATGTGAGTGGAAGACAGTCCACATTCCTAAAACCTCCTCTGCAATCTCTGACTTTGATATCATCATTTGCCATCAACATATTTGCTGAATGTGCTGAAACTTCAAAGGCTGATGTCTGGTAGGAATGCGCTGTTAAACTGTAAACATTAGGATGGGGCAATAAAGCCAGGCAGCACACACAAACACACAGTGTGAGAAGATCATTTCCATGGTTTACACAGCAACAAAGCCATTCCTTTCATGGTGAGCGCGGTCAACATGAAGTTCCCATGTGACTGAGTTGGAGAGAAGGGAAAACTCTTCCAAAGAGTGTAGAAAATGTAATTTTCTTGAATGTTTGAGCACAATGGAATTTGACCCCTGACTCCCATTTACGCTGTATCCTCCTTCATCATATCAATTCTGGGAAAAAGAGAGAGAGGGAGCCACAGTCGAAACTTGTCAGCTGCCTTTCACATTCACAGAGGAATGTTGGCGAGTCCTCACACTGTTGTCAGTCAGTGCGCCAGATAAGAGCTCTCAGTTCATAAATAAGATTGATGGCATTGCATACCACCAGTTCCTGCTCTGTGTTTTCCCATACAAGCTTCCCTGTCAAAAGCATCCGTCGCATCTCACCAGCTCATATCCTCTCTGCCCAAGTCCAGGCATGCTGAGGTGTTTTAACATTTTCCCTCATTCAGTTATCAAACCGCACTGCAGCAGGAGACATTCAACCTTTACTTGCTCAGTTGTGAATGAGAATGAGTAAATGTTTCTAAGCTGACACAAAATGAACCATAAATAACTTGTTATGGGTTGAGGTGAATGATTAATTTTGAAATATTGTGCACTTGCCTCACAATGCTGCTCAATTACATGAAATAAGGAGACTTATTATTAACAGATATGTTGAAAAACACCTATGCTTACACTCTTTACAGATAGGTATTTAGGGTTGAAAGGTGAAATCAGTGTCTACAGATCATGAGACCATGCTATTAGATTGAATATAACACCAACAGTTTACGAGACTATGTTTTCTACTTTTTGTCTTTGTACATTGACATATCTTATATGTTTTATTGTTTGAATACAATAGAAAATGACTCCCACACTGTAATAAAAGTAATAAAACCAGCACAGGTCTATTTGTCCAAGGACAAATTACATATTAAGATATTCTGCTTCAGTCCCCCTGAGGTTTCATGGATGTGCACACAACTGTTTTATTCTTTCTCAATCACAGTAACGCTGAGAAACTGTGGTGTAATGTTTGCAGAGACACTGGCTGTTTGGTTTCATCACGGCAGCATCCTTGGAGCTGGTTAGACTCTGTGTCTTGCTCAAGGACACATTAGCATAAAGGACACTTGAGCTGTGGAAACACCAGAGACAGTGATTGAAGTAAGTCCAGATGAAGTCTAACATGTTGTAATAGTAATAGTATTACATGTTAGTAATAAAGTCAGTGCTTGTGGATTTCCCATGTCTCAAAGTGAAAATGTTTTCAATGAATGTGAAAACAAGAAACAATAAGTTTAATATCAAGTTTTCAGGTGTAAGTCTAAATAAGCAAACAAAAGGATAGTGATCCAGAACATCGTTTCATCTTCTCATCTTGTAGCGTTTTTTCTCTACATGACGACCCAAAGTTTGTTCTTTTCAATAGTTTATAACTGATTTATGAGGCATTTGTATACCGTATAACATAAAGCTATTGGTTACAGCTTACACCCCTTTACAAGGGGGATCTTACTGGAAGTCATGTTATTTAAAAAAAAACATACAGATATTTAATCAAAGTCCTCCGGGTTTCACTAGTCATTGCTCCAATCAGCTCCATTTATCAGATATAATGTGTGAAAACTTGTGTCAGTCTACAGCCATGTTTCATTCTTCATCATTTCAACGCATGTTGCACATGATGGTGAATCATGTCAGTTGACGCTGATGACAACATAACATTCATTGTCTTTGTCTTTCTGCATTGTGAAGTCTCATTGTCAGTGCAGCTCAACCGCCCCAAACTGGTACAAGTCGATATCTGTGGCTCTGTCCTGTGTGTGTGTGTGTGTGTGTGTGTGTGTGTGTGTGTGTGTGTGTGTGTGTGTGTGTGTGTGAGACAAAGATCTGAAACAGATAGCACACTTAACAGACTCCATCCTTCATCTTCATATTCACCAGAACGCCCTGAAATACTCCATAAACACCTCTGGGTGTGTGTTTAATCAGAGGCAGTAAAAGCTTTAAGGAACGCAGCACATGTTAGTGAAGGTGGATGGCGGCACGCAGGAATTTCCAATGGCAGCAGCAGCTAATCTGGGAGAAAACCTGCCTTTGTCACTTCTAGGGTTACGTGTCCTGATGAGAATGTGATCTATGTCAAGCACGCTCTTCATTGCAAGAAGAGAACAAGAGAGCAGGCCACCCGAGAAAGTTGAACCCAAAAGAATGCAGCTCTGGTATTCATTAATGAAGAGCACTCTCCTCTGTGCTGGAACGAGAGGACTGCAATGAGCAGATAGGGTGACAATGAGCAAGAGGAGATTGTGAGACAGGAGGAGAAGATTCACAACATTTCACGAGAATAACTCATGAGCATATCGGAACTCAACTTTATATCAGCAAACAGGAAAATAGAAAATAACCAGTTATGGTTTAAAGGTTTAAATGACACAAGTCAGAGAGACAGCTAACGTATATTAGAATATTTTATTGCTTTATGAAATGTTGCATGAATTCAACTGTAAGAACCTTCATATTGTTTGAAGTTCACAGAAATGTCTGTTTGAAGTCAACACTCGGTTGGTTGTGTACAGCTTGACATGACCGTGATTGTCGGCACATAATTTACAACATACATACATAAACTCTTTGGCATCCTGCTCAAAGCACTATTATATCTAAAATAACAATACAAACATCTGTATAAAATATATAATAATAATTATAATAATTAACCTGTTTGTTAGTTCAAAGCTCACAGTAAACAGAAAAAACAAACAAACTAACACGGTGAAGTTTTCAACTTTTACCCCACAGTGGTGACCAAAACCAGCAGAATCACCACATCAGGAAACACACTCGCATACTGTAATCACACAAGCAAACACACTTTGAGAAGTTATCAGAAAAAAAGCAACAGATGATGAAATCAACACCATGATGCAACATCCTCCCAAAATTACCAACAACACCAGGTTTGTGTCAGTTTGGCAAAAAACAACAAAACAAAACAAATAGTTTGTTTTTCATATATTTATATGATGCAGCTCACTGTTCACACGCCTTCAAGCTTCTGCAGGACCAGCTACCAGAGCTTAAGAAACATGGACAGCAAGAGCATTTCAATCAGCAGTGTTTCATGGGTTCATAAGCTTAAATTATTGAACAAAGGGAAGTTTTCCAAATAAAATAAAAACCATGTGATGGGAATGAAGTTGCTCAGATTGATGCCACTTTTTTTTGGTGGTGGTGGAGGCGGGGACTGGAGGTCACATTTTATTTAATGTTTATCTAGAAGAGCATGAGCCTTAAGTTAATATTTGGGGAATGTGGAAGCCAGATAAGATAAATATGAAGGTTCTTAATTCACTGGACCTGGCAATGAGATAAAGGGGTGGGAGAAAAGTGGGGGAAAAGCAGCAATTATATCTCGGCATACACTCTCTGAGAACATGTTGCCCTATTACAATCCACAATACTGTCCAAGTACCTCAGAAGATTCATCTATTCTCTCGCGGTCGGACAAACTGCCCGCAGCTGTCCAAGCTTAGTAAGTGAGTGAGTCGGAGCACAGCTCTGACTCGAAAATGTGAAAACAGTCCTTTATTGAACGTGCGTTGGCCTCTTTTTACCACATTCTTGCATCCAATATTTAATCTGTTCTCTATTCAAAGGCGTGCACTCTTCACAGATTCTCGGGATTGTTCTGTTTGCTCATTCAAAATCCATCTCTCAGTTCTTTAAATGAAGATCTCCACTGCCTCTGACTCCAGCTCTTCAAGCCCTCTGAAGGGGTTTAATAGCAACTTCTTAGGTGCTGTCTTATCTATAAAAAAAGAAAAGAAGAGAGTATAAATAATTACATAAATGCTTTCAGACTAAAACAGTGGAAAATGTCCCAAATATAACTCAAGACTAAAGGTTAACAGAGATTTTCCACAGACAAACAGACCACTCTGGTGAATGTGCTCAGTCAACAGATCCACATTATTTCCTAACCCGGCACATTCCACTAAGCCCACATTATGAACCATGACCTGGACAGATGGTATCTGATTGGCCGCTTAAGTGGCACCATGGTAAATCAATGCGAACGTCCATGAAGTCGAGGTCTAAAACTACTTTGATGCAGTGTAATTACATGCTGCATGTGCTTTTGTGGCGCTGAATCATCTTTCATCATATCATCATATCTTTCAAGTTTTTACATATGGCAGCATTATTGTGTTACTGTCCCCACGTAAACGAACACAATACTCGTGCATGTTTGATTGATCACTCACCACTGTTGAGCTTAGTTGTGCTGGAAGCCTCTTTGGCTTTGGTTCCCTCCACTCGCCGTTCTAGTGTCCCAGGTTCGGACTGAGCAGAGAACTGGCGGTTTGGCAAAGTCTGATCATCTGAAAGACTCTTACCTAAAAGAAGACATCACAAAAGCACCATTACAAAGATTTTATTAGCAGAAAATCCTGCAGCTGGCACATTTCTGACCAGCGTGCTCCACATTCAGATATGTAATGTAAGAAGGGTATTATCTAAATAGTAATACCCAAATCAAATACTGATACAGACAACTTTACGGTCCCCACCTCGACTCTTTGTGATGGTGCTGGTGGTGCTGATGGAGGGAGTGGATGAGGCAGGTCGGAGAGATGCCCCGGCTGTATTCAGGAGGTTTGTCCGTGGACTCTGCTCGTCCTTCCTCCCCTGGTCCTGGTGCAGCCGCTGGTTGAGAATCTTGATCACAGCATCTTTTTCCAAGATCTGAGCGTAAAGAGCACGGATCCTAAAACAAAACAGGAAAAAAATCATGTCATGAGGCTGATAAGCTAATTAAAAGACATCATGATTTACAACAGGTGGTTCTTTAAAAACAAACAAGTTTAATAATAATAATAGCTACACACCTGTTCTCCATCTCCTGATTCCTGTAGTCAGCAACTGGCAGGTCCTCATTGAAGCTGTTGTTAGAGGAGTGGCAGGGTGAGTGGTTAATGATGGTGGTGTCTCTGCAAGGGAAAAGACGACGTCCTGGGCTTAACTCCAATTCTAATGAGCTGAACACATATGTGTACACACAATGTTGCAGCAAAAGGTAGAAATGAAGCTTTAGTGATCTTTACCTTTGGGCAGCAGCAGTGGCAGCCACTTCCATTGCAAACTGCCTCATGGTGCTCTCCTCCAGGTACTTCTGTTCCCAGCGCACCATGTCGGCCTCCAGGGCCAGGATTCGCTCCTCGCGCTCCCTGAGGCGCTCTTGGAGGGAGCTCATGGTCACTCCTGGTGGCTGGGACTGCCTCTGAGGTGGAGAAAGAGAAAAAGTATTTAAAACAAATGGTAAATTATATAAATCATACATTGTGGTAGCTTCAAGTGTTTTGATATTTACCTGTTGTGCCCTCAGACTCCTCAGCTCCTGCTCTAGTCGTGTCCTCAGCTTCATCTCCAGGCTCTCCCTCTTCTCACAGGTGGACTGTAGCTGAGCCAGCGCACTCTGAAGCCTCTCCACCTTCTCCACATAAGCCCGCTTCCTTCTCAACTCCTCCTCAAGCTGGCGTCCTCGTCCACGAGCCGCCTCCAGAGCCTCCTCGAGCCGCTTTGCCCGGATGCTCTGCTCTTCTGCTGTGGTTCGCAATCGCTGCAGCTCTCGCTCCACACGCTCCCGCTCAAAGTTCTGCTCTTCATCTAAAGCACAGGAGAGGTAAAGGTGGTCAGGTTAATCTCATTATCTTAATGGTAGCAACAGAACACACAGAACGCTGTGAGATTAAAAATGAATTAATTACAAAATCTGCATGAAGCTCCATTCCCACTTTCTCCTGAGTCCAACCCAACTAATAAGCACCAGAGTTGCTACATGGTGGCCAGTGTTCCTCATTTAGTGAAGCACTCCTGGAATGCTGAGAGGAGGAAGGAGGAGGAAGAAGGGGGAGAAAGCCGTCCTATCCCTTTGACCCACATAGCACAGAGCATTCCTCATCAAGGCCATACAAACACCAACACTCTGCTTGAGTCCAGTTACTTAACCTGACAACATAAATCACACTAACAACAGGTGGGGTGGAACCTACTTTCCACCACTTCCACTGCTTCTCTGTGATTAAAAACCCTGTTCGTGTCCTTTTGCAAAGAGGTGCGCAGATTGAATTCCCTATTATTAAACCGTCTTACCGAATAAGCTGAGGTTATGCAAGGGAAATTCCTGCGTGCAGGATGCCCTTAGCTACAAAAAAGGGCCCCATGCTATGCTACGATCCAGTCCAATCAAGCATGTCGATTACAAAAGGAGGCAGGGAGAGGAGTCCAGCCAAACAAAATGACATACTTACTCTGTTCGAGCAATTTCGCCATGATGTGCTGGTTGTGGTCGGCCGCTTCTACCTCTTTTGCGACATGAGTTCTGGCATTTTCCAAGTTTTCTGTGGTGCAAAAATGATTTAAAATTAAACTACACTGTACAGTCTGAAGACGCTGACTCTTTTACATCAATACCTCTATATGGTATGGTATGGTTTCTTGTGGCAGTTGTTCATACCCCTAAGGTCTCTGTTGAAGTCCTGCAGCCTCCTGATCTCAGCCACCAGCCTCCTCCTCAGTGTCTGCTCCAGATTTTCCCTCTTACTGCTGCCCTGCATAAGTGTCTCGTAGGCCTCAGAAATACGCTGGATCTCCTGCTCCAACTGAAATGTGAAGAAAAAGAGGAAAAGGAGGAGGAGACGGGGATGAGGATCGGAGGAGAATAAGAAAGGAGCACAGAGGAAAGAGAGGAGGAATTTTTTTGGTTAACCTATTTCACATGCCAGGGAGGAGCTGGAATGTTGATTCATGTTGTTACAGGACATATTTATATACATATATACACAGTGTGTATGCTATACATTTGGGTACGTATCTGAGTGTGTGTATACAGTACACCGTGTGTGTGTGTTTGTGTGTGTGCGTGTGTGTGTGGGGTATAATTCTGAGAAGGAATTTAAGTCCGCACCACTCCCTGTGAGACTGATTTATATCTACATTCCTGAGGGCTGATAGCTCTAGTTCCAGGTGTGTGAGCGCACAAGGGCGCGCATTTACACAACACACCACAAAGGACAAGTTAGACTCTCTCACACACACACACACACACACGTCCGGGAAGGCTGCCAGCAGAGGGAAGGTGTGCATGCCTGTGCCTGGGTTGTGGAAACGGCAAAGAGAAACCCACCATTATAGCAGTCACACAGGCATGTTTACCCAGGGCTGCGGCCTGACGGAGAAAACTTTCCAACCCTGGCAATTATCATTCTTTAGGGCTGAGACAAGGAAAGGGCCATGTGACATAACTCCAGCAGAGAACGGAGTGGATTTTACAAAGATTGGATAAGGTGTCAAATGTCTCTGAGGCCATTTCCACCACGTTGAACAAGAAAATCTTATTTTTAGGCCATATGGGGAAAGAGTCAGGAAAAAGGGCCAGCAACAAAACAAACTGAGGTTAAAAGTGAGAAGGTAGAAAAGGTGCTGTTTAGAGTAAAAACAAAAGAGACCTTTCACTTTTTACACAGTAGCCCCACCACCTGCCATGGAACCCCCCTCCCCTTGCCCCACCCCCATCAGCTGTGTGCATGGGTCACAACCTGATCAACTGCAGTCTGACAAGACCTAGATTACGCTGAAAATCTATGGCCTCCATGGAACGAACACACACACACACGCTCTCTGGCCTCCACCAGGTCAGCTCTACAATGAAAGGAGTGTGTAAACACAGTAGCAGGCTGTGACCTCTGTTTGTGCCTCTGTGGTATGGAAGGTAGCAGCTGCTGATCTCATCTGTCCCGTCCAGATGAGGGAGTGTGCCTGGGGTTGGATGTCGGGGAGACAACTGTTGACTGGGCTAGTGTTTCATAGACAGGTGGCTGTGATGGAGGGTGTTGTCTGGCTGTCTCAATTCACTTTATTTTATTCTGGATTTCTTTTGGGGAGAAATTCTAATGGAGGATGTGTGATAACATATGAAATTGCCAATCTAGCCTCAGTTCGTGCACTTCTACACCTACAAAAGACATCAGTTGGATGAAAATATGATTTTCCTCCTTTTACCTTCTGAATACGGCCCGTCTTCTCCCTGTGAGCGTCCAGCTCTTGCCTCAGCCTCTCATTCTCAATCAGCAGCAGCTCCACCTGGTTGGGCTCCTCCAAGCCAGCAGGTGGCAGGCTGGTGAATGTGCTGTAGCAGGGGACTTCTACTGGCTGACCAGACTGCACATACCTACGATAGAGACAATCTTGAGTAAAAAACAAACTCACACCTTTACTCTGTATCTAAATATGTGGCTGCTGCGGCCAAATCAAAACATTTTGGGGTAGTGCGCTTGAGTTAAAAGTGTGAGGCATCTGAAATATCAGTCTATTCCCATCTATCGGCAAGCAGACAAGCTGGCTCCAGCAGCTGTGAAGAATGTAAAAGCCTAAATGAGGAACATACTTTTGTGAAAAAGCATCTGAGGCAACACAAGCATGTGAAACTATCCTGTTCCAGTATGCCGGGCATTACAAACACCTACAGGGCTGGACCTATTTTCCTCTAGGTATTTCAAGAAGGTAATGTGAAGCGGTATGCATGCTACGGTGTGACTCACATCTATAAGTATGTGTTTACGCATGTGAAACACAATTATGAGTCCAGGAAGATTCTTACAAGGCTGGCCCTCAATCAAAAACTACACCACAGAATATGACGTAATGTTCAGGTGTTTTTAAAAACATCCACACACATCATGGCATGTCCTCTGAAGTCGTCTGTACCTGTGCTGCTGTGCCTGCATTGGCTCCTGGACCTGGTGAGGGATAAATCCTTGGCCCTGGGTGGGGGCTGAGTACTCTGGAGGTGGGCTGCGCTTTTCCAGGCTCTGGCCTGCACTCTGCAGGCCTTGTGGGCTGTAGTAAGGTAGCTCGGGGTAGCTGTGAGAGGTGCTCTTGATGGCCTCTGCTTTAGCAGCTGCATCGTTCCTCTCCAAAGATATCTGCATGCGGTGCTCACTGAGTGACCGCACGTGGCTGCACTTCAGTTCCATCATATCGGCCTCTTCGTGGAAGGCCCCCTCATGCAGGAGTGTCCCCTCATGGAGCTGCCTGATGGGGCCTGTAGGGGCCCAGTGAGAGGCCAGATACTGAGAGTGCGCCTTGGCCTGCTCATAAGTTGGTAGCTCTTCCCCGTGCAGCTGGTAGAGCTGGTAGCTACTTTCTGAGTGATGGTAGTCCCCCTGGTGCTCCTGGCCCTGAGGCTCCTGCCTTGCGGAGAGCTGAGGGAATGGAGGCTCCTCCTGGGTGAGACTCTCCAAAGAGGATCGTGGGCTCCTGCCCATGTCGCCTCCACTGCTGGGTCCACTGTTGCTGCCACTGCCTCCGCGCAGGGCCTGCTGCTGGATGGCAAGTAATGTGCGGGTGTCTGTGGGGTTTCCATAGCGGAGCTGCTCCTGGATGAGCCGATGCAGGACCGTGCCAGACGGCTCTTCAGTGGACGACATAGCTCTCTGTGTGCGTAGTTATCTTCTCTAAAGACAAGGAGAGTTCTTTCGTATCTTCAAAGTATTTAAATAAATCAGCTGTGAACCTGAAAGAGACACAAAGTACAATCAGTCTGAGGTTAAACATGTATAACAGGAGACAACTGATATTTGAATACCCTGTTAATACAATCATATGCAGAAGGAAAGGCTGTCTGAGGCATGCAGGCCTTTGCAGTAACACTTTAGTATCATGTAAACACATTCCCTTTTATATATGAAACTCTATCGAGCTCTCTGGTTATCACTTAAGTGCGAGTATTGTATGAAAATAGAGCAGCCTTTGAGTCCACTTTACCAACAGCGACAACACAGAGCTGTGGAGACATTTTCCACAGCAGGCACAAAATACATGCGCCAAAAATTCCAATCTCACGGGGGAGCAAAAGCGCACAAAACCGCATTTTAAAGTCACTTCATGTTTGCTCTTGTAGCACAATTGTTGCGTTTAAAATACAATAAACGACCTTTAAATTGCTCCCAACACATTATACTATCAGCAGTTTCAACATTAGGTCACAGTGACGTGACTTTATGTTTTGTGCTCGTTTTTCTGTTGTGGAAAAAGCAGAAAAGACGCTCTTCTTACCAGCTCACGCTCTCATCGTCTCCAAACGCTGTTCTCGACCTCGATAAGTCAAAAATTCAGAGTAATTCCGCGATTTCCATTAGGTTTTTCTTTTCTAAGTCGAGTCAAACGTGTCTCATCTTCCTCCCCCCCGGACGAGCTGCCGCACTCCTCTCTTGCTGTGAAATGATTGTGGAGAGAGCAGGCGGCGATAATAAGTAACCGAGGAGGGACTGAGGTCGGAATGCCAGGAATGTAAAACGCGAGGTCCCTCTGGGATCAAAAGCGTAAAACCACACGGGAGGGGGAGGGAGGGAGGCTGCAATGCCGCTTTAACGTTACCAATGAAGAGTTAAAAAATATAGGTGAGGGTATTTAAGCTTTGAGTGAAGGTGTTTAAGATACAAATGCATTCATGCAAAATCGCCTTCCAACGCCGCTTTGCAGAAGTTTAACAGACCTTCCCAGATGCACTGTTCCTGTGTCTCTGATTAACTCATTCAGAGGTGGGAGAAGTATGCGGATCATTAAATTAAGTAAAGAGGAAGAATACCACACTGTAGAACTACCTGATAACAAGTAAACGTCCTGGATTTGTGGCTTTTGTTTTGTGTGATTATATCAAGGCACCATGCTTATTTAATTTACCATATGAATCATATTTTACAGACTGACAGAGTTTTGCATGTAATCTAATCTGAAATGTAACTGCTAAATAAATACAGTGGAGCAATTTTGCAATGTTGCAACATTTTTCCTTTAAAGTAAGTGGTGGAGTAGAAGTGTAAAGTGAAGTAGTTGTGTATTTAAATACAGTACTGAGGTGGTATGTATGTATAGTTGTGTGAAACTTGAAGGTAAATAATTACATAAAACTTTGTAACTTTGATACATTGACATAAGCTGTACTTTCACAGTGTAGCTGATCAAAATGTAGCTATATAATTAATCTATTCTATGAACTGTTGGGTGTTAATCAATAACAATACTTAACAACAATACTTAACAATATTTAACATTTTATTCATTGATCACATGATCTGCATGTGCAATCTTAATCTGGCAAGTAATAATGGTAACTTTTAATAAGAAAGACTAGTAGGGAAAGGGGCATAATATGAAAATACTCAAGTAAAGAATAAATTGTATTTTACTTGAGAAATGTACTGACTTACTTACTTTACCCTTCTGATAAAGTCTGTTTATAATATTACATTCATGATGAGGTTTAGGTCTCTTAACATTCACTGCAGAACACTGTGGGAAATTATAACGCCTGTCTGTCTGTTCAAGTGTGTTAAGGCTGTGCATGCCTGTGGATGTGTGTGTGTGCGTGTGTCCCAGTGTGGTGAGTGTGGCAGCTGTCCACTGGAATCTGAGGTCCGTGTATGCCCTGTATACTACAAACACAGTGGCTCTTTGTACACAATATCACACTACATGGTGCAGAACAGAGCTGGAGAGTGCCACACATGGGCACCAGTCGTCCTCCTGCTGATTTACAGGTTCAAATCTTAAACATGCAGGGGTTGTTGTCCCACTGAGAAGAGGTCACGCACAGAATCACAAGATGCACGGATGGATAGACAGTCTGGGACATCTTTAACCCTCCCTACTTCCACACAATGAGGTCATTAAATTGGTCGCACAGTTCAGTTTCTTTTCTGCATCGTCTCCAGATGATGGATCGCAACACTTTTTCACACATGTCTATTTTTGTTTCCTTGATGAGATAAACTTCCCGCCTCTAGGGAGAAAGCAAATCTTTATGACAGGCTTTTATTTCTGTCCAGTCCAAAAGATAAGACAGAGCTATTTATTACCTGCTTGGACCTGACTGCTACTATATTGAGGACTTTAGTCAGGGACTCTGACTTTTACTGTGGGCCCTTTAAATAGCCAAGATTTCAGTCATAACAGACCGATCATGTCTTTGAGGTGGTGGTGGGAGAGACAGAAAAGAAAAGGCAGGGTCACAGATACTGTCCTGCTTCTACATAATCTATATTTTAAGTCTAAACAAATATAGCACAGAAAACACGTGCATGCTCTAACTGAACTGGTAAAGAGGTGGGTGCAATCAAAGCACAACAGGCCACAGAAATTGATTGTTGTACAGTATGTGGCACTGGCCTCAGGCTGATTATCTCATTAGACCTAAAAATCTATAGGCCCAATGAGTCTGTATTGAGCTGCTGATGGTATGTGTCCACAATCATCTCTCTATTGCTTTCACTCTCCTTAATTAAACACACCACCCCGAAAGACACACACACACACACACACAGGCACACGCATTCCCATCATGTCTCAGATGCTGTGTATTCTTAAACAGGCTCTTTTTTAAAAAAACATGCAGACACTACGTCTCTGTGGGCGGCACTCACATGGAGGCGACTGGTCAGCAAAGTGGAACATGTTTGCATTTCAGTTCCACACTGTGAAGCAGCACCGTCTCCACCTTTTTTAAAAGTCTGGTCATGTCATTTAACACCACCTCACGACTTCCTCTGCTCCCTCCCTGTGTTTGTGTGTCACTATGTGTGTGTATGTGTGTCTGTTGGAGGTGGACAACGCCTCAGGCCATTTTGTCCTCCATTGTGCCACACTTCCTGTGAACTTCCAGAGGAATGCAGGGCTGACCCTTTGAAAATTATGGACGCTTTCAAAAAGTCATTACAGGAGATAAACATCTAAAATGGCGTGCCACAAAAATTCGGATGGTCTGAGGCCCTCCGGAGCAGACAAAACTTTAAATTTCATGAGTTATTCCTTGTTTGTGCAAAGAAGAGTGGTGCTAAGGAATATTTGAGGACACCCTACAAAATAAAACACAATTGTGTTGCCACTTGGCGCAGTAAAATCATATTGCTCTTGAGGTTTTGGTGGGAACATGAGCTCAAATGAGGCAACAGTGAGAGTATTCAAACTACCAGTTACACAATTGGAAACAGTCTGACTCTAAATTTACTCATCTGAGCGCTGAGTTAAAGTCAGAATAAAAATGTCTTTGTCAAAGGGAGGGAAGCAGGAAGACAAAATCTGTGTGTGTGTGTGTGTGTGTGTGTGTGTGTGTGTGTGTGTGTGTTAACAGAGAAGAGCCCTTAAAGGTACAAACTACTGTTTCTGTCATTGTTAATAAAGTCTTTGATTCACTTTTTGCAATTTTATTGAGATCAAGTTCTATCTATGTGTCTCCGGAACAAAGTTTAAATTCAGTTCATAATAATAAAACAATATCATTAAATGTAACACACACTTTACCGTGGCGTTAACTTAAAGGAGACAAACCCAGTTATTTGTATTCAATTTACAGTTTTCCAACAGGCTCCCAGATTTATTTCTATGTTGCAAATAATGAATTCAGCAGTCATGCATTCAGCAGTTTTCTGACCATGTGGGCCTGAACACATCCTGTCTCATTCAGTAATGAAGTGACTTATATTTGGTAATCGATTAAACAATTGATTTTGACAGGAAAAGTGGCATAGAAAGACTACTGTGTCCTGTATGTGACGTTGTTGGCAACAGAAATAAGCAACCACACAAATAATTCACACTAAATGTCAAATGCCAAAATACAACATGTCACTAAAACTGTTTGTCACACAGCTTCTGTGTTAAACTGTACAATCTTCCAGCAGGAGGGAAATTCAAAATTTCCCAGTTTTAATAGTTTTTTGATCTACTCATGTGCACTAAAACTGTCCACGTAGTATTTCAGCAACACTGAGAGCACCAATAAAGCATCAGTTTAAGGCAACATCAGCCATGCCACCTGGATTTAGTTTCAGGCAGCATGTTTGCACAGTAACCCTGTAAAGTCTTTGATGAATGGCAGGTTAATTCACCTTCTGGCAAATAGGGCTGAGGTTTTAAGCAGCTGCCCTGAACCAAGACATGGCAAGTATATACTATACAATGAAACGTGAGCAAACATTGCCCAGTAGTATTTATAATTACTGTAAAATGTTCAGTCTGAGTGCCTGAAGAGAGTTTTAGATCACATTTCAAACAGTTTTTTTCTAAATAAATCTCATAGTTACAGTAAAGAGTTGATCAACAAGATGAAAAACAGATTTTTTTCAACAAGACATAAAATATTTTTTTCAGCCTGATTTTTTTGTGAAGCACTGGATGATTTCACATTTTCAGACCTGTGAAACTTGGTACAGGAATAATGTAGGTACTGGCAACCTTTAAGTCCAAATACATTCATCATTAATGTCCATTTTAGCCACCTTGACTGTATTTTTGATTAAAATCTTTCATTGGAAGTGTAAACACTCCACCTTCACATGACAACCAACAAACCAATTATACCATAAACTGATTACTAGATATAGATGAACTTGTGCTGCCAGCCCTGTTTGCTGCTGTTCAGGCTTCACATGTTTAGATAAGTACAGCACATGATGAACAGAGGTGCTATCTTTCCATCATTGTGAGACCAGCAGTTGTTTAGACACAAGATACTGAAGACAATCCAAACAGTCTCCAAACAGCGGAGACAACAACACAGCAAGCTTGTAATTAATCGAGTAATTAAAAACAAATTTGTTCTGTATTTTGCTCTCGGATGATTTAAAATGAGCTCATAGCTCTTTTATCAAGACACTTTATAAAGACTGAAGGCTGTTTCTCTTGTCATAATCTATGTAGGTGATAATATGAAGAGAGATTTCTGTTAAACTAAAGACAAAACAACAGGATGTTTGAGTCATTGTCTCTCTTTTTATCTCTCTTTATCTTAAAGTCTGTAGATTACTTTGGATGATCAGAGGTTACAACGTCTGTATCTGGCTTGAGGCAAAGTTAAAGGGACTGGACAGAACAGGATGCGTGTTACAGTGTTGGATTGTGTGGGAAAGAGTGTCACAGAATAGCAGACAAGGTCATCTGATATGGCAGGATAGGTGAGGAATGTAACTGATAGTGATGGAAGGAGTGGGAAGGATTCCTCTCCTTGGCTCTCACATCCATAGCCAGCTTCCTCATTCACACAGCACACAATAGACAAGGACTAGGTGCACTACACTCAAGCAGTATCCTGTTCTCAGGAAATTACTGACAACGAGCTTCCCATGTTGTTGTATTTCGCAACACCTTGAATTGCAATGCCAGATGAAATTATGTTGAGGCAAGCAGGAGAGTATGATTTAACCTAATTCCTTCTTGATGCCTTAAGAGCATAAAGAAAAAAAGAAATCTGGTATTGGTTGTTTATTTAAAGGCCAAAAGTGAAGAAATCGCTGCATGTTGCAGCAAGTCGAGCTCCATTCTAGGGAATTTCCAGACGTTCACAGCAAACAGACTTCAGACATGAATCACAAGAGATGAATCTGTTAAGTGTGCAAAGATGACAAAACAGATGAATGGTGCAGCCATAGTTGGGGCATGTTGTGTTGAATTGCCCCCCGCAGCTGATTGACAAGAGATGGGAATAATCACAAATGTTATGAAAGGAAAAATTCAGGTGGCATGCTTATTTTTGCCCAGATTTAGAGGAAAAGATTGGTACCACTCTAATGTATGTAACCTAAATATGAAGATACAGCCTGCAGCCAGGTAGCTTAGCTTAGCACAAGAACAAAAACAATGCATAAGCCACAACTTATCATTTCAATACTTTAGGGGTAAACAAATATAACACAATGTGGAGCTTACAGATTTTGTTACACTTGGACAGAGCTGGGCTAGCTGTTCTCCCTGCTTTCCAGTCTTTATGCTAAGTGAAGTGTCTGGATGTAGTTACATATTCGTGGTACACATATGAGAGTGATCACACACACATGATCTTCTCATGAAACTCTTAGCAAGAAAGTGAACAGGCCCATTTTCTAAATTGTCAACAATAAAATTACAACATACCCATACCATTGTCTCAGTTGACCCCCACTGTGATGTTCAGGTGTGTTTTCAAATAGATCCCATGCACCAACCCCGTCTGTCTGCAGAACCTGAAAATCCACATTTTTCTCCCCAGTCATGATATCTGAGAAGTCTGTATTGTGCTCTGCTGCATGGAAGTCACTGTTCAAACATTCAAAAGTGAAACAATAAGAGAGGATAAAAATAAGAGCTGCTCCATTTGACTGGAAGCTTTAAAAGTGCACTGCTGTAAGAAACTTTTATTGACCTCTGTTGGCAAGTGACACAACACACTGCGGCCTATAATTTTGGCAAATAGTGGTCAGTCTTACAACGGAGAGGAACAAGGAAGCCAATTAGAGGAGATATTAAACAGAAATGCCTGACAAAACAAAGAATATAGATTGGTATGTGAGTTTTGAAAGTCAGAAATCTCCCCCACCTGGTGAACTAATGGCTGAAGTATTCATCAACAATCCTGCTCAGCACAGATCTTATGGGAATTTTGTGCTATTGGGCAATAAAACGCTTACATGTTGCACCTTTAACACATGAGATTTACATGTTGACATCGCCATGGCAACTTCGCTGTTTCTTTTTGTCTCAAAACACCCTGAATATTTGGCCTCTGCTCCCAGACGTATTAGTCATACAGCGCTGAGGGCAAATAGCTGAGTGTCACTGTAATGATGTTCCCTTTTCCATTTTCCCATCCCCTTATTTCTCCTGCCTCTGTTCTCTCACTTCTCCTTGATTTAACACAGAACTACACAGATATTGCTTTGCTTGACTGAACTGTATCCCTGGTATGTGACAGGAATCTTGGCAGGTCAAGTGTCAAGATGGAAAACAAGTCATACAGTTGTATAACAAAACTTCTCTGCCAGGGGCTAGCAGACAACAAACAAACATTTCAGCTTTCAAGATGTTCATATATTGTGTAAGAAACCAGGATTTAACCTTGGCTAATAGCCCACATGTATCTGCCTCTCAGAGCATAAAATCACAAAAAGATCCTCTTAAAGTCTCAGTCATCCCCATCTTCAGGGTGAAGCTGCACCACACTGAGCACCACGGAGGCATGGCTCTGAGCCCCTTTATAAATACCAGCCCAAGCTGCCCTTTAGAGGTGTGAAGACATTGTGCAGCCTTCTGCCCCGGAGACGACATGCCTGTACTACAGACGAATGACACAGCAACTAGCCATGACACCCTGTCCTAAAACAGCCCTCCATCCCAACGGTCGGCTGCCATCCTGGGAGGTCACCAGAATGCCAGTCATTCATTTGAGCCCCAGCATGTGTGCCCCCAGCAAATAGCTGTGCTCCTCTGCTGCTGAGGCTGCACATAGCATGTGATCTGATGGCTGGCTTTGGCTGGCAGCACAGTGGAAAGAGAGCAAGAGCAAGAGAGAGAGAGAGAGAGGGGGCTCTGTGTCTGTATACGGTGCTTAGCAGCTCTGAATATGTACCAGGGGCTTTCCATGGTCCAGAAGCAATGAGGGGAATGTGGGCTGCAATGGCGAATAGGGGGGTGTGGTGGGTGTGTGTGTGAGGGTTCAGTTAAGGGTGAGAACAAGGGGGGTGAGCAGGTAGGTGATGTACATGCAGACTGGAGGGGGTCAGGATGTGAAGTGAGGTTGAAAATTTGTTGGAGGTCTCGAATCTAAAATAAGTAAGAAATGTGATAATGATGTTACAGCCTGACCGACCACAGATGTGTGTGTGACTACCAGCAGGGCTCATACTCAGGACATTACATGACAAACGTTGAACTATTTTCTAATCAGGGTGTTTACATTCTGGCAGTTGAAACATGATCAACAAACCCTTATTCTAGTTTGTTTTACTTTGTTAGTACTCAGTTATGTGCACTCCTACAGCTGCCATGCTGGTATTGTGCAATAGTAGTTTTTAATAAATCATATTGTGCAACACTCCATGGCATATTGTGCAATGGTACGTACTTCACTAACACACTGTGTACACACACTCCAAATCATTGACTTCTTGCCCTTTTTTAAATTCGACTTCATTACACTGTACTTATGTATGTAAGCTGACAGCATTTTTTTTATTGCTGATCATAAGTTAATTATTGCATTATTGTGACAAAGGTAATTTTCATGTGATAACAGGTTCACAAACAGCAATGTGTGAGTGTCTGTAAGCAGTGAATAAATGATGCTGAGTGAGTGAAATTCTAATTTAATAGTTCTCTGCTTGTGAAACACTTTTAGTTTTTATTTATTACTTGTCATAACATGAGTAAACACAGTGTATCTATTAGAGTAGAGTATGCACCAAAATATGGGGAAAACAATTTGATTCAATGAGAGACAGTGCATTTTATTGACAAGTAGCACTGCAGCTAGCACTGATCTGCATGTTTTCTCTGACTGAATTCAATGTCTTTATGAGAACGAGACTGAGGTAAATTATATGTTACAGTGTTCAGGGGCAACAAATTAATCTTAAGAAAGAACTCTTTAACACAAAATGCAAAATGAGGAAATGTCTTGAAGAATCACTTTTCTCCCTCCAGCAAGTTCAAGGGACTTCTGGAGAATCTTTGTCAAGAAGTACGATGGCTGTCCTGGTTCATGGTGAACTTTGTGGTTTTTTTTCTCTCTCATCTGCATGCTCATTTAATTCTTGTTATTCTTCTTAACTTATTTAAACAATAAAGGTTTACTAGTTCTCCTATTGTCCATGTTAGCTCTGTGTAAAGAACTTTGCAATAACCGCTTTTGTAGGTTCTATTTAAATTATTTACTTTGAGATGTCACTGATTTTATTGACTGATTTTATTATTGACTTTACTACTATTATGTTATCATGGTTCAGCAGTAGAGCCAAAACAACACACTGGTATGGCCCATATTACGGACATTTGTTGTCCCAAGGAAGTTTATGTCAAAACTACATTCATGGCCAATGTGTCATCATCATATTTTACCATTTTTCTCCAATATTTCAACATTAGCATGACTCAGAACGTCCAGTGTTGGTCAGGCTGTTTTTTCATACCTGCTAAAATGAGTGAATTACATTAGAATTCATGTCAGAACTATAAATCTATTTTAGATATTCATTAATGTACCACAGCTGTCACAATGTTAGACATTCATCTCATGTTTTTTATTTTTATTTGCATTATTTAAACTATGACTTTTGCTGTTATGTCTTTAAAAGAATATCTATATTTTCGTATTAAAAAATAATTGTATAAATAGTGGCACTTTATAGATATTATAGGGGTCATGTTGCATCAAGTTGTTGTCCTTAAATGACACCTTTCATAATGCCAACACACACTGTAATGTTTTTAATAGTTAACTCCCTCTGCTGCAGCTTGTTCTTCTGTTTGTCTTGCTTTAAGCCTGTTGTGCAAATCAAACAATTTCTTAAAGTGTCAACTGGAAGAATCCATCATTTTGCGGATGACTTCCAGCTTTGGTATTACTACCAGTAACTGATGATGATTCAGCTGTGAGATATGTTAATGGTTGCAACTCAAGGCCTGGATGTGTCTGCTGACACACAAAGACTCTACTGTCTCGATTAGAAGAAGCTTATTGTCTCATTTTACACAGACAGTCTATTTTTAAGGCTGAGGGGGGAGCTGAGGGCAAAACGATCTATTCTGAGATGAGTTTAAATGGCTAATAATACAAGATGGAGAAAAAATTATTCGAACCATTTTAAAGTTAATGAAAAGTCACATTGTGCATTGACCCAGATAGATAACGCTGTCACTGGATCAGCTGTGGAGTTACTGTTCTTGGAAATCAGGCAGCATCAGTAATATGTTTTTGATCTTCACAGAACCTCATTGTGTCCCTCCCTGTTGTCGACTCGTTTATAATGACCGTCACTGATCTGGCATTATCATTTGACCGTAAACATACCCTTATTCTTCACACAAATTAGATCTCAGTGTGTCTTTCCTCTGATGTGGAGAAAATGTCAAGATCTCTTTGAGCCTATTGGGATAAAAATAAAAGACTCAACTTACAGCAAACTTTGTGGTCAGAATAACAACTGCAGCAACTGATTATTTCTATTCTATTTGAGCTACTTTTTGGAAAAACCAGCACAGTGACACAGCATCAGCCATGTTATACTGTAGCTCACTTGCTGGAACTCACTCAGGTTGAATCCTTTCAATGTTTAGAACAGACAGAAATTATCCTGATTATACAGTTTCAAGACATACATATGAGACGCTGAGGTCACTGTTGTGCTAAGATGCCTTCATAGAGATTAACATGTTAACATTCAAATTCTGACTTTATTGACATTTTATTTTTTTGTGGTCAGATAAAATATGTTTGAGGATTTAAAGTAGCCATTATTGATTTTTGGCCACTATAGGGCAGTGAACTGGAGCAACATTTACTTTATATGTATTCGTGTCTCTGGAAAAGAGTTGTTAAATGCTCACTATGCTACCTGTTTAGTGCTTGGTAAGTGATGTACAGAGGTTTTTTGAGCTTTTTCAATGAAAACTTTCACTGGAAGATGATGAAAAGTTAAGCTGCAGGCTGTGAGACCAAGACAATGATCTGAGAGATGCTAAGGTGTTATGCAGAGCTGAGAGGAACTATAATGGTATGACAATAACTCATTATGTTGAGCTTATCCCTTTACATTACATATGGTTATTTGACCCATTGGTTATTAGTGCAGCTATACAGTGGTGGTAGGTAACTTTTCGAAAAGAAAATCATATATAAAACTTTTTTATTATAACTTATTTATTTATTATTATTAATTATTAATAATTAATAATAAAACAGACTATTTATTGATTCTGATTGAGCTAATGTTTGCTACTACAGCTACAGCTTTATAAGTCACTTTGATTTTGTGACTCTTTCATACTTGAGCTACTGATAGATAGATAGATAGATAGATAGATAGATACTGCTATGATAGCTTACCATGCTATCTTTAGCTTTTAGCATTATACTGTAACTCACTTGTGGCTGCAGTCCAGCACCCTCACTTCAAATGCTTTGTTTAAAGAAACTTTATCGACTTAATCTTTGGTAAACTCTGCATAAATTCCTGTAATTAAATTAGCATTTCAGTAGATAACAGAAGGGGAAATATTTACTGTGCTGAAGTTACTGGCTGTACCTGCGTCACCACTGTCCAGTTCACAGTTTGCAAAGGAATGTTCAACATCTGCTGGCCTTCATTTCTCCTCATATAATTCTCACTTGGGACAGGGCAGTGATCACAGGAGACGCTGTTAGTGCTGCTGTCCCAAAGGGAAGAATGCAAACACACAAGAAGCTCTTCCAAGAATTCCCAGTTGAGGACCTTTCTGGAATGTCCTAACGAGCCTTCTCTGCTGTGTTTACAGTTCCAGACCGATGGCAACCCTGCAATCTGCCCTGCCAGCGTATCATTATCTGGCCTCCTCTGGGGACACACACAGAAACAGAGAGAGTTAGAGGAGTTTTCTAACCAGAGGTTTGGATGTTTGTCTTGAGAGCTGACCATATTACTCTAAACAGTGAGGCAAAGGCAGAGACAAGAGGCAACCACAGAAAGTGACTTCATGAGTTTTAATAAATTGCTCTAAACCACTTCAAATTAGGGAGATGTCTAGACAAAAAGCTAGATGCTGGCACCTGCTCATTGTGTAGTGCTCATTGTTTTTTGACTTCAGCCTCGTGTCAGGTTACAGAGTGAGCATCACTCAAACCAGGAAGGAAAACTGACCTTGACATTTTACTAAAAGTGGAAACTTCATGTCAGGAACCAGAGAGATGAGGGTAAATGTTTCTTGGCCAAATGGGAAACGCATGTGACACAGCTGTGTTGGTGGTGTGTGTGTGTATGATTGTGTGTGTGTGTGTGTGTGTGTGTGTGTGTGTGTGTGTGTGTGTGTGTGTGTGTGTGTGTGTGTGTGAAAGACTGTGTGTTTGTGTGTGAGTGTGTGTTGGCATTGTGTTCATCCCCAGCTAAAAGTATGTTCTGATGTACTTCAGTGAAATCAGGAACACAACTAAGAACTCAGACCTTATTGACTTCAGTCCACACTTATGTAACACAGGAATGTTGGAACTGGACCATCTTACTAAACCAAAATGTTACATAGAAAAGGAAAGGTTGCAATCTCATGTATGCCACGATACCACCTCTCAGATATACAACTGGAAAGCCTTTATTGTAATTAAAGACACTTCCAACGAATGTCTTTAGTGTTTAATATGTTATTAGTTTTTAATTGAGTTATTTTGCACAGAGATCATGATATGTATTCACACTTGTTTGGATTTAGACTCCCTCTAGCAGTGGTGAAAAAGTACAAATGAAATCACAAAAACTGCAGTTAATATTGTTTCTTGAGTGTAAGTAAAAAAGTGTGCATGAAAAGAAAAAACACTCACCTTGCAAGGTATGGATAGAAAGGTTTCTGTCCATATTATTATTACTTTATGTATTGTTACTGATACTTGAGTTATTTTATTACCCAGAACCCAGAAGAAAGAAGAATAAAATAGACAATATCTCTGGCTCAGCTGCATCATTTTAATTTAAACTGTCCATTAATACTATAGAAGTGCAGTGGTAAATCAGTGGAGGTCCCTTAAAACTTATGTAACAGAATAGTACTTGTGAACTTAAGTTACTTGAGTAAATGTACAGGTATAAGTAACATCTGACATCCAAGCTCACAATAAGGCTCAACAGTGCTAATGACAAACACTGAGATGAAACAACACAATAACTTAAAAGCCTGTGCAGGACAAAGATACAAAGAAGCTCTACATAATACTGTCACCTCTTAAAGACCTAAAATAAACACAAAAGCATCTTAACATTATATGATGGGTGGAATATGTCTCCCGATGGATATCACATGTTTTAAGAGCAAAAGTTCTCTATGTATGGGGGCAATAAAAATGACCCTGAGGGTTTGTAGAATAATAATTTCTGTCTGAAAAAACAGCAGATTGAGCAGCAGATGAAAAAGTGACTTATCAGGTTAAATATTCAATAAATAGTGAAAAAATATAATTATTCACTATATTACAAATAAATATATAAGTTATACCGGAGATAACTTCCAAAGATTCCAGTGCCATGTGCTGTTATGACTCAGTAGTTCAAAGAAGCAACACTTTCTGCTCTAAAACCTCGTGCCAACATAATGGAGGGCCCCTCGTAGTTTCCTGCCCACAACAATAGTATGAACAAAGAGCGAAGGGTCCTGACTGGAAGTCCAGCAGCCTTCACCTCTTCAGAAACCCTTCAGACCATCGTTGCTCCTGCAGGAACACAAACTGGAAAGCTGCCCACACGCATAAAGGGCCAAAAAATGTGAGGAGAGGATGCCCAAAGCGTGGGAATTTCACCTATCATATTTTTCCAAAGGATTCCAGGCCTGTGACCAACAGAGGTATAACAGGATGTGCGTGCGTATTTGTGTGTCTATGTGTATTTGAGGAATTTAGCCTTTTCACACTGACACAGAAAAGTGGGTGTTTACATGTGTCTTACTAATATTATATGGGTTTTTTTTAACTCTTGCTCACTCAGTTCCCACACATGAAAGTGTCATCTGAGAAACTGCCTCCCAAAATAAATTCAAAAGCATTTATTCATCAGACTTTTAATGCATCAGAAATGTGCGGGTCAACAGATTTAATCTAAGCATGTTGGAAGGTTCTGTGTGCTAGACTATTTCTTGGCTGGGAAGAATTCTAAGGCAACTTCAGCAAATGACTGGAAGTTACTTGTTATTTTTAATTATAAGCTTTGTCTAGATTACATAAGATACCTGTTAATTAGTGAGCATCACAGGTGTCAGTTCTGTTACTTATAGCCAGTATCTGGCTAGCTGTTTCCCCCTGTGTCCAGTCTTTGTGCTAGCCATACATATATTTACCATACATGTTAGCGTGTTTTGCAAAAATGGTGAGTTTTTTCTTTCAAAACAGCTGTCGGTGAGAGTGCAAAATTACAGAGACGTTACACAACACATAACTCATACTGTTGATAACCTTTGTTACATTTCTGCCTCATTAGACATCATATAGGAATGCAGTGTGTCAGGAAATAAGATATCTACGATAAGAGAGAAGATATGCTGCAACAGAGGTTATAAACCAGGCCAACAACACAGTACATGACATACTGAGTCTTTGTGATTATGCTGCACTACGTTTTGAACCCTTTTTGCACTCAAACCTCTGAGTAACTTGATATCTCATGTCTTTGTATCCAAATAGATAAAGAAGACAAAAAGCCACTATGATACATTTTATTTTTAACAAGGTTTTCAAAAGATCAGTGAGAGAGTACTGTGTTATGGTTATTACTGGCTCTTCAATATGAGTGCAGAATTGATGGTGCATCTGGTTGAGTTGATGTTCATTTAAATGTTCATATATGCTTTTTATATAAAACCTTGATCTTCTGAATAGCAGATGTCAGATAAACGTATAAGCATGAAGAAGTACAAAATGGAAATTCTCAAAGTGAGAAAACAAGTACTTGGGTACTCTTGGTATTTAGTTCCTTCCCAACACTGATCTTTTTAAAGATGACCAACATCAAAACATATTTTATTCATGCTCTGTAGTTTTTGCGCCATATGATTTAATTGTGTCGGAAATCCCTTTTGTTCTTGTGAAATATGGGTGGTTCCCACTTCTCTACAAACACAAACATTGTTTTGTGAAAAGAAATACTTCCTCTTATCAGATTGTGATGGTTACTTGAGAATCATTGCTTAGTGAAATACTGTGTGACGACACTGTTTCACCACATCAATCACAGACCAATGCCACCTAGTGGTGAGAAGCTGTTTGCATCTTTTTTTTGTTTGTTTTTTGAGAGGAGAGGGAGCTATTGGGGTATTTTATCAGTTTTTCCATGTTGTCTCTCTTGTGGTATGCAGCTAGAACCAGGAGAAAACTATGTGATAGTGAAGTAAGAGTCATGATTGAAACCTGCACCGAAAAGTTAATAACAGGAGCATATTTCTAATGCAAATTATACCCCTCACACAGAGGGGACCTAGGAATGAGAAAAAACATTAAGAACAGCATTTAGACACAAAAAGGCAGGAGGTTGAGTGAAGAAGTGCAAGGTTTCTGATATTTTTACATACTTTGACACCAGTTTATGTAAGATTTACAGTTCTAATTGTATTAAATGTGCTTTGATTTTTCTCCTGCATATTTTTGGCAAAGTAGACTGTTCTCTCTCTGTCAGGGATGTTGCTTTCTCCACAAGGACACAGAGAGCTCAACTATGCAGGATGTTTCATGAGCCATTTAGAAAGTGGATTCATAAACAAACAAAGACACACACACACACGCACAGACACACATGCTGGAATGCGCATGTTTCTCATCCTCTGTTTTGGGCCTGTAGGAGCTGGGAGTCATGGCAACCGAATACCGGGGGGAGAAAAATCTGTGTGCTGCCTGGCCGAGCTCCATCCCTCTGGCAGTCATGCTTAAACTTTCGAATCCCATGACAAAAACAACATTCCACATCTAAGTGATAGTCTTCAAGGAATTCCTGTTAAACAGAGGCATTTCTCAGTGTGCATACCTCATCATATTGAAACCATCTGCTGTAACGTGTGAATGTGAATTCTTCTACAGGTCTGCACAGCGACAGAGACATTTCTTGGTCTTTGAGTGCACATGTGGAAGTTTGCATTGTTCCTTCTTTGTAACTGTAAATGTATGCATGTGTGTGTGTGTGAGAGAGAGAGAGAGAGAGTGCATGACTGTCAAAAGATAAAGTGTTGGATATCCAGAAACTTACTCCAACTTGATGTAAACTAATCTGAAATTATTCTTCTTGGTCTTCCAAAGTCTATTCCTGTGTATCAAAAACATCTTGGCTGCCTGTCTGCAAATGTCAGACCTGCAGCCAGAAACCCGGGTGTGATATTTGACAGTGACCTTTCATTCAAAAAATGGGTTTCAGCAGCATTTCAAAAATCTGTTCTTTTCTCTGTTGCCTTTTCCCTGATCACGGGAAGGGTTTTCTGACATCTTGTTTAGATTATCATAACTCACTGTATTCAGGGTTGAGCCAATAAAAAAACAATCTCACGCCTTCAGCTGGAACAGAGCGCAGCTGTTCGCTTTTCAAAAGACACCAAAAGATAAGATTGTATCAGTTGTGTTGTATCCTCTCTTCACTGTTACCAGTATGAACTGATTTTTACTAAGCACCTTTCAGGCAGATCATGGTTTAGCTGAGTTGCTGCTCCTTTATGAGCTAGAGCACACCCTCAGGTCCTGCTGGATGTTCCTCAGTCCTAGTCCAAGACTTAAGGTGACCTAGTTTAACAGCCAGGATCAGTTCTGAGCTCCAGACCTAACTTATCTCATTGCTTGTTTCATTGCTGCCCTAAATGTTTCTATTCCTGATTCAAAGCACTATTTGTTTTAAAGAGTATTGTGTAAATTGAGTTAAGTGCACTGTTTATCCTCAAGATATAAACACATTCACACACTAATTCTTACTTCACAAATTTTTGGCCTGAGCAGTGACGCCCAAGGCCCACAGCCAATCTTCACCAGTGCTGACCCAGTATTTGACACAGTTAGTCCTATTGTTGTTATGCTACACACACATTGGGGTGACAATGATGGTCAGAAAAACAATTCTGAAAATTTGCTCTGCCGTCACAATGTCCCGTGTTTAATTAAAATGTGGTTGATAAAAGTTGTAGAAACTAACTCAAACTGAATTCTCAAGAATTCCAGTATTACCATTACTTAAATGGGAATTAAATCGATTAAATGGGAATTTGGATGCAACAGAGTACATACATATTGCACAGGGGGTGGGAGATGGAGGGTCACAAGCAGCCGAACTGCTAATCTTTACCTCAGGGACACAAAACAGGTCAATCTGGCCGTGTGATATAGAGTAAAATAGACACTCCTTGGTTTATGTGTGTGCTAAAAATTGAATACAGAAATGAACTGTAATGAAGGAATTTAAATGGAAAGAAACAATACAACAATCAATCTCAAATTAAACACGATGGGACATTTACTCCAGGTACAGCAGGAATCAAGTAAATCATTTCCTGTATATTCAGTGATCTCTGTTTGTTTCAGTAAATTTCATCATTGTTATTGTTTCTGCAGCTGAGAGCTCATGCATGACTGCAGGGCTGATCATTTGCCTGTTACTGATAGCATCCCTGAGAGTCTGGAAGAGGCCGAGAGATGTTGTGGAAAGCCCATTGCAAGATGCCATCAATGGAGCCCTGCTGAGATACAAAAACACAATCGGATCAATCGTCGTTCAAAGACTGTGAGTGCTGGTGACATCATCTGTCCAACATGTATGATGTCAGTAATGATGATGCTGTCACACAGCAACAATCTTTTACCAGATTATGACTGCAGTTACCAAATTAAATCAGTTTATGTTTCTAGTTTGGGGGAAAAAAATTTATTTTTAGGTCACTCTGTCAGCAAATTCACATTCTAAATAAGAAATAAGCACAAGTTCAAATATGAAGTTCATATCAGTATGCTGCTTAAAATCAGAAATGTCCACCTTGTTAATCATTTCTAGAGCAAAGAGCAAAAAACTTTTACCAACCAAGTGTCGAGTGCTAAGAAAGGATCTCTTGCTTCTACTAGAAAAAAATATTATAATACATCTCATAATAATTACAACATATTATAGTGCAATGAATCCTTATTTAAACTAATGTGCTTATAGACATTACTCCTAATCCTGTTAGTCCCAACCAACAGTCTCCCTGTTGTTTTGAATCAACTCCTCTCCTTTGAATGATCGAATTGTCATTTGACAGATTTCCTTTGTCCCCTCTTCTTTCTTTATTTCAAAGCAGCTTTTGTATCCTTTGTTACTTATCTTTTAACATGATTGTGTTTTTCTTGCTTTCAGCTTTTAGAAGAGGTCCTGATATGAGCTTCTAGCTTCCTACATCTCCTGCACAAGCCTTTGTTTACTTTTAATTCATCTATTCCTGAGTACATGAAAAATTATATTTATAAATGTGCACACAGATTTCACTTGTACAAACTCAAAGTACTCTACAACACAATCGCAACGAGGCACATCACGTATTGTTTGGTCTTCAGTGCTGCTGACAGCTCATTCCCCTTCTGTGTGATAAGATCTGTAGCCATCTTGTGTCTTTTATTCATATCATGCCTGCAGTATCGACATGTAACTGAGCCTCACTCACATCTCCCAAGATGGAGTCCAGTTCATCTTTATGGAGGACGGGCTCTGGGACTGAGGAGCTCTGATCATGACCCAATGTATTTTGAACCACTGGGGCAAGCTGTGGCACACAAACACTGATTAGACCCCACATTAATCAGACAATGAAGGTGTCTATATTAGCTGTAAACACACAAACACTGTACACATGTGCAGACATACCTGTAGACCTCTGGATTCAGCTTCTTTCTCTGCAGAGCTTCCCCAGGGCCTGGAGCAGGATGAGCAGATGGATCTCCCTCTAACAAACACAGGGATAGCGTGAGTGAGTCGGACTGTTTTCTGTGTATAATGTTACTGTCAATCAATAGTCCAACACTCAATACATCCAGCAGTCAAGGGAATACAGAGAAGGAGGTTTGGACGATTTCAGATGGTAAATTAAAGATTTTATGTAAAATATTATCCTGTGAGTTTCTGTCCTCTGTATCTCTGGTAGCATTTTGTAAAATCATTGATCTTCATTTACAGTATACACTATAGTCTATACCCTGCTGAAGGCGCTCATTTACAATCCATTAGTCACCATTAGCTGGATAATGAACACCATAAGCACAAACCCTTAATGCACATTGTTGATCAATACTAACACAAACCAGACCCAACAGGAAGTCCTTAGCCAGTAGGAATGTATGTAAACAATGATGCATAGATCACATTGAGGCTATAGCTTTATGGGAAGTATGCACACTAACTCATTATGAGTTCACAACAGAGACAATAGTGACAGAAGAGAAGAAAAATAGTTGATGTCTTACTTAGAGAAGTGGCAGTGCGCATGGAAACGCCCCAGACACTGAAGGCAGTGAGTCAGTTCTCCTCCAGCCAGGTGACAAACACCACAGACGTCCCTGACCAGCTCTCCACCTGAGCACTGGACACCCATTTACTTTATTAGTGAAACAGGACTGTTTTTGCAAGTAGTAGCCACACAAAATTACAAGTGCAAAAAGTGCAAAGGCTATCATACAGATCAAACATAGATACACAGTTATCCAATCAAGACTGCATCCAGCAGAATATGATCAAGTCTTTACCTGGTTTCTGCCGCTGGGTCCATTTATAGAAGCCGTGACAGCGGTGAGAGATGAAGACGACAGCGGGGAGAAGAAGGAGACGTCTACGGTGGCATTACTGGAGCTGGTGTCTATTTGCTGTGGCTGGGCAATGAGTGGCTGTGATGTATAATATTATGACTAAATTATGCAAAAAAAAGCATTTTGGACTTGAATGATTAAATTTACAGATCATTTTCAGCACTTTAAAGACACAAACATCATGGAAATGTCAAGATTATTTGGTAAAGAAGGTCATTAATAGTTAATCCCATCACTGTTGTAACCCTGTAAATCAACATATATTACATTATAATGTGAAGATAAAATATTATCATCTGCATCATTTGACATTTTCATTAAAAAGGAACACATACATATTTAAAATAAACATAGACAAATTTATTATATTATATCCTTTATGTACATACTGGTGCATGTAGAGGGACTTGGGCTTTCTCTCTTTTCACTCTCTTGCCACAGCACCACTCACACTGCCAAGGACCACTGCAGATTAAAAACTAAACATTAAAACTCAAAAATCAAGGTGGTCCTGAACATATACATGCTTATGGAGATAGATAGATAGATAGATAGATAGATAGATAGATAGATAGATAGATAGATAGATAGATAGATAGATAGATAGATACCTTGGTATGGATGTGAGTGGGGGGTCCAGGCAGGTCAGATGAAAAGCTTGAGGACAGCCATCACAACAGATCAGTTCCCCTCCATCCTTACACACTGCACACTCATCATCATTATAGTGAACCTAAACACACTCAGAAATGCAGAACATATTAAACATGCCTGTAGCATGCCTGTAGCATGTTCAATGACAGGTGAGTGTTGATGAGTGGATCCTCTACCAGTCCTGTGGTTGTCTCCACCTGGTGGTGAAAAGTGTTCTTCACCGCTTTGGACTCGGAAGATCCATTAATTTCCTCTGACTGGCCACCAGAGTAAAACTCGCCACCACCTTTTATGCACTTTCTGGCAGTTCCTGTTGATTGACATAAATGGCTTTTGATGTCCTGATGATGCAGGACAGTTTTCTCAGTATTTGTGAACACAGGTCTGACTCACCTAATGACTTATTGTCTGAGCTAAACACCTGTTTGAAACGGATCTTTGCTCTGGCTTCATGGCTGACTGGGGGCTCAGTTGAGGAGGAAGAGGAGGAGGAAAACTGAGTGACTGAGGAGGAAACTGCCTGAACACCTGTGGCAGAATAAAGGTATTAAAATAATAAAAATTATTGAGTATTGGAGTATTGAGTATTAAAATGTATTTGATTTGTATATACCATTTCCAGATGTTAGCTGTTTGGCTGGAGATTCACTCTTCACTCTGTAAAGCTTCACTTTACCACCTGTAGAAAACAACACAGTTTTTATTTATTATTAATTGTTAATTCTACACTGAAGCATTACCTTTATTACCTGTACATTCAATTTAAATTTCATTTGTTTGGGCAACTTCACAGTGCAAACAGATCTCCAGAATGAGCTGCAGTGGCCCCTGTGATACTGTTAGAAGTCAGAAGAGATGTATTGTAAGAAGCGAAACCTGGTCCGTCGCTCGTCTTGGCGTGATACTGATTGTGTGAGTTTGTCCTTCCTTCATCATGGCTCCTCTTCTTGATGTGAGGTGTTTTGTAGCCTCCAGATGATTTCTTCTCACCTCTAAAATCTGCAGCATCCAGTCCTGTCAGCAAAATGTCATCAGTGGCAGAATAATAAAGACTAAACTAAAAATATAAGTTGTTCCAAATGTCTTAGATAGAGAACTTTGTCCTGAAAATGCAGGGGCAGAGAGGAGAGTAAAGGACAGGGCTGGGAAATAATAGTTTCTACTAATTACAAATGTCTGTTCAGAAACTGTAACCTATTTAAAATAATGTATTGTATTTTAAAATAAAATCTAAGTCTGTTCTTGAGCTCACAGCAGACTGATGTATTGCACTGTAGATGCTTTGTCTGTTCAATAACATGCAGGTTCTTCTATTGGTTTCCAGATATAATAATCAATCTTTGGCACCAGGCATAATTATTATCAACCTGGCTGAAAAATCTCTTAAATAAGAGAAGAATTAGGTTCTGAAGAATGTGAATTATGCAATGGCCAAACATACAGTTCAGTTAATTAGTGTGATTAAATAGACAAACAATTTGATGAAACTTGAACATAATATACTCGAGTGTAGGTTCGTGAGCAGCGTCTGCAGCTTGGGGTAGCTCTCCAGGTTGTAGTCTTTGGACAAGTTGCTCCAGAAAGCCTGGACTGTGGATCTCCTTTGCTCCAGGACCCAGGACAGGAGCGAGTACATGGCCTTATGGATCCCCTCTCTGCCCTCCTTCTCAAGAGTGTCCTATGAAAACAAAAGGAGGTGTATGCAGCCTCTGCAGTCCGTATGAAACATTCCTGCAAACAGTTCTCATAATCCAAGAAGTAATTTTGTGATCATGCGGAGGTGAACAACACTGCCATAAGATCGGACAAAGCTTTCATTCATTGTGATTACTCTGTGGACAACAGCAGAATAATTAAAAGAAAAATTCAACTTATAGGTTTTCATTTTGTCGTTCTTACCTTCAGTAGTTGGTCAGTGATGATGTTTTTGTCCGCCAGACCATAAACAAGAGGGAAAGAGTCGTCTACAGCCATGGCAATATCTGTCCGTAACTCCCTTAGCAGGGAGCGAAGGTTCGTGTCCCTGAAAGCTTCAACTCTGGACATGATCTGCTTTGTGTGTAAATGCAAACCAAAGTGATCTGGACCTGAGAGGACTTGAGATCATACCAGTGGTATTTTGGATGGAAGAGGTGTGTCCTTCTCAGGGACGGAAATATTGTACAGGTGCATCATTTCATGAGGGTTGATATGATAAATATCTTTAACCATTCATATTTAAACCTATTGTCTTTTTTTTCATATGTCATACATTACATACAGTCTTTCTGCTTATAATCTATACACATATATCACTATACATTGCCATGTATACTGAGATTTTCAGAAACTGGACAATGAAGGTTTCACCCACAAGCAAGGCCAACCTCGACCTTCTTGTCTCTGTGGAGTTCATCTGTCCACTTACAGCATTAACTGTCTCTGTCCGCCTGTCGACCCCTCAGGGGCATCGAATGACATGTTGTCCATCTAGGGGAATACCTGTCCTCTTACATCAGGAGAGCTGAGTGTAAGCGACATGACACGTCACAGTGACAGTTTCCTTCTTAAAAGGTTCTTTCCACCTCAACTTCCCCCTAACTATCAGGTTTCAGACACTGACTCACCACAGCGAAGCATTGTTTGCAATAGGCATGAGAAAATTAACAGGGTAGACAATTAACTGATTGACAAGTTGATAGAATGGTTATTTCATCGCTGGGCTTAAAACCCATTTTCCTGAGCTGCTGTTATTGTGTCGCTTTTTGCTCACTGAATAAAGTAAAAATGTATAGTATGAAGCTACAGCCAGCACTTTGTTTTTTGTACAGATTAAACAAATTAGATACTGAATATTAATTTGTGAGACATTTTAGACATGCCCATAGGCAGATATTGTTACCTTCAGGCAGTCTAAACTCCAGATTGTGTTTACTTTGCAAAGAAAGAAGCAGGCCGTTCACCCATTATTAGTCATGCTAAGCTAAGCTAACTGTCTCATGGTTCCTGCAGCCTCATTGAGATATGAAAGAAAGAAAGCAAAAAAGTGGCCGTCCCAAAATCTAACCAGGAATCTGTCTCTCTTCCTTTAGTGTACACAACTCATGTGGCAGAAAACATGACTGAACCATTCTCTGATGTCTCAGTCAAGCTCACGAAGAGCTGACTGTTTGACAGCCAATGACTTATAAAGGTGCTAATGTAAACATAATACAGCTTAAATGTGGGTCACAAAACAGCATAATGATATGATATGACGTATATGTCATCTTTCACTTAAAAGATGATACTTCAACAAACTAACCTGGCTAACAATTGAAGCCAGCTAGGTCCTGCCATTAAATCAGTCCGATAGGATGTTGTGTAGGTCAATGCTCATTTTACTAATGTTAGCTGGAATACTATGTTTTAAAATGAGACATAAATATAGTCTATATGGTTTTTTAGATTATGTCATGGTAAATTGGCTACATTTAAATAAAAGGTTGCATTTGTCTTTCAACCACTCAGAGAGCTGTACGATAGCCTACATGTTACTTTCACATACACACCCATACACTGCTGTCAACGGGAGTCTATCATTTCTCTGGTGAAGACAATAAAATAACGGGTGGTGTAATTAAAGACACAAAAACCTCCTTGTATGAAATCTTGCCAAAAACCTGCCTGCTTTTGTTTCACTTTGTTGAACAGTAAAGGAGTAAAATGTGTGCAGAAGGGAAATTTTTTAGATCAAATCAATAAAATCCAAGATAAATAGAGTAGGCCATCTTGCTACCAGGTAAATGTAGATGGTTAGGAGAGTGAAGCCCTTTAATCTGTAATTTATTAATCATTAAACATTATTACATTATTCATACTGGTGAACAAGGACCACTTCTACAGAGGGACGTTCACAACATACATATTACATTATTATATACAGTGCAGTGCATTACAGTGGATCGTTATATGTGTATTACCAGGATGGAGGGATGGGGACACAGGACAGCAGAGAGGCTTAGAGGGGAGGTAGAAGAGGAGAGGAGCGATTGGAGGGAGGGGAGTTGTGATAGTAAGTTGTCTTTTTATTACTTCTTTTTTTTTTAACCACAGTACAGTTTGTTCTATAAAAGTTAAACCCATAGAGAGATAGAGTGCCACATTTTCACAGCTACTGTTAGGTGAACCTACTGGAAGTTGACTCTTGTGGGAATATCAAATGAGATACATTTTGTCATGAGATGCTATAGAGAGATGCTATAAAACATTCTAAGATAGTCGACCTCCTTCCAGAGCGCAGAGACCCTGGAGGGCAGGTCAAAGGTCAAAGATCAGATCAGCGTGCATGCGTGCTGCAGACATTCAGACGTGTTCAGCCATTTTCCTAAATGGCCGACCCCCCCGCCCCCCCACATTATTTCTCCTTCTGTGTTTAGGCATCATTTTTGGTGCTTTCCCTTTTTATATATAAAAAATACAAAACATAACAGCGAAAAGAATTCCATTGGTTGTCCCGTTTTTCTCCTTTTTCATTTTTCCAAAACTGTTTTTTTTGTTCGTTTTCATTTCAACATTTGTTTTTGTTTTTTCTTCCCTTTTCTCCTCCAGTCACTTACATATTGACAAAGTATACAATATTTTACAACTGAACAAGACTGAAAGATAACATTTGATTTGTCCAATCAGATACAAGGCCCGCATCCTATATCCAATTAGAGAAGTCAACTGGAAGCTAACCAGTAGTAAGCAACACAACAAGCCTATGGTGTGAAGGGAGCTGTCCGTTTTCAGCTCTGCATTAACATGAGCACCCACCCTCGGGGACAGTAGGCTCTGCCGGTTTGTCCAGCTTGATGTCGATCACTGGGAATTATCCAGTTATGGAAAAACCAGATGTTCCAGGAAAAGATCACATAATTATAATCTGAAGAATTGATTTTGTAGAAAAATCAGTAGCAGAAGATGTAAATAAAACAGCAATACCAAAGTGTAGAAATACTGTAAAAGTCATCCAAGTATTTACTTAAGTGAAAGTCCTTGCAAAAACCAACATATAGTTAAAGTACAGTACAGTAAAAACAGTACTTTTACATACAGTAAAAGTCGTATCAAAAGAACTTATAGTATTCATTCGGTAGAATTTCTGAATGACAAATCTTATGTTATTGCATTAGAAGTATTTATGCATATACATTTAATGCTGTAGTTGCTAAAGATGAGGCAAATTTCAGCATCTTTATCTGCCTCATCTACTGGAAAACTAATGAATTTCCCGTGATGGATGAACAAGGTTTAATCTCTGAATTTGCAAAGTAGTATAATGTAGAAGTCTAGAAGAAGTATGAAGTCGCAGAAAATGGAAATACTTAAGTATAGTACAAGTACCACAAAAATTACTTAAAAAATAGAGTTTCACCTCAAGCATAGATGAGATGCAGGCTGCAGAGATTGTACTCCACACCTGTGAAATTATTTACATTTTCAGACTTGCAATCTATAAACCCAACTCCCCAAGCCTTGCAAACAGATTTTGCTAAGTAAAATCATTGATATTCCCTTTAATTACATCCTGATCTGACAGGACAAAAAAGTTTACATTCCTCTTCTGAAAGAATTTCAGGCAGTTTTGATCATTTGATGGATCTTACACCACATCCCAAAACTACAGCCTAGCTATCGTCTGCTTGTCAGCCTAATGTTTTGTTCCCAAACTATTAGGCTTACAATATTGATAATAACATTGTTTACCCAGTCTTTTTGTTACTGTGGAATGATATAACCACAGCTCTTAATATTAAATAGAAAGTTTAAAAAACAATACTTAAATGACAGTGTTATTTATTTCTAATCCCTCTTAAACACAATGTCATTCCTTTATTTCCTTCTGTCGGTCCAACACATGCACCCACTAAGTATCATATCATATGTATGAGTGCTAGGTACTGATGTTGTATTTTTCAGGCTTTATCAAGCTTTAGTGAATAAACAGAATACAGAAGTTTCTTCCTAAGGTCTCTTTCAGAATGAGTTCAAATTTATTTATTGTTTACCTCTTTCCATTCAGTCCCTCACCTGCTTTTAAAAATCCATCCTCCATCACACGTTCTCAGTGTCTGTCACTTCGCAGACAACCACTATGTGGTGCTGTACCTGCGCTTCCACCCACCCCTCTTGGCTCTGTGCATTTCCTCTCTATTAAGCAAAAAAGGTTTAATGGCTGATGCCTTAGTAGACAGTAGGCAGGGCGGTCTGGTTGTACTAGAGCCAACAACCACTAAGAGATTAAAAATAAGCTGCCTATTTCTTGGCTGTTTTGCTTTCAGCACTGTGAGTCACAGGGGGCTGTAAAGGATACTGCCTTCAGGATTTGCATCGTCCAAGCTTTCCATTCCAGGTAGGGCTGCTGCAACCCGACGAAACAGCTAGGAGGAGAGGAAAGGAAGGAGGAGAGGGTAGAGATCAGAGAAGAGGATGAGGGAAGTGGGAAAAAAATGCCCAGAGATGAGAAAAAGAAGGGGAGGGAAGTAGATCCACACTATAAATATACACCATTACAAGTAGTACTGTAATTAAATTGTTAAAGCGTTGATGTATCAATAGGACTTTAGCATTTTACAGCTGTGGTTGGGCCATTTTACGCTATTTAATTTAATTTAATCAATTTCAGTGCATCATATTTTATGAGCATATGATCAGTTTTATTATTGTACAAGAACCTTAATTGATAAAATAATTATTGACCACAGCAGTCGATAATGGACTAAAACGTACAATGTCTCCTCCCAAACTGTAGTGAGTAAAAATATAAAGCACCATGAGCGACGTGCACTTCTTGAGTAAATGAGGATGAAATGCTCTCTATCCACCTAGTGCACACCATGATGTGCACGACGATGCCTCCTCCACATATTTACAAGAGAAATTTTATTAATTTATGTTGGTGACTCGATCACCTTGGAGGGACGCAGGAATGGCAAAGAAGCTGAGAGGAACTGACGCCCAAAATGCTGCGAAATATGGTGAAACTGCAGGGATCACCTGTTTGACATTGCAGCCTGTCTTGGCACTGGTCTCGATGAACATGACGTTCAGCTCTTTGGCTCTCTGCTCTCCTTCCTCAATCATGATTTGCCTGCAGGAATAATAAGAAAGGCCAGACTTCAGCATCACGACGCTGAAGGCAAATGTATCTTGTGCTGACACGCTTTCTGATCAGTTAACAAAAATATCCTCATGTCAAAGATAGCATTTAACTGCAGCTCAGTGTTACGTGTGTAATGAACTATACGTCACATACTCACCTCTTTTCTTCCAAATCTGTTTTGTTGCCGACTAGCATGATGATGACATCACTTCCCCTTTCTGTCCTAACATCATCAATCCATTTGCAGGTCTGCTGGAATGAGTTCACATCTGTGGAGATCAGACCCTTAGTCAAATACAGTCTTTTAATGTTAAAATTTCAAAATGCACATATATTCATTTCTACACAGCACAACTACAACACTATTATCAGCTTGCTGCTCACTTGTAATGTCATAGACGACCACAGCTACTGTAGAGTCTCGAATGTAGCTGGGGATGAGGCTCCTGAAACGCTCCTGTCCAGCAGTATCCCACAGCTGCAGCCTTACCTGCACAGAGGAACATACACGCACACACACAGACATTCAGCAGACGTTTCAGCTTTAACCAACACACTGAATGCAGACTATACAGATGTAAGGGGCTTGTAAGTACACACCCAAAGGGATAAGCCAGTATCAGCCTGTGTGCAGGCTGACAGATCATAATATCCTGACAAAGAAATAGTATTAATACTAGCTAAAGTAGATGATCCGCAGGAAAGGCTTTGACTTCTTTGGGCTAGAAAAGCCAAAGCTATTACCAACAGAAATAACCTGCGGATAATCGTGTTAGTCTGTGAAGAGAGCAGTAATTAAGCAAATCAAATCAAGGATTAGTGAAAACACGGTGGAAACTGGGACATTTCTTACTCAGGATGTTGACTGGCTAAAATGACACAGGTACAAATAACATGAATGCATGTACATGTGTTTCTATACATGTGGATTAAATGACAAGCAAAGCTGCCTACTGTTCGGTCTTCCAGGTACATTGTCTTTGATAGGAAGTCTATTCCAATGGTCGCCTGTGGTGGAGAAAGAACAAAAGAGGGGAAAAATCATCAGTACTAGCCAGACTGTAAAGGCTAAATGTCTCCCTCCCTGTTGCTCCTAGCAGATTGACCGTTGTTTAAATTGAAGAAAATACAAAAAGCTGTTATGGGAAAAAAAGAGCCAATGAGCACAGAAATTGAATCAGACTGAAAAACTAATTTCATTTGTGAGGCCCTCAGGGTGCAATCATTCAGACTTTTTATGTACCTAACTTTGACAATGGAAAGAACCAAATGTATTTTCTTTTGAGGAGCATGATAATGTGACTTGAACATTTCAATTTTAAAGTTACTTTGACAATATTAAAATTATTGTAGCTGTAATTTGTAAACAAACTGAAATCAATTGTAATCTTTCATTGCAATATTATTCAGTTGTTAATCAGTCACTATTATATCATAGAGGCTTTAATATATTGCAGAGTGATTGGTTCCATGATTCCATTTACTCTAACACTGTAGGACAATTGGTAGAGAAATTGTTTATAAAATGTGAATTTGAACTGAGGAAAAGTGATAATAGTGTTCATTTACTGACCATCACATCAATCATGCATTTAATCTTTTTTGTTTCTGGATGTGGTCCGAGTCTCACCTGATATGTGTTGTCGAAACTGTCATACATGAATCTAGTGATGAGAGATGTTTTCCCCACTAGAAGATCAGAGAACAGAGACGGATTTTTAGTCAGGTGTTAGTTCAGATTCATTACGAATCATAGTAATTCCCAAACACATGAGTGTACAACTGCATAATAAATCTATAATTATATGGAAATCTGTGTCTGTTGTGTTCCCAGTGTGACAATGGTGACCACTGGCACTGTAACCACTGCAATCAATCAAAATTAAAGATAATATCTGAGATAGATTTAGTAAATGTATTAATATATTATAAAAACACCAACACTTCTTTCAAACCGCTTAAAAGGATCTGTTTGGTGCAGCAAAAACAATGGAGAAGGTGCTGCCCAGAAGAGTCTGCTTGACTAATGATGATTAACGTTTTATGTATTTGTACGAAGAGACACATTTGGAATCACAGTGAAAACCACCTCCTGAGGCTACAAATGCTGTGGTTTGTGGAAGTGATCCACAGATATATACGTATATACTTGTCCCCTATAAATATAACCATCAATAGATGACAATAAAAAATAGTTGCCTGTTAATATTCTGTTGACCAACTGATCAATTAATGGATTCACTACTGTAGCTCTATTCTCTCTTTTATAGTCAAGAGGTAGAAAATCTATTAATGAACCATTATGAAAACAGAAGTTGTGTCCAAAAATGATCCACCATCACTGAAACTGCACAAGGCCATCTTAAAGTAGATTCAGACAAAACACATTAGATCACAGCACTGTTTGTAAGCTGGATGGTGACTCCTCAGAGGATCAAGGTGAGCCCGGTGAGCTTGATTTTTATTTACATCCCACCCAGCACCATTTTACATCAGATCTACACGCGAGTGAAGACATGACTTTTCAAGCAGCTAGGCCTCCAAGCTCATGCAGAGTCCTCTATGCAGACAGCAGTGGTTCAGTAGCCAGCGATGGGCAGTGGCCACACCAGGCCTCGATTCAGCACCGTGGACAGCAACATTGCAGTACAGGCCACACAAACACACAAGGAGGCTTGTGGTCGACACACAACCCTCTCATAGACACACAGACACACACACACACTGACTAAAGCATCACAATGTAAGACACAAACACCAGTGAAGCTGCTGGCATATCAGGCCTGATTATGTTTATTCTGCTGCTGTATTTTATAGGATATCTGCTCCTGTGCTGCCACTCTGGATGTCTGATGTCTGAACACGTATTCAGGCAGCTTTACAGCGCTAAACCATTATCGATCAGCACCTCCCGAATTTGTGCACATCACATCAAATCACACACACAGACACACAGTCATTCCCACCCCGAATAGATGAATGATCGAATAAATAGTATTATGTTGTGGAGCTGTCAAGCCCGTTTTTCTTTGATTATTTATGAGACCGAACCGGAGACTGCGAGGTTTAGAGATGCTACAGACATCGCCAGCCTAGGGTGTGTCCCGAACTGACACATGGGGGACTGTTTATTATCCTCTCTATAAAAACACACACACACACACAGACACACACACACGGGTGGTGGAGAAAATATTAGACACTATCATGTAATGAGATTAAGGTTTGTTCATGTAAGAAATGACGGATGTGGGTGAAATAAAGCCGTTATGTGAAAGCAGGCTGAGCATATTTGTCGGTCACTGCAGCACATCAAAACATCCCAATTCATATCGCCTGCTATGATTCGAATTATGACAATTTGCGACAACTAAACGATCCTCAGACATGTTCAACACAATAAGCAGTCTTCGGTGATTACAATGGCTATATTTAATCCAAAGGTGTAATTTATATGCATGCGGCTTTTTTTCTTTCCCATTTTTTTCTTCCTCGGTTAATCAAATTTTCTACAGTCACAGATTTTTTGCGTACAAGTAAATGGGCGTGAAATCGACCAAAGCCATCCAGCACATCCTCTCGATCCAGCTAAAACTTTCAAAATCAACACGGATTACATACATGGCCTTCAATATATACGCATGTTTGGCGTTAGGGGAAGAAAACCTAAACCTGCCCGTGAACTGACTCACCGCTCTGCTCGCCCAAAAACACGAGTTTAAATTTCCTTAGGGGGTTCCCCAAATCTCCTCCAGCTGACATGTTGGCAGATAAAGAGCTCAACTTGGATTATTTTATATGTTCTTATCGCTCGGCGTCTCCTCCGTTGTGGGTGCGCAGGGGGATCCTCCTTTCCTCACAGAATGATGGGAATGCAGCTCAGCATCCTCCTGTCAATTTAAGGGCACTGTGCGCATGCGCGACCTCACCTATTTCAATCCGTCACCTCTCTGGTGGAGCTGAAACAAAGCAGAAGTGTGTAATGTCGCAGATATGAGCAGAGTACACCTGAGTATATTTACTCTGAGTATATTTACTCAGGTGTACGGCTTATGTAACTTGTGCATTAGGCTTTTATTCCTCCCATTTTGATACTTAAACTTTTCAGGCAGTTTCATTTGGCATTAAAGAGATGAAACAATAAAACACATCACAGCCTTAAGATGGAATGTTGGAGAAGAGCTGAGCACTGCTTAAAGTATTTATACAACTCTAAAGTTAGAGTCACATCACCACATGATTTAAAACCCAGCCAACTATAGCTTTCTTTATACTACTAAACCAGTCACTGTGTGAGGATTTAAAGGGACCTCCCAGTTATCTAATACTGGACTTTCACCAGGTTTGAGGGGGAGGAGGGGGATTGAAAGGAAAATGGTCAAAATTGATGCAGCAAAGGCAGAGAAATCCTAACTTTTACTCTCTATAGGTCAAGTAAAATGGTGGATTCTTCACTTCCCATAAAGCAACGAGGTGGCTATTTTACTAGATCCTCTCTGCTCTTTCTTTTTAAAGTCCCCAGTGTGCAGTGCAGTTCAACAAATGATTACTTTACTTCAGTCACTCATATCATCCTTCACAGTCAAAGAAAAAATTACAATAAAATTACACTAAAATTTTAACTTTTCTTTACTAAAATTGTCAATAAAGTTTGCAATAATTAAATAAATGCATTCTCAATAGCTCCCATCAGGTTGAAATAAACACACCCAGGTATCATCATTTTCTGCAAAAATGTCAAAATTAACCATAATACTATTGTTCAAAATCAAACAGCTCTGCCTCCTTCTCTTTCCAGAAAGCAAAGCTGCGGTCAATGTATTTACAAATGTCTTCATTGTTGAAAAGGGAGAAGTCTGCATCACTGCTGCACTCATCCGGAGTGGCGGTTTGAACTATAACTTTGGGAACTAATCTGGAATCTGACAACAACAAAGATGATGATGGCGATGGTGACGGACAACGACATGGTCTTGCATCCCCAAAGAAGCGAACTTTGATGTCTTCGAAGCCGTCGCTCCACTGACGCCTCCCAGCCCGGATCTCCTGCAAAACAGCCTTGTGGAAGTCCCTTACAGTCTCCCAGGGAAAACTGCCAACATGGTCGAAGACTTCAAAGCAGAGGAGGTGCCTCATCTTCCTCTCGTCAGGCGACAGCTCCTGCTCTAAAATGTGAAAGTATCCCAGCATGAAGAGGTCGAGGGTCAGGCTATCATGGGTCACTGCGACACCATCCACATCTGGCAAGAATTGCTCCGGTGAGTAGGTTTCTCGCTGTGGTGGATTTTGTGAGGATTTCGAGGAGGATAAACACAGCGTTTGCACATCTTTGACTTCTAGTTTATTCCTCCAGGAGTTTAGCATCCTGTCTACAGCACCTCGTCGTTGGCAGAATTGAAACATGGAGGTGATTTTCTGTGGGGGCAATGCTCCTATCACTCTACCTGACACCGCTTCCTGTCCCTGTCTCTGCCTTGCTGCTCTCACTGAAATAGCATATGCAGATTTCTTCCAGTGGCTCAGGAAAAGCACCACTATTCGCTCTTTTCTTAAGCTGGTCGTCTCCATCACTGGTATAAGTGTTTTAGGAGGATCACAGTTGCTCATCTCATGGTCAAGGCCTGTGTTGGCATTTTGGTTCTCTACTCTCGAAGCTCCAAACACTACCTGGCCTCCTTTCACAACCCCAGCAAATGGATAAATCCCACCAATCTGACCTTCAAAGTTGGATCTGAGATCTCGGACAGACACCCCAGACTGCTGGATCTCCCTCGCTACCCTTTCCCTCCGTGCTCTGCTGTAACTGTTGGTCTCCAGACGATGGCTGAAAGCTGATGCCATTCCAATATGAGGAATCCTGCATCCACTAGAGGTCTCCCCATGTGCTGCCAGTGTCCCTTGGCCCTGTTGCACCAATCCCTGGACTAAGTTATCTCTTACCCCCTGCAAACCTTTCATCTCCTCCATCATGTCTTTCACTGTACTCCTCTCACCACTATCTTCTGTGGTTTGGGTCAGATTAGCCACCAGCAGTGACATGCTCTTCACAATCTCTGAGACACGACTGCACCACACTGGCAACGTCAGTTGCATTTCCCCCTCTGCGTCCATCTGCTGGAGGACCTCTCTGTTGAGGGAGATGTTTACAATTGGATCGGGTAAAATTGACCTCAGCTCCTCAGTCAGCCTGGTCAGCTCCACTTCATAAGCCTGGCATCGCTTCTGCAATGAAACAGTCTCAATCTGCTGCTGTAGGTACACCAGGTCATCCTCTGTTAGGAGCTCACCAAAGGGGCCCAAGACTGCGTTGTGGGTTTGTGAGTACTTCCAGCCATCCACTGGTGTGAAGCCATTAGTCATGTCCTATTCGAGGGACAAGATTTAAGTACATAATCATGAGAAGATTTTTTTTTTTTTAAAGGAATAATTTGGGGAAATAAGACAAGTGTTGGATGAGATGACACAGTGCAGCACTACAGGTGGTTTTGTGTTGGACTATTTCTTGTTTGGGCAACTGACTTCCTGGAGTTTTGTTGTTATCATAAGGTTGCAGATGACCGCACAAAGCCAAAAAATAGTCCTGTACATAACCAGCAATGACTCCTGTTAAATGGCAATTTAAACCAAGCTTCAAACTGAGCAGACATAATCAAGAGTGATATCTCATTTTTGGCAAGAAAACAAATAAAATGTATTTCCTAAAATATCAAATTACTGTATTCTTCTGATTGGGCTAAAATGCCTTTTTTTTCCTCACGTTTCTCATTTCATCCTATTGTGCAAAAGTGTTTGCATGCAGACTCAAGTGCTCTCTTCCCTCCTTTGTGTTTTTTTCATACTTTGGGTTTGAGTAATATCTTTTTGTGGAAAGTTAGTGCATCTTGTACTTAACATGTCATTTTGTTGTGCAAATAAATTTTGCCTGTGTTCATATCTTTGCCAGCATCAGAGTTTTTTCTTTGTGAAATTATTCCTTCAAGATCAGCAACTTTGAATACGGTCTTTCCCCCTGGGCCTGCACACTGTCTTGCACTTACATATTGCACTGCAGACTCACACCTACCACATGCAACACAATAGCACAGATGAGCACCTGTCTCCTCTGTTCCTCCTCATCCTGCAGCCTGACCTGCAGCTGTCGCACCATCACCTGTCGTTTCCACTCAGCTATGGGGCGGCCAGCTTCATCATGAGTGGGCACCAGGGAGTCAATGTCAGCCAGGATCACATCGACAATAGGTACCTCCTCCAACAACTCCTCACTGTCAAGCTTCTGTCAGTTAATCAGATAATCAGATTGCTTCTGCTAAATTCTGGACCCAGATTTGAAAGAATAAGATTGGTATCATAAATCATCACAAATATAATAAAAACATAGCAAAGGTGTATTTTCTAATGCTCTTCATATGTTGTGTATGGACACTAAATGTATATTAATGCAGGCGCTAAACTCCCATAGTCCATCCACACATGCGTTGTCATTTCGCGACCTCACAGCGTTCCTAGCACAGCTCCACTCAGCCGCAAAATGATCAGAGGCTTAATTAATAATTTGCTTCACCCCTCCCTAAAACAATGATAGCTAAACAATCTTTACAAGTCAATTTGACAAATGGTGTGCATGGAGCCTGTTTATGCATATAACATATCCACAAGCAGCCCACTTTCTATACACACCTACCTACAGCTACACCTTTTTAATCATTTTATTTTCCATTTATCCTGAAAACAATATTAGCCATTATTAGTCTTTTATGTTATTTTTTTGCGCCTATATACCAGGTTCATATTTATGTCTATAGCAGTGCTAGCTCACTCACTGTTTGTCCAGTGAAGACCGCAGTGAAGCCTGCGTGCCTCAGAGACTTAACAGACTTCATGTGGGACATTAGAGTGAGATCCCTCTCTGGAGGCTTCAAGTGGTTGAAAGATGTCACCACTGTAAGGAAAAACAAGTCAAGTCAAACAAGTTTAAAAAATTATTTATTTTTTTTAAAAGCAAAAAGTACCAGTTATATGTCAATATATGTTTTTGTAATGTTTGGGTTGGTTTTAGTTTACTTTTAGTGGCATTTATGTTTGCCATCAGTAAATAGTAAGTCACATTCATGAGAAATATGTTAATTTACATAATTAAATGCAGACACGTGGTCTTTGTTAATCACCTGAGGAGGCCACCTGTACATGCTGGATAGAGCCCGGGGTGTGTTTCTTTGAGGAGGCAGCAGGGGTCAGAGAGGAAGAGGTCACAGGAAGTGGAGAAGGGTGGCGAGGCAGGGGGAGCACCTCCTTCACTGGCTGCTGAGGACACACACACACATATCGACAGCAGGGGTGAGCCATGCTTAAAGGGACAGATGAACATATTTCCTGCTTATCCTGTAAAGTATGTGCAAAGATCTTTTAATAAGATGCTGATGTTTTTTGATTTGCATTTCCTGGTATGATGTTTAGGACTTTACAGTGTGCATTCAGTTTAGTAGGTAACTGTATTGTATGATGTATTTCTATCATGCTCTAATAGAAATAAATTGGCTGCTGAATAAATGTGAGACCTGCATAGAATATTTTGTACCTGCTGTAACAGGAAGAGAGGTTTAACTGGTAATATTAAAATGTTATTTGTTACAACTGTGTGAAACTATTTAAAGTCTACTGTTTTATCAGTCCCTGAACTGATGATTGGTCACCTTGTTGTTCTCCATGTTGGCTTTGCTCATTTACAGGTGGGAGTTTGGGGCAGGAGTTCCTCTTTCTGAAAATTTAACAAGAGTTACAAGAATATACAAATAAGAAAAATAAATGAGTGGGGAGAAACATGACACAGAGGAGCTCACAGCTCACAGCTTAAAATTTTCAAAGTAATCTTTAAAGAGACTGAGACCCACTTGATGCCGTTCATGCATGTGCACGCACGCATACACAGAATGTAAAGAACAGAGGCGTCAGCTTGTAGTAGCTTGAACAAGAAGAAGTGGTGAAACAGGACCCTGATGAGTGAAAGTAGCGTAGCCCACACAGAGTGCAGGAGAAAGTGTGTTGGAGTTTGGAGAGACATGATATCCTGCTTCAGGTAACCTTACTGATTCACAAGCTCCATGCCACACAATAGCCTTAATACTACACGGCCGGTCACATTGTTTATTTCAATTAAAGGCATACCGCACTCTAGGAAGTTGTATAGTTTGCTTACAGCAGCTTTGTAAATGCTTTATGCACAACAAACATCTATTATCATCCTTCTATCAGTGACCGGGAAAGGCTGGAAACATATGTGACTTTTTATTTGTGTGATACATTGTATTTATTGCATTTATCTAATGTTTTCATCCCACCTATTTCTGGTAAAACTTTGCAGTACACTTGACACAAGAATATAGTTTCATTTGTCTTGTGTTGTTTGTCTGTAAGTCATTGTTATTGCTGTCCAGCTTAGCCAGAACATTCTTGATTGAAAAAGGGATTTTACTTTTTCTCTATCAGGCTTTTCCTTTAACAGAAAGGTAAACTTACAATATTACCAGTGCAATGCAGATTACAAAATCTGTTGTCAACAATGAAGATTAATGTTACCTCTATGCAAATAGATTAACATTTCACTATTATTTTCTGAATGTCCTAATTTGCCATTAAAACTTACATCATTAGATCTTGTACACATCTCCTCACTGTCCAAAAACAGAAATACATGCAGTACTTACAAAGTGGTCCAGACACTGTCGAATCATTAACAATGTCACAGTGGATGAATGTTTGGAATGTTCAAAAAATGACAGAAGTGAAGAAGTGACAATAATGGAAAAGGAGAAATAATGAAAAAGAAAGTCCAGCAGCTGCTGCCTCATTACTCTGAAGCAGCCAATACACAGTAAGACCAAGGAGCTGCATCACTGGGATGCAAACCTCAGATGGGGGCCTTCTTAGTGTGCATAATTAAAGAAGTGGGATAGGGTGACCGGCACCTAGAAGTATAGAACAATAGCTCTGTGAATGTATGTAGGAGACAACATACTATAGGCTGGTGAGACAGGTCTGTGTGCTTGTGCTTGAACACCTCCTCACGAGTTCACGTGTGTGTTAGTCTGCTCACGCTTATGACATGAGATTACTGTCATAGTACATCCACGGCTGCTTGACTCTCCTATAGCATGAGTTATTGGCCTCTTCTGGTGCAGAGATCTGAGTTTAGGGGAACAAAAGATCTTGTAATTTAATTATATTGAATTATTTTGCCACCAGCAGTCGGCTGCAGTTAAACACGTGTTTTATTTTAGCAACTACTGGCACAGGTGCAGTTAAGCTACTTGTTGTTACATCCACCAAACAGCTCGTGTTGCAAATGCATTCTCAGTTATGCTAACTGTAAATTTCATATGGAACTGGTCATTTAGGCAAATTTTTGTTGGGCTAACTGTACTTCTGTCTAATTTTACTGTGTTTTGACTGTTTTTACCTCAATGGCTGTAAAATACAGAGCATAAATACAGTATGTCTATGGTTAGTAGCTTATTTTCACGTTTGTCAAGTGACACTTTTGTTTGTTTCTTCGTATGTTTATTCCTCATATGTGTCACACTCCAACAAATATGACAGTCTATGCTTTTTCTACTCATTACTTTATTAATTAAAAAAAAAATAGATTAACTCTTGTTTATGGTGTCTTACTATTTTTGCTTTGTTTTATAATCATGATCTTTTTTTTTTGTCTAATAGCTGCTTCCACAGACATAAAAGACCAGGTGCTGTCTTCAAACTCTATTAGAGGTGTGTTTGGGTTGCTGCATAACTGTGCACCTACAGTACAAACATATTAAGGGCAAGATAAATTGAGATACAGGAACACAAACATAACACATGGTTAAATATTTAACATTCACTACATGGAAAAGACCATCAGTCATCTTACCAAACTTATTGCTCATCAGTGGTGTGCTGTAACCTCAGTGCCTGATGGGAGGCAGCTGCCCCTCACTCAGTCCAAGGCCTTTGTGTTGAGCCCAGTATTTCTGCCTCTGTTATTATGGGATTAGTCAGACTGGCCTTGCTGCAGCTGAGCACATGGTGAGTGCATAATCAATAATGGAAGGCTGCACAAACGCCGAAGAACAGTCTCACACAGATGAGCACATGTGTTCACCCCAAGCAAAAGTACAAACTGTTATGCAACAGGAGGAGGAGAACATTATGAGTCATGTTATCCATTTAATAGGATGCTGTGTCAGCAAGAACACTGTCTTGTTATGTGTTTTTTTTTCTATCTGCGATAAACCTGATGGTACTGGTCTATAAGGCAGAGCAAAGAGTTTCGTTTACGCATTTACCATGGACATTACCGCATTTACCATGGAGTCAAGTGAGAAATCTAATGTGCTGCACAAAAGTCACATCAGCTCGTATACATTACCACGTTTCTCAGCCTCTGCATGCAACAAAATAACTCGAGTGAGAACAGATTCAATGTATATCCTCCAGGTATCTGTCAGGATATAAAAGCACATTGTTATCTAGTTAGATGCATACATTTATGAGCAGTGACAATCAAAAAACACAATTTGACTTGAAAGTTGACTTAACCTTCCATCCATCTTAAAATAGGATCTTAGAAGATGGAGGGAATGCCGGTGACTCTTCTGTGTGAGTGCAGTAGCCAGTCTACATGGTCCACACACCCACTAAAAACACTTAACATGCTTTACAGATTAAACAAAGTACAGCCAATCACCATCATTATCAGAATTGACCATGAGACTACAGATTTACTTATGTTACTGAGGGGTTTGGTTTCAGCATTTCTAGCACGATGATATCTTATTTATATCTGATGCCATGTTAATGTAAGAGTTGCTTATGGACCATCATGTTGTCTCATTGAAAGAGAGGAACAAAGGTAGGTGCACATGCAGTTTAACAGTTTAATAAGACAAGGGAAATGTGACCAATACATTTACAGCCATTACTGTATTTTCATATCTTGGCTTCTTTTGTGGATTTCAAGGTATATCAGCAGTGTGGTGAATCACTGGGACAATATATTAAACAGAGGTCCTACAAGACGATTGAAACTGTGCGCAGTAGTGCTGCAAACTTGACGCAGAAACACAGAAATGTAAACATCTACACATCCATCTAAAATGTTATGAGGTTTCCTGTGAACAAACTGAACAAACCGTAATGACCACTGTGGGCAAAAAGTGACAGAGGTAACAATAAATCACTTCACACTGAGGTGTTGCATAAGTTTCAACACTCATTTATTTATTCGCCTTATTTTTTCTTGACAACTTTTGTTACGTGTCCACAGACATGAGAAAGAACTCCAGAACACCCAAAAAGATAAACGTGAGCACTGAGATTAAGACTTCATCACAGGTTGGACCTGTCCCTGTTTCTGTCAAGCAGCCCAGAGCAAAAGAGCAGAACTGGGACCATCGAACAGGTCCATTAAGACCACCTTACCCACACTGAACTGAAATGTGCAAAACTGATCCCTGATCAGCCCTCTTCGCTCTGAGGCAGCACTTGACGAAGCAGCAGGCCAGTTATTCTTATTCATCATGGTATACAGAGGAAGAGAGAGTTAATATCATCTGTGTGATGAGACCCAACACAGAAAATCTCCATTTATATACAAGACAGAGCCAAGAGGAAGGTTTCCAGTTAGTCATTACAAGGATCATGAATGACAATACTTTACAAGCAGCACTTTGGGGGGGGGGGGGTGGCTGTTGTCATTAGCAAGCGGTAAGGCAGGAGAGAGGGACAGAGTTCAGCGGAAAGTGGACCTGCATGCTTTGATCCAGAGCTGTGACAGTTAAAAAGCGGCCAAATATAAAATAATAAACTCATTTAACTTTTAACAATTATTGGCCATCGCACTAAAACTGTCTCACAAAATGTTTTTTTAAACATGATACCCTTGAACTATTAGGGCTGGAAGCATTGCAAGTCATCTGCCAGTTTTAAGGTAAAAAAGAAAAAAAAATCAATGCAGTTTGGTGCAGCAGTGTTGGTGATTGCTGAAGCAAAAAGGGCACAGTTTGCAAATCTAATCTTTCCTCCCCTCAGGACAGGGCTGCAATAATTTTTGAAACACAAACCAGTATTTTCTCTACATTCTTAAAACATCATCATATAAAATCATAGTAAATAAAGATGCTTTGTGCATGAGTGCAATGTATTTTAGGAACATAATCCATCCTTTTAAACTTTATAAATAAAATTTTAAATCTGTTCAAGCAGACAACACAAAGTATATATCTTTTGGCTTTTTACAAAACAAATAAAGTTGATTATACCAAGATGACCCAAAATGTTCAGAAATAAAATATGTAAACCCATCAAATTCTTCACAGGTAACCCGGAAAATCTTCCAAAAAAGCCCTGAAACTACATATAACATAAAATCTTCAGTCAAATGTAAAATACAGTCCATTTATCAAAAGTATCAAGCTGCATTTGCTCAACAGGTTGTTTGGCCTGTGGCGTGCAGAGTCCTAAATACTTTCTGTGGACTGATCATCAGTCATGTTTGACAAAAAGCTGATTATAACCAGTCAGACATGAAAAAAAGGAAAATGGAAAAGACAAAGTGGTTGGCTGACCACGTCTTTGATAGAAATGTCCAAAAAGAATACAGACAACGTTGTTTTAAATGTCCACCTTAAACATTCCTTATAGCAAAGGCATATTTTTATTCAAAACCGACACTCTGGGTCATCTTGGCATAGTGCAAAATAACAAACAGCAGGTAAACGCAACTAGAAACCATCCCTGGACATAAAAGTCATAGAAACACCAAGCTAATCATACTGTACTGGTCTCTGACACAAGCATCAGGCGGTCAAATATCTAGCAGCTACAGTACAAAAGCTAAGAGGAGGGATTGCTTTTAAATGTAACATTTACAGTGAATGATAATGAGATATATGGTGTACTGTACTGTTACAGGCTATACCAACATCCTATTGATAATATTCACTCTCCAAATTGAACATAGATCGTCAATATGTTAAAAAAAGATCCATAGCATTTATTTTTACTCTACATAAAAGCTTAGTCTTGGACACATGTAAGTAACTTCGGTGTTGATGTGAGACAATGAAGGAGGGAAAGAAGAAAGACAGGTGGAGAAAGGGAGGCACTATCTGGTGCATGGACAACGCTCTTGCCCACTCAAAGCAACCGCCTTCAACAGATTACAGGTCCATGGTCAATTACAACTTGCCATTTAGCTACTAGACGAGACTTAAATAGTAAAATCATTAAATCAAGAAACTCTGCTGACCCTTAACAGACAGAATAAGTGCTTATTTCATTAAAGTAAATCTACTCCTGAACAGAACAATTGTCCACTTTGTGTAAATCATCATGAAAAACATCTTAGGTCAATTTAGTTAAACTGATTTGTTTAAAGAAATAACTCAACATTTGGGAAATGAGTTTATTCACATTCTGGCCAAAACTTACATGTGGAGGTTACAAATATAACCAATGTCCCCCAGGGGAGGGAAAAAAAGTATCAGTATTTGATACTACACAAAGAATTTGTGACAATAGCTTATGAAGCATAAAGTTATATCTCATTTGGATCAAACAGACAAGATGTGTTTTTAGTGAGGTTTCGAGGTGCTGGTAACAGATTTTGTTCCTTTTACGTAGAGCTATGCTACAATAGCTCTTTATTCCTGTTTTTCCAGGCTTCATGTTAAGCTAAGCTAACTGGTTGCTTGCTGTAGCTTCATATTTACCGTTCAGACCACAGAGATAGTATCAATCCTCTCATATAACTCTTGGCAAGAGAGTGAATGTATGTATTTCCCAAAATGCTGCATTACTTACATCCTAAATGTCTGCTAACACAACTGCACAATTATTAGAAATGATATAAACATAGAAAAGCACGCTTTGGTTAAAACAACTGAGTAAATGATACAATACATTAACTCAATAAAGACAATAAAGTGCAATGCAACAAAACTGGTCAGTGGTCCTGTCACAAATAAATAACAATAGCAACAATAAATAATGTTTATGGTTCTACACACAAGGAATTATGTATAAAACAAAAAAGCATATACCAAGAATGAGACAAGGACATGATTTTTCTCTCCCAATAATGGATTATTTTGACTTCATGTAGCTGACAAATTTAATATTTTCATGGAACCAGTTAAAAAAGAAATGACACAGTGACAACAACAACTTACCCTTTTGTCTTAACAAATCCCTCATGCTACTTCAGTGTTAAAATGACTCATCTGTTTGCTTTTTGAGACCTCTGTGGCGAAACAAATACTCTATGCTGTAGAGCACCAAGCCAATCCAAACTGAGGTAATGTACAGTATATGATGGATGCATGTTGAGCTGTCATCCCTGCACTTACACAGAGAAACATCCAGCTTGATGTTTTTATTCCACCCCCTCACACCGGATGGCGTTGTTGTTATTTTTTTACATGATAAATACATGAGTGGCAGATTTAAAAGTGGGAACTTATTTTCAGTTTTTATGAATGTAGCAGGGACTGACCACACACTAACTCTGTACAGGGAACTGGTAGCCTTACAGATGACAGATCTCTACATCTACAAAAGTAGCCCCAATGCCCAGCACAAGTAAGTAAAATAACAGGGCTGGGTGGTTAGTTTGTCTTATGTTTCATCTAAAGGTCAGGAGGGAGCACGCCATGCAGGGTTTTTCAGGTGGCGACTGCAAAAAACAGAGAAAAGGACAGTGTTGTTGGGTTTCAGGATGAGCGATCAGGTGACGTTTAGGTTGGATTTCATATAGAAGATTATTTAAATGGTTGTATGTGTAATGGTTCTATGTTTATTAGAGGATGATGGTCAGTGGAGATTTCAGATTGTATTTTTTGTTTGTTTATTTGTCGTTTTCCACCAGGTCAGTTCACCTCTCACATCCTCTGAGCAGGCGGGACCGACTGGACCGACTTTCTCCGTGAGAGTTTTGACCTGAAGAGAGGAGATCCGAGAAAACCAAAAACATTAATTTGAGATCATTATTTGAGATGAGTCATTGCATTGAGTTTAGAGACAGTTTCCAATTTGCAGATTGATCGATATTACAAACTACCTTGTCTGGGGATTAAAATATTACCCATGTGTCTAGTTCATAAGCAGGATGTCTCAAGGAAACAAGAGAAGAAAGATTTGGGACATCAACAGATATTTATGTTTTACATTATAACGACTACTCATTTTTTGATTTTGTTCTTCTGAACTACTCTTCACAGTACACCTTAAAGGCCTCCAAAAAATATCAAACAACCTGATAAACACTTATTCAAAGGGCTCAGAACATGTTTGTTCTAAAATTATAACCCGTGATGACAGCCTCAAGAAAACATTATTTTAGTTGTCACAGACCATAAAGGTTGGCAACCACTGCTCTGGGTTTCCAGAAATATTACTACTCATTTACAGTAAAAAAAAAAAAGCAACAACAAAACCTTCAAGCGGATTTACCCATCAACTCACCTGATGGTGCCGGCTAACAGAGGGTTGAACGCATACAGCCAGTCATGCATCTCTTTGTCATTGGTGGCCTGCAGCAGTATCCCACGATGCTCAGTGCACACAGCAAACGTGTTGGGAGTCTGGAGATATGAAATTACAATAGAGTTCACTCAGGCTCAGGGGGATTACTATTTATTTATTTATCTACAGTTGAGTTTTTCTGTTGAACTGGAGCTTGTCCATACCCGCAGTAAGGTCTGTTTGTCTTCACTGTATTCCACCTTGGCAGATGACAGGTTGATAACAGCTCTCTCCACACTGTCCCTCTCACTGCGGTAAAGGTATACGTAGGGCCGGCGCACCACCACGTAACGCTTTACCCAGCCGCTGGTGTGAGGCTCCAGGAAGTGCAGGTAGCCTTTCTTTGACACAATGGGGCTGCATGCGATGAGGGAAACATTAACGTTTCTAGTTTACATAATAAAACATTAACTTTAACAACAGTGACTCAGGATCAAGTTGTTGTGTTTGTCTGACCTGACACGAATCTCCTGTATGTCAGGAACAAAGGTGCATCCTCTGAGAGCTTTCTTTCTGTCCACTGGGCTGTACGGGTCCAGATCTGGTGTGGAAGCTCCTGAACTGGGTTCAGTGTGTCTACACAACAAAAACAACTTGTCCGTAATGTGACAAAAGGAACAAGTAATTCAAAGCCCCATGGTTACAGTGCAGGCCTGTTCAATGGAGTTACATTTTTTCTCAAATCACTACAAAGATCACCTCTTTAAGTTCTTATTTTATAATGTCTTAGCTATGATGAACTGTACTTACACTAAAGTCAAGTGTTTAAGGGTAGTTACTATATATACTTCTATGATGCTCCAAAGGGAAAAAAAACTTTATCCTTCTTAAATAATTTGACAGATAAAAGACTCAAAGAGATTTCTGGTTACTTTGCAGATTTGCAGTTTTTTCATACAATACATAGCCAGTCAAAAATGAAACCTCCCAGAAACTACAGACTCGTTACAAAACAACTGCCAACTTCTCATGCAAATGTTTGTTTTGTGATGATTTGAAACACCTAAAAGAGTATCCTGCTTAGAGGCAGGAAAATGAATGGTTTGCTCAAGGTGAATGCAGTAAATTTGACACTATGCTGCAGTTTTTTGTGACAATTCCTTCGCTCAGTACATATAATGCAAAAAATGCACTGTATCGCTAAAGACAGCATGCTTATCAAAAGAACAAATTGTCACTTGATTAAAACACATGCTACACGTTCAAGATGTGAACATGTGCTTGTATGTATGGCCACTGAAACCTTACAGATGAATATGCCATATATTCATACCTGATGTCATAATGTCCCTCAACCAGTGAGGGGCAGGTAGAAGATGGTGTGAGCGTGCTCAGTCCAGACGACGAGGAGTCTCTCATTAGCGATGCAGACATCTCAGAAAGCTAAAAACACACACAACCGCACACACAGAAACACATTCACAACAAATTGTGCATGGAAAAGCACACACACACACACACGACAGGTGGGACAAATACAGATACAGACAAACCAAACCAGCAAACAATTAAGCACGGACAACACAGACATGCATTCAGAGAACAATTCAATCAGACAGTTTGTCATTTTCTAGCAATGTATCGTAGAACCTCTTCACCATTGTAACACAAATCCTCATTATCTAAGAGCCCCTCGCTGATTAATATGTTATAGAAAACATGCAGGAATAATATCAGGTTAGTGGGAGAAGCCTCGCACAGTCTGAGAAGGAGGAGGGAAGGTAAAGGATGAGGCTAAGTAAAGTAAGAGAGGAGCTACATTGTATTAAGGTATGAAATATGAATGTACTGATTTCAGTTCAGCAGGAGACCTGAGTCAATATTATCTTTGATCCAGCCTGTTCAAACCATGTACTGGCTATAAAACTGAAGCCAAAACATCTCAGTCACCTCCTGGTTGACAGCTCATGTGTGCACATGTGTATGGATGGAACCTTGATACTGAGGTGCCACGCCCCAATCACAGCAAAGTCTGGATCTAAATTATGTCACCAGTGCAACATGGCCACACCCATATCCAGGATATACTGACTTTATTTTTGTACAGTAAGAGGAGGTGGAGATTGTCATTCAGCTTTATATACAGTCAGTGGTCCTAAAGTCTAAAAATCATTTATGAATAATATTTAACTTGGGTCCTCTGAAGGTTATAAAGAAAAAAAATGACATAAGGAAGAAATAAATGTTAAAAAGAGGAATCTGTACTGGAAAATAATAAAGAAAGATAATGGCAGAGTGTTGTTGAAGAGCAGGGCTTAAAAATATTTTGCGGTAAAGGTTGAGAAGGATTAACGGGCCGGGTTAGAGGGCCTAGGCTGGGGCTCACCTTGCTCTCACTGGCACTGCTGCTCACCTGGCTGTACTCCCTGTTGAAGGTGTGCATCAGCAGACGCAGACACTGGAAACAAAAAGGTGGCACAGTTTTTAAAACTATGCTGAATCAAAGCTGTGCCTCATCAAAAGAATAAAATAACAGTTGAACAAAGAGAAATGTTGTGTAAGGCTCAGAGACCAGCAGTCACCTTGGCAGCCAGCTCCCTCTGCCTCTGGCTGGGGTTGTCGGGGGCAGGGCTGTTGCTGGGACTGTGGCTGAGGACGGGGCTCTTTGCAAAATCGCTGATGTCGCTGCTCTTGTAGAGCGCATCCTGTCCAGCCTGCAGAGTCGCCTCCAGTTTCTCCCTCAACAGCAGGTAGTGCCTGGTCTTCTCCACCTAAAAACACCAGCAGGGACAAAGTTGACCCTCTGCACCAAATCCACTGAAGGCATTTGACTGGTGACATTTCAGGAAGGTTCGTACAGAAGGTGATCCACAAATTCTCTACTTTGTTCAAACTCTTTGTATAACAGACTAGAAGAATTTCTGTATTCCCAGTAAAATACTGCAGTGGCTCTGAAAATGTCTCAAAGATAATCTTGAATTTTGAGCTAAACTAAAAAAAAAAATCACTAAATTCAGCTTCTCATGAAACATGAATGTTTTCAATATACACAATTTTACAAAAATAACAGCACCTACTCCAGTAAAAAACACATCCCTAACTGATCTTTCTTAGTTGTCAACTCTCTGATAAACCTCTTCAATCTACAGACTGACCTCCTGCAGTAAACTGAGCTTCTCCAGTTCCCACTGGTGGTCCAGGATGAGGCTGTCACTGCGAGGCCTCCATCCAGCCAGGTTCTCCTCCCCTCGGACGTAGGCCACTGAGGTGTCCAGCACACGCCTGCGACGACGCTGCATGCCTGCAGAAGAAAAACAAAACAAGCTCTGCGAATATTGTAAATCAATATACAAACCCCTGTTGCGGAGGAAATGTCATTATGTTATTTTTACTGGTTACTTCCTTTGATTTCAGTCTCACCTGGACTGCCATTGTCTGCCACATGGCAGAGGGTGACCTCATAGACTCCAGTTACACGGTTACTGAGATAGAAAGCAAGGAAAATCAAAAGTGATTTTGAGGGAGATGTAATTAATTCAACTACTTCTAAGACAGAGAGGTTGTGTAGTACAGAATGAGAGAAAGATTCAGACCATACGAATCCATAAATCTGTACCTCTCAGAGGGCCGGAGGCAGCCGGTGCTGAAGAGGTTTCTGATGGAGCGAGAGGCCGGCAGCTTCGCATCACGGGAATAAAACACCATGCAGAAATCTTTGGTGATCACTGTTGGCTGAGTGCAGTTCTCCATCTAGTCATAAAATTTTTAAAAGGAAACAACTCAGCATTCAAAGTGTCTGGTGCTTCGATGAAGTAAAATGAATGTCACGTTAACAGATCATCACCAGTACCTCTAGATAAGCAGAGAGGGTGATATAGATCTTCTCCCCGTAGGGAGTGACTCTGTTCAGAAGCAGAGAGTTGTGCATGGAGCTGTCCCATGCTGCCTCAAATCGGTAGAAAGTTCTGCAGTGGAGCAGTAAAATGTTACTATCTAATCTGCCTGATTTTGATAAAGAAGAAAAGAGTAAACATGATGAAAAGCCAGAGAGCAAAATGGACATTCTGTTATCGTAAACAAATATTGCAAAGGTAAGAATGGTTGTCAATTTATACCTATGATCAACTCCCAAGGAGACGCTGCCATTAACAAAAGATAAAAGAGAAACAGGACATGAGTTAGAAACTTTTAACTGCAGCTGTTAAAAGTTTGAACTCAGCAAATCATACTGATCTGTGGAAACTAAAAATGCATTGAAGGCAAATCATATTAGCTATAAAAAGGTACGTCGAAGCAATGTTACATTGAAGGAAATTACTAAACGAAGCAATGGATCTGCATGTATGATATAAGCTTGGTAACAGATAAAAAGAAGTAAAATGTTAAATATAAAGTAGTAAATCCACAGACGGAGAAACATTCAGTAAATTAGAAATTGGTCAGAGTCATACTTGTCGTTGTGTTTTGGCCAGAAGTATCCAGAAGACAGGATGTTGAGGGAGAGGATGTTTGGGTCTATGATGGTTTCATCGGCCTCTGGTGTGTTTCTAATACGACCTGAAGTCCAACAAGTCACAATTTAAAGATTCTTTTCCTAATACAATCTAAGCATCTTGGCCAAAGATGTGTTTGTGTTGAATTACTCACCAATAACCAGCTCCTTCACCTCTTTCCACTCAATATCATTTCCCGTTTCATGAGCGATGGTGACTGTGATCCTCCTCTGAATGCCCTGTGAAGTGAAGAGAGGAGATGGAAAGCAAACCGGTTTGTTACTGGAGTCCAAGAGATGAAGACAAACGAGCTGAATGGATGTTTGGAGTTTGCTGAATTTGGCCCATTTTATTATATTTGTCTTGCAGGTTTTGAAACTTATCACTGCAGATAAAACAAGTTCTTTCCCTGATGTTTAAATGAAGGTACAGTCAGAGGTAAGAAAAGTCTGGAAACATGATAGTAACATGGTCCAACCTGATGTAAGAGGAACGTGCCATGGCAGGGCATCCCACCCCTGTGGTCAACAACAGCTGGGATATAGCTAAAAAAACAAAGCACATTAAATATAAATACTCAGATGTTTATCTTCCACTTTCTCTTTGTGCTTTGTGATGTTTAAAGTAGAAAAACCTAGACTCACTCTCCATTAGCTTCCAGCTCGCAGATCTCAAAGAAGACCATGAGGTCGTATTTGGCGTGACAAGGTCCTGCGGTGGAGCGGGTCAGTGTGCTGAGCTTTGTGGCCGGCACTGGACGAAAGGAGAGAAGAGTTTAATGTGTGACAGAGTAGAGCAGGCTCAGCTAAACTGAGCTGAACTTGCAGAGGGAACAAAAACAGCATCAGTGGTGAAAAAAGAGGAGATTCATGTGTGAGTTGATGTTTTTATATAGAAAAAACATTTTCTGAAAAGTGACACTGCTAACCTGGTTTGGATAAGGGCATCACTCTGGGGAACTGCCTCCTGGAAGGTCTCAACGGACTAAAAGACAAAACAAACAAACGTGAGGAACTATCTAAAAATATCATCTCACATTTATTGGCCTGGTGGTGGAAGTTAAAGGCTTAAATTTCTTCCTGACCTGATCAGGTCTTTGCAGAGAGGAGGGAAAGGCTGTTTCTGATAGTGACCAAACACCTCGAAGACGATGGGCTGGGTCTTGATGTACTCCACGAAGGACTTTGTCACCTCCACTGTAATCTAACAGAGAACAGAGGAAATCAAAGAGTACAAATACAGGTACAAATACTGCAGTAGTAATAATAACTGATATTTGCTCTTTGGGATGAATGTTGTGTTTAATGTTTACATTTTGAACATGGTAGAAGCCTAGCGGAGGTCCTCTGCCCGTGTTCTTCAGCGGCTCAGTGGAGAAAGCTTCGTCATGCCGGTGGATGAAGCTGAAACATGTGACTCCATTATACACACTTATATGTGCACTGATTTCAATCTTGCACAGCAGCTTTAAGGACAATGTGTTGATTAAATTTGTTTGTTGAGTTAACTTTTCCGCAGAGTAACGAGTGGTAAAAGCATCTGAAGAGGTTTAATAACATAGTTTGGCAGTTAAGAGGTGTCCATGTGTATGCGTTAATATACTATTTGCTTTCTGAATGCAAATATACTTTTACAAGAATTAATTTTGCATTTATTCCATTTCACAGAGGAAAGAAAGACAAAGGATGAAACCAGAGACTGTTTGTCATATAAGGTACATGAAAATCTTGAACTCACTTGAACTGACAGAAGATGTCGGCGTACTCGGCTGAGATGCTGGAGGCCTGCAGGACGGTTACTCTGAAGGTGAAGGTGCTGCCAATCTTCAGGTGGGACAGAGCTTTCTCTGGGGACAGGTCCAGAGGAAGATCCAAACCCAGACCTGAACTCTTTGCTGGGCTGTTCGGAGCCTCTATGGAGGCTACATGGAGCAGAGAAATTACATATTGATCATGTTTCCTTTCAAATTTTAATTTAGTACTGTTTCATTAACATAGGATGACACCCGTACTGACATATTACTGTGTGGTGTTTTGACAAAGGAAGAACCGGTTGTATCCAGAGATGCACAGATGTCACCTCACCTGGACAAGTGTTGTTGTTCATTTCATCAGCAGAGATACCGATCTCTGCGTTCTGTCCTTCCCCCTCCACGATTCGTAGCTCCTCCTGGGAGGTGTTGGAGTGGGAAAGACCACTGGGACACGACTCAGTCTGGAACTGCAACAAGAAAGAACAGTCAGCCTGGACCATCGGACATGAACATTCAAAGGCAGACACTAAAACTCAAAGCCTCTTTTCTCAATCTCAAATTTGATTTTCATGGCTATATATCTGAGATTTACTGGTTTTAAAAGACTCATTCAGAGAACACCAGTACAGACACTGGTCAGTCAATACCTTCTCAAACTGTTTGTCTTCAAAGGAGATCTTGGCAGTTCCTGACTGCCTCACACCAGAGCCATAATCAGGGGCTTCTTCATCAGCTGGAGGGAAACAAAACAAGAAGAGAACCAGTGTGACAATCATTATTAAATACAAAATAACCCAAAGCAACAACTACAATCAGATGATTGTGAGGCTCTCTTTGTACCTGAGATGGCCTGCACAGCTACTCTGAGGAAACCTTTCACCTCTCCTTTCTCACTGACAATGGCCACGCGATGTACCAGCGGCACCGGGTACAGCAGGTTACTGAGGTACACAAAAGCCCTGAGGAGGAGGAGGAGGTGATTTTAGGAAGAAACATCAATGGAGCAATAAAAGAGTATGATTAAATCAATAATGCCTCCATGAGGAGGGCTGTTGCATCTGTTGCTGTTTAGTCAGTGACTGACCTGCCGACCAGACGGAACCAGGGGAAGCGGTCGTAGAAAGGATCACCTCCAGTCAGAGCATGGTCACAGTCCTCGACAGCACTACTGGGCAGCTCTGCAGCACGGTCATACATTTCTCTCATCAGGTCCAGCCTCTGCCTGCAGGGGGCAGTATAAAAGAGAAGAAATAAACTTAATAAGGGGCCTGTTTATTTATGTGCAATGCATAAAATAGGACATAAAAATTAAATAATATATACTATATATACATTATACAGGATATAAACTGCCACACTTGGCTAAATGTATCTTAACCTTGGAAGCTGCTTTAAGCCACATATTCACCTCTCTTAACGCCTGTACCTGAGCTTCTCCAGAGTCCAGTAATGTGTAGCTCCATTCTTTTGATCTTGCACTTCAACAGCAACAATGGTTCGAGGGAATGGTCGTCGCTCCCTCTCTTTGGCCACACTAGGGGGCAGCAGGTCAGGGGGTAGGGGAGAGTAGAGGGTGTCTGTCAACAGGACAAACTGGAACTGCACCTGTGGGTAACAGAAGACAAAAAACGTGAGCGACTGCTCGTTTTATACGTATCTGCAGAAGATGAAGGGGAGAGAGGAAAGAAGAGGTAACATTTGTCTTCATTTAACAATAACATGTTTGTAAGGATCCCAGATGAAAGCCAGGTACTACAATTGTACAATGCACAACATCAGAAAAAAACAGTGAGACACAAAACCTAAAAAAAATAGTCAAATTACGCTTAGTCATATGCACCTTTGGCTCTACACAGCTTCCATTCAGTATGCAGCACTCTGAATTAAATTGAGATGACTCACTGGAAAACAATCAATGTTTTTTGACTCACACCGATGCAAATCCAATTAAGTTCACTTTTGGCAAGGGCCACTGACAGACACAGTCTGCACTCTACATGCACCAGCATCACATTACAATGGTGCAAAATCTCTGACTTAAAAAAAGAATTATTCTCCACTATACAAGAAGGGTTTGGTAATTTTGTGACAAGAAAGCATCAAAAAAACAACAACAGCCAGATATAAGTCAACCTCTAGACTTTTCAAACAAAGATTACTCTGTTTCTTTATAAGAAATCTTTCTTTTTTGACATAAAACAAAAAAATAAACATAAATCCTGACATGAAATTCATATGATAGTGCTAAATAAGAACAATTAGTCACAGTAACCAGCACCTTTTTCTTCAGCTCCACACTGATAGCATTGGCCTCTTTGAGGAAGATGGCATTGCCCCAAAGCAGATCCCTGAGAGAGGTGAACTGGTAGAAACGCCACTTTCTGAATGCCCACAGTGCCAACTCAGTCTCACGCATCGTCCACGGCACTGGAGGGCAAGACATGTGGTGTGTGAGCACATTTTGACCAAAAAAAATCCTGATTCAGAGGCGACTGTTTGATGTGTCAATATCACCTTCCTCTTCGGGCTCTTCTTCTTCCTCTGGAGACTCCAGGTACCGAGAGTCCACTTGTTTCTGAAGAGCTTCCAGTTTACTCTCATAGTCCTGAAAGAAAACATATCATCCAGATCAGAGTCAGCTAGTACAGTAAATGGTAAATCACTGTATCAAATGGTATAAAGTGCACTCACCAGCCTCTGCTGCTCTAGCAAGTTACTGGCTTCCTCTCTTTCTTTGCGGTACTGATCTTCAAGCTCCTGAAGCCTGAAGGGAAATCAAAACTTGTTGAGACAATCATATAACTAAATTTAAGTTCATAATCATATAATAAAGGAATTCATCAATCTTCATTAATGTCTTCACCACACACCTCTGCTCCATCTCCTGCTTCATGTCGATGCCCTGTTTCTCCAGCAGCTCCCTCTGAGCAAAGGCCCAGTCGACGGGCTCCACCGGTGTCTCAGCGCAAGGCGTCCTCTCTCGCTCCAGACGAGCCTGCTCTGGGTCGTTGAAGCGAAACACGTGGCTCTTTCCCATGATGATGCGGTTCCCTAAAAAATGCACATAGACACATAAAAGCTCAAAAGCTTTGCCAAGAAAGATACTTAGACACAGATAAGACCTGATGATATTTTCATGTTTCATTAAACTAATTTATGTCTTTTTTCCACCTGGTGCACTCTCTTCTGTTTATTATCTTGATGCAGTTGCTATGTTTTACATCTTTTGTATTTTAACAGAACAATATGCAGCTTCACACATACCAGACCGCAGAACAATAGGAGACGTCACTCTCTTCCCGTTGACGTACGTCTCTGCCCCCTCACACGGCTCCAGGATCACACATCCTGTACGAGATAAGATTATGTAACTCTTAGAACACAGTATTTAAGGCATTCAGTATAAAATATGAACTAGTGACAGTCTCAGTATAAAGTATGTATTAACATGTTCTGTTTATGTAACATTATAAGCAGCCTTTACCTTCTCCCTGTGGACCTGTGGTGCTGCTGAAGGTGCAGTGTTCATCTTTGATAAAATGGCCACTGAGAACGATGTCTTGGCGAGTCTTGGCATTTTCGCGGCCAACCCTATAGAGAGCAAAGATAATCCACTGAAGACTGATTCACAGGAAGGGCGCAGTTTGTCTGGGTTATGTCTCAAAACGTAAAATCTTACTTGGTGATGCCATCTTTGATGTAGTATAGCAGACACTCTGACATCAGTGGGTCTTCATTCAGGTTCACCAGGTGAGGGGTCTAAAAGGGGAAGTTGTGGTGAATATAGCGTTCGTGTGAGTTCAGAGTGATGTTGTAAGCACATTAAACTGCCGTGCGACAGTTACAGTCTCACCTTTTTGGGGGAGAAAACGCCTACAGTGCCTCCATCTTCTCTCATGGCAACACCCATCTCAGCCAGCAGGGCCTCTCTGCAGGCGAGCACACAGTTGGGGTCAGCACATATGGTTTTTCCAACAACAACAACAGGAGATAATGAGACTATGTAAGACATTCACTTCTACTACTATGAAAAGTAACATGTTTATATAATAGATGCAAAGATAAAAACCCACGCATGTTGCATCAACTGAGACCAAACTAGTTTGCCCTCTGGCAGCTTAGGGAGACCCATTTTACCCCGACAGTCGCTTTTTTTGGTGGCCTTATGGTTGGCAGGTCTGTGTGGAAAAACCCTGATTCTCAAAACAATCAGTGCAAAACACAAAAATGTCAACCTCGTGGTGGCGCTAGACCAAATCATTCAATAGTTATCGAGATACCAGTGTAGTCTGGAACACATCATTTCCCTGATGTCCAGATTCATCTCAAGGTCAAACCATCAAATATAGTTCATTTGTGTTAATCTAGGTGGACCACCACCCAGAATAATCCAATTTCTACGACGAACCTGTCCATACGGATGGCCTCAGTACGTCGCAGCTTCTCTTCCCATGTCTCATTGAGCTCTGCGATAATTTTCTCTGTTTCCTGTAAAATAAAGACAGTTATCTTTCTCAATCCCATACACCTTATTTCTGTCCACACATCTTACATATCTTAATTTATTCATATTTACACCATTTATCCTTCCTACCTTGAGCCTCTCAATGGCCTCTTCACTGGCTGGGCTGAAGATGCGGTCATGAAGGTTGCTGATTGAGCCAGCACGACTGGACAGGGCCGAGAGTGAGGGAGAGGGACTCATTCCTGTCATGGCATTGGACACTGTGGAGAGATCACCCCTTTGATTGACAGCCTGGCGATTATTCATAAAGTTCTTGTAATCGCACAGGTCTGCCAGAGAGAGAGGCGTTGCATGGAAGCGAGCAAGGAAGGAAGGAAGGAAGGAAGAAAGAAAGAAAGGTAGGACAGACGAACAGTAGGTAGGAGCAGACGCCGGGTAAAGGTGAAACATCAGGGGTTGAGAGGAACACGCAGATAAAACAGATAAAAAGAAAAAAATGGGGAACAACGGGGAGGAGTACAAAAAAGAAGAGAAAGCTCAAATAATGGATCGAAGAAGCAGAGGTCATTTGCTCACCAAAGCCATCGCAGACAGAGAGAAAAGAGCAACTCAAACTGAGTGGGCACAAAATGCCAAATTTATCTCTGACACCAAACTGCATGTGGACACAATCAGCGAGCTCACAAGCATGAAAATGTCATGAGAAAGAAAACCAAAAATATGTCACTATATCACTATAATGCACAAAGACCAATTACAGCGTGAATCCATTATTGATTATATTATTATTATTATTATGTGCTGCATGTCCTAATGTCTTCCAACTGAGTCGCACAGCCTTTGGTAGCAATGCAGGCCTCTAAGCACCTGACTCATAGCTTCGATTAGCTCCACACACAGAGAACCAGGATGTTTCTCAGCAATTGAAAATGGCGTCCTCCCAGTCAGTCCTCTCTTCCATGATGTCGTAAAGACAACAAGCTTCATGCTGCAGTTTGCTCTGGCACTGACTCCTTCAGATTGTTAATGAACTGCTACAAAATCACAGTGCAAAGCTTCTCCCAGCCAAATTAATATTGTGTTATGAGGATGAAAGTATTAAGAGGCTGGACTTTCCAGATTTTATTACCATGGAAACCAGAACTAATGGAACAAAAAAAGGAGGCCATTTTGTAGAAAAGAGTAACTGAGCAACAGCCGTGTAGATTATGCTGCTTTCAGTAGTCTTTTAGGATTTAAATGTTCTTTACTTCATTTCTATTTCTAACTTCACAGTATATAGTATACATGGTCTCCTAGTATTGTTGGTTTGGTCTCTGGTGTGGTGGAGAAGGAGGAAGGCCGGCTTGGGATTTATTTCTATTAGTTGCGAAGCGCAGGCTTGCTCGAGTTATACACACATTTCAAACCAGTGATGACGGGGCCAGTGCAGCGATACGCTGATAGGACAGAGGAGAGAAGAGAATGAGTGTGAGAGACACCCACACTCCAAGTTAAACCGCTGTCCTCTCTCTTCAATGTACAGTCAGAGAAGAAACTGCACAAAACATTTTGATGGTTTTTTTTGCGTGTGTCTGCTGACGCATGTGTATTTTCTGTGTGTTTCTCTGCGACACTCACTTTCTATGATGTCTCCCAGGCCCTGTGCGTACAGCAGGTCTTTGAGGCGTGCCACCTCCTCTTTCAGCTCACGCACCAGGCGGTTGTTGGGGTCCTCATTGATCACAGCATTACAGCGGATCTGCTTGGCACGATCAGCATACCTGCCGGGGGAAAGAGGTCATCAAAGTCAACAATATGCTTAGCTACAGAGGATGATTCCTCAGGCTCTGAATACTAATATACGATGACCTCCTGATGACAATAGGAGCCTAACATGAGGAGGAAGCTACTGTAAGTTCACTACAGAAATGATGGCACATGCATTTTATAAGCTGCCCCATAAAATCACTGCAAACACTACTGAGCAGCTCTAATGTCATTGTCCTCATTAATATGCACACTTATGCAGCAAAATACTCCAAAATCTAATGGCCGCTTCTATCCTACAGTTTGAATATGTGGTGAAAGTGTGGCATTATCTTCAAAATGTGATTCCCACAGAAAAAAAGATTTCATGGTCTTTAAAACAAAGATTTAATTGATGTCTTCCTCACCGGAGGGTGCTGAGGGTCTCATCATAGTTAATATCAGCAGGGCTGAGGGCAGCCACCATGGCTGTACGAGAGTTTCCTCCTAAAAGACAAGAGAGTGAGACAGTGTGTAAACTGAGACAGAAGATTGTTTCACCCTGGTAAAAGCTCAGGTTTATTATGTGTGTGCGTACCCAAGTTCTCCCTCAGCAGCCAAGTCAGAACTGAATCTCTGTACGGGATGAAACTCTCCACCTTCTTCTTTTTCTTGTTCTGCACACAAATAAACATAAATAAACACAATTTCCTCTCTGATCACATCTGAATAACATTTTATTAATAATTAAATATATTTAATTTGCTATTTCAGAATGGTGGTAGTTGCTCTTTCTGACCTTGTTTGGTGCTGAGTCCTGACAGATGCAAGAGAAATGCCAACATTTGTTATTTTGAACAACACAAAGGAAGAATTTGAAACAGGACATTTTTGATGACAGGAGATAAAGAATAACGTACCACTTCAGCAAGAGCTGAAATAACTTTTCCCAGTGTAGTTAGAGATTTGTTGATGTTTGCTCCTTCCTGCAAATACAGAGAAATAAAAATCAGTCTTGTGACGGCTTTATCCATTTATTCATGAGTCCATTTTACATATTAAATGTGTATCCATCTCCTTCATGTGTGCAGAAATATTGTAAAAGTAACTGTCTAACAGCAGCTTCCTCTCACCTTCAGTCGTGTTCCTTTAGCTCCGGTTGAGTCAGCTCTCTCGCTGCCAGCCAAGTCCACCAGACTGATCTTACTGACCTGTGATGATACAAAATATTTCCAAAATCAGATCAAATAGATGAAAAGACAGCAACAGCACACATATTTCACCAGCAACTGCACTGTGAGAGCGGGCGGTGCAGCATAATATGTGGTTATCAATCAATATGACAACACATTCATCAGATAACAACACCACAGACGACCTCCACTCAGGTCGTAAAACACAATAAAATCATTCATCTCTTCTAAGACCACTGCTGTGTAGCAGGTTTCAGAGAAAGGAAAACATTCCTCTCATTGATTTGTTTGTCTGTCCGACAGAAAAACATAATTTCTTTCAGTCATGTGGGATGATTTTCAAAGCAGGACTATGAGCTGAGCTCTTCGTCAGAACCTTCTCGGATGTGTTGTCTGTCTCCATGTCATGTTTCTTCTGCGTGAAGATGATGTTGAAGACAGCGTGGGAGCGGCTGCTGGTCTCATTCATGTTGGTAGCCGCAACGGTCCTAGAAAAAAAAGAAAAAGAAACACTGTGTTGGTGCATATCACTGACTCATTATCTGCTCCATCCATCCTTTGTGCCAGCCACTGACTCATTCATTCATGCATCCTAATCCTTCCCTTCGTCCACCACACCCACTGCAGAGTTGCGCTCCGTTACCTGGCCTTGTTTCCAGAGTCCATCAGGTCCTGGATGTCATTGTATGAGGTGACAGCCAGCTTGGACAGATCTTCAACGTAGGGCCCCATCAGAGGGTGCTCTCTGACACGCAGGTTTCCTTTGTTCTTGGGATTCAGCAGGTCACGCACACGCTCACAGTAGATCTCCATGTAACTTACCTGCATGAGGCAAAGAGCGGGTTATGTCATAACATTTTTTTTAGGTTTATTAAGTAGTTATTGTCACTTGCTGGTGGCTCCTGGGGCAATAAAAATATATTAAATTAGGTAAATCCTTTCAGACTGTCTGACGCAGTAATATAATTAAAATAGTTAGCTTCCCTTCTGTAATATTCATTTATCTGAGTTTATTAATGCCCTCAACATGAGAACCTCAATCATCTATTAGACTTTTGATATCTGTAGTTCGAGATGTGCATGCTTGTGCAGACTCATGGAAAAAAAAAAAAAAATTAAAACACAAGATTGATAAAAGGTAGCGTTTAACATCACTTACCTCAACAGAGTAAGACATGCTGTTGTCGTTATTGCTGTCATTAATTTTGGTGAAAAGGTCCTCACACAGCTAAGATAAAAGGAACAGATTGTCGTTAGTGCGGTGATGCTGATTATAAAAGAGAAGATATTTTCTCTATCAGTGAGAATATTTGCATTCTTCTTCTTCTTCTGTGTCTAATTATTGGTCAGATGTGTGTTTTGTATTACCAGAGGTATAATTCCTTGTTGGTCCTTCTCTTGTCGTCCCATCATGGTGTAGCTTTTGCCCGCTCCTGTCTGACCGTATGCAAATATGCACACATTGTAGCCTTCAAAGGCATGAAGCAGCATTTCCTCTCCGATGTCCTTGTACACCTGCATCTGGGACGCATAGTTGATGTCCTCAGGCTGCAGACAGACAGGATTAAAAGGGGAAAAAAGATGAGAGGGAGACAGATTTTTCACAGCATGAATATGCTCTAACAGACATCAAAAACACACTATGAAATTAAGTACTGACATTTAAATCAATCGTTTGAGGAGTTATTTGCTGTTTGCAAGCAAGTCATTACATTTCCTAACAGTGATACAATGAAACTCACCGTGGTGTGGGACCAGTAAGAATAGTCAAAGTTGAAACTTTTGTTTTCTTTTGGTTGTTTGGGGTTGAGGATCGCTATAAAAGAGCAAAAAAAATAAATAAATCAGTTAGAGGCACCAGAGGCTGAGTCCCTTTCAGTTTCTGTCATTTATATGTATTCTGTTTTGAGAACAAGTGACACAAGCATCAAAACTGTGTTTCCATTCTCCAATTCCATTTCAGTGCTCTTTGCATGTAAAAGTTGTTTTCTGCTCAAAACTCTTAATACTGTCAATAACTGTCAAACTGACACCATTTAAAACAGTTAAGTAATGTAAGTTAAAAAGGAGAAAACCCATTCAGTGATGGGTCTGATAATCTCCTGAACTTTCAATTGCATAAACTTAGTCCATTTGCAGAGCTCATAGTCTCTCTTAAACTCTGCATCTCAGCATCTCAAATTGTGTGAATTGTTTTAAAAACCATGTTTTATATGCAACTAATGTGCAAAAGGGCACAAAAAGTTAAGAGTTCAGCGACTACGTTTGATTTCATTGGAGGAAAAATGGTATCTTAATTTTTTCCCAAATAAATTTCCAAAACTATTGGTCCTATCCAACAGTCATGTGATTAAAAGGAATATAATAGAGGGACTAATCAACAGATATATACGGCACCCTGGGTCATTGTATGACAGTACAAAAGCAGCTGTTTTAAATGCACCATTGATCCTTTTAAAGATGGGAGGGGTGAAGCACACATGGAATATGAAACAGATGGAGCACGAGCAGAGGCTCTTAAAAATGTAAACTGAGTCCAGTGCATCGCCTCCTGTGGGCAAGTTGATTACAACAGCGGCAGCAGCAGCAATGTCAAACAACACAGTGTGATCATCCATCCATCTGTCCATTCATAAGCTACACCTGCTCACACCTTTAGTGTGTTAACAGGAATCACTGTGGCCAGGAAAACAGAAGAGGACAAGTGCTGGAAAGTGGGAGCGCTCACATTCAGAGAAAGTGAAGTTAATGAGATAAAATCCTGCAAGTTCGGCTCTAATGAAGTCATTAAAAACACAGACAGGCACAACAGGCTGTCATACACATACACTTACACACACACACACAAACACACACACTTGCATCAGCTGACCCGGCCAACCAGAACAAGGAGGTCTTTTTCATCCCTGCAGCTCGTATGATGTGAGAAGAGAGCTGTGGCAGTCGCTAGATCCTACACACACACACACACACACACACACACACAGGCGTCAGGCCTGACTGAAGCTTTTGTTTCTGTCTGTCTCTGCCAAGATGCCACATGCCTTCCTGCCCACTCTCTTGTTACCAGAAGGCAAAGCTGCCTACAAGACAAATAACTTGAAGGTGAAAAGCTAAAGTTGGCTCAATGTAGGTCACAGAAAAAAGATGGAAACTGCAGCAGAACATCACTGCGTTTGTGGGTTTCACACAAAAAAATCACGAGTTAGACTTTTAAAAGATACATGACCTCACAACTGCTGTATCACACTGATAATTGTGTCAGTGTATCAATAGGTCAACTATTTATCTCTCATTGGGTGCAATGACAAGTAATGGTCATTATAAAGGTTAAAAAAAAAAGTACCACATGGCTGTAGTACAAATTGTATGCAGAGTTTACAGCATATTGTACATCCTGTATGTATTATATCATATTTCCAAATGCATTAATTCAAATGGACATTTTTTCCTGATGGCATAAAATATTGTTTGCAGAAAAAATAGAGAATCAAAGTTAAAGTTAAAGCTCGCTAATCCCTGCAACAAATGCTCTTATTAAAAACTGCCTGTCAAACACATTTTAAAAACAATACAGATACTCTGTACCCACATCCACTCCTCCTCTCTCACTGAAAAACACAGAATCTATTAATATGTTAAGTTGCTAATTGAACCAAAATATGTATGTGTGCACATGTCTTTACAGCAGAAATTAATCAATTAATCAATCAAAAGATTGACAAGAGAATTGTCATTAATTTGAGCCTTGACAAGTTAAACTCAGATTTAAGGTGAGCAAAACAAAATTTCAGTCTTCAGCAGATGAAAGTGAAAAAAGTAGGTGTCTGGTGTCAAACTCTGCAGAAATGCAGTAACTCTGCAGCACAAACATCCAAGTGAAGTAACAATAAACAAAACACTTTTCTGAGTGGAGGGTGACTTCAAGTGGTTGAGGAAAACTTCTGCCACAAAGATCACGCTGTACTTATTTTAATCTAAGTAAAACTAAAACACTATTGCATCTTTAAACACAGTGTAAACACAAACAGTCCACATCCATCAGACTGAGCAGCTAGCTCTGCCCCAAGCAGACTAAAAACCGACTTGGACTGTTTTTACTCACTTGTGGTGTTTCCCGACATCTGAATGATGCATTTGCTCTCCTTCCCTATCTCTCTGGAGTTGAAGGGTCGGACCCTTACCGCCACCTTCACCGAAGCCCCGGCCATGTTGCAGGTGAGTGTGTGAGGGAGCAGAAGAGCTGAAGATCTGTGTGGCTACACAGACACACACCTGGAACCTGCACGGATAGATGGGGTAGATGATGACAGAGGTTTAGCAGAGATGTGCAGACCAACCTGACATGACTCTGTCGAGACAGAGCAGTTATTGGGGGTTTTTTCACGATTTGAATCATCCATCATTGTTGTTATTATAATTAAATAATGAATTGGGCCTTGTTAGCCTCACGGCACAGATAACACTGTGGCACATTCTTTATTTTCAGGCCATGAATCAGTCGCACAGCACACACACTGCTCCTGAAACAAGCTGACTAAAAGACCCGGTCATTATTTGGCAGCAAGATCATCAGCATCCCTGCTATTCTGCAATAAAATGGCTGCTTATTCTTCGGGCACCATCCCCTGGCCTCAGCTATCACTGGCTGAAGGCCCTGTGATGAAACTGTATTCCCTCACTGCCTCACACCAAGGAAAATAACACACAGGCATACATGTCAGGATCTACAGCATCCTTACAGTTGAGTGCTTTTCACTATTGCCTTAAAACCATTGGATGTGGCTCGATTCTGTTTTCTGTGTCGGTGGCCAGATTTAGTGTGATCTATCTATCTGTTTGATCTGTTTATTTGCTTCAAAACAGCGCGGCGCGCATCCATCTTCTCAGCCTCAATCGACGAAAAACACAATCCACCTTGAACGTCTCATACGTGCAGCTACCATTTGCATGAAACAAAGCAAATTTGAGATCATATTTGAGAAATATCTGCGAGTTTTTCTATGCCATGTAAATATTGTCTCCTCCATCTTGCTCCGACTGCCGCACCTCAAAGACAGGCCGCGTAAACACAAACGGCACAGGCTCCAAATCATCTAACACTGCGTCAGAAAGGAGGTCAGCACACATTGTTAGAGCTACAATAACACTGAGAGCTTCCATAAGCTCATATCTTCATATTATTGATTCGGGCTGCCCGTGGAGTCATTTTTAAAAGAGGATTTGTGTATTTTTTTTTAAAAAAAGACAATTGTTGACAGCGGAGGAATCAAACATCCAACGTCCTGACGCAGCGACCTTATTTATCGACTCACACGTCCAAAAGGCCTCTAAATCACCGACACACGCACCTACTGTCCCCATCAAGGCGTGACACCGTTTAGTCGCGATGCTGAGCTGTGAAAAACATCTCGGAGGAGTCGTTTCTTACCTCAGCAACTCACACTCGACGACCGCAGAGGGTGAATCCTCTGCCCATTCAAAACAGCGCCAGGATCCTCCGGGTCCCTCCTTCTTGAATCTCTTCGGCAGACTGTATTCTTATTTTTGGTCTTTCTCCCTGTGTTCTGTCAGCCTACAGCATCCTTCTCCTTGGCGCATCCATACATGGAGAATCCGCCGGGGAGAGAGAGAGAGAGAGAGATTGAGAGAGGCCTCAGCTTCAGCAGCGGCGCTGGGGGGAGCCGAAGTGTTGAACGCAGCGGTGCGTCAATTGCAAACGAGAGTGGGAGACAGGAGGAGGGAGGAGCGAGGGTGGATAAACAGGAGCATGGGTGCGGGATACTCCAGCAGCCCGTCTGTCCGTCAGTGAGTCTGAACAGAGAGGTGGAAAATGGCGGTGCTGCTGTGGCAGGGATGCTGGGAGGCGGTGATGACATCAGGATCAGCATCATCAGCAGCCATGAGGCAGAGCGATGCAGCACAGAGACTCATCAGACGGGAGGGAGAGGCCCAGGGATTGACCAGAACAAGCCCTAAGAGAGACAAATATGGGTGAAAAAGGGCGGTTTGTGGGGAGAAACATATTCAAACAGACAGAGGATGACTGGGAAATTCAGCAAAACTGACATCACACGACATTCACACCTGCTGCCTTTCTGCCTTTCTGAATGTAGCCTGTAATCCAGGGGGTACCTCTGCTGTTACCAGGGTGTGAGACATGGAGAGACTGTAGAGATGCTTCACTTATTTAAAACAAAGCTGAAGTAATGATTTCATTAAGAAATATAACCACATATTAAGGCGTCTTTAACAATTACTTTAGGTTTTATTGCAATCATATACTGCAAAATTTAATGAAAACTAGTTAAGCAAACAGAGGGGATGGAGTAATTAGCGGCCATGGATAAACTATTAAAACAGATAATTAAAGGTACTTTATGTTTGTATTTTGACTAAATTTGAGCAAACCAAACTAAACATTGACTGTTCAATTATCTGAAAATATTGTAACATCTACTATTTTTAGATGATTAATAAAAAAAAACAACATTCAGTTTGATATTAACTCAAACTAACACACTTTGAACACAAATGGTGATAATGGTCGATAAATGGGCACTCAAGCTCACCATAGTGAGCTGTGAGAATATGTCTTACAAAAAGGTTTGGAAACTTCAGGGACTTTGGTCTTTAAGGGACCAAAGTAAACTCACAGATGTAGCAACCCATTTCTTGATGAGTCAACATTAGCTGAACATTGTATTTGAAATTTAAAATCCAGTTTTGCGGAAATATGAATCCATGCTGTGCAGAATGATTTTATCATGGGCTGAGCTTCGCTGTTGACCTGAGAAACAGCAGTTTGACATAACAAGTTCAACTAAAACTCTACTTACTTGTTCCCAACATTTCAACCATATTACAGTGGCTTTGTTATCACAGAACTGAGGCTGTTCAAATTTTCACATGTTCATTTCACTCTGAGCACTTTTAGGGACTTCTTATTCATGGTAGTTTCAAAATGAACTAGAGGGCAAAATGGACGACTGTCCCAGGTTGTTAGGCCCCTGCAGGCTCTGGATTCACTGTGTGTCTGTTGATTTTTGGCATTTGAATAAGTGACAAGTTATTAATGAATATGCAACACTGAATATGAATATTCACACATATCCACATGAGGTGGCTCCTGTGTTACTTTGCATCAAAATCTTGTTAATTTCAGTTTAGACTGGGCTCAAACCGTCCATTATCCTCAACAAAAACCACCAACTAGACAAATGAAGTTTCATTCCAGCCCTTAATGAAAATATGGAGGCAACAGTGTGTAGATACACATTTCACAGTCCAATCACCCCATAACAGGTTAACCCAACTGTCGTTGGCTTAAAAATTAAAGTTTTACTTGTCAAGTTCATCTTTGCTCACTCAGACTTTTAGGATTTAATGACACATGATATTTAGGTATAACACTGATTTACTTTGCCACAACAGCACTTTAAAAGAAAGATGGACTTTCTGAGTTCAGCACAGGATTGTGGGTGTTAAATGAGATGTGACAGATTGATGCGTAATGTTGTTGACGTGGCTCATCATGATTCAGCGTTGTGATCCTTAATCTGACTATATTCAGAGTTTAACATTGGAAACCGATCTGTTAAAATATGGATGCTCCCAATTCATCCACTCTCATCCAAATTTAAATTTAAGAAATTATAAAATTAACAATTTGAATTAAAAAATAAATAAATAATAGATTATCTGATTTAAACTAGGATGATATTGGTTAAACTATCTATACATAATATCTCATTTGGAGCCTTGAACTGAGTGTTTATGACCTCACTATTGCTGACGCACCCTGTGGATGAGCTTATATATACAGTCCATCAGTCCTTCAGTCCATCCCTCCCCAGCTCCTCCTCCCGCTCTCTTTGGGTAGATTTTGAGTGTTCAGTCCAGTGCAAAGGCCGGTGAGAGAAAGTCCCATTTATTTACCAGTGGTGTAATTATTTACCCAGCCAAAGGCAAAGAGGGACACCTTCTGGAAATCCTGCTGGCTGGTACAAAACAGTCAAAAAGGAAGGGGGAGAGCAGGGGTGGTGGTATTGTCAGCAACATGAGATTCTATTAAAGTATTGACAAAAGGCACAAGAATAAACATCATGTTATTTGTTTAATAATTACATATGTAATATACAACTAAATCAGAATGAATCTTTAACATCACAGCAAAATGTTGATGTAAATGTTTGATTTGATATTTCCTCACTCACTGTTTTCCTACATTCACAAAATGCTTGAGAGGTTGCATGACGTTAAACTTAAAACAGAGACTTTGACCCTGAGAAAAACAACTTAAGAATGTATAAATGCATGTTTGCTGACATTTGCTCAACTCAGTCAGAGCTCTTCCCTTTGACGTTTTGTTTGGAGAAGTACGAGCCACAACAACTCTTGCGCCATTAGCATTATAGTCTCCCCACTAGGGCTGGACGGCTCAGCACACTTGGCACTGAAACGAATTTGAAACAGTTGGATTAGAACAGCTCAAAACTCATTGAGTCATTCAAAACAAATTGATCCAGTGGGAATAATAACAAACACATGGTTTTGAATTCTTTTCATTAAACATCAAAGAAAACTGTAATCCTCCATCTCTAATTTGAATTGAATTGAAAAATATTACTTTTATGTGAAGCTTTGAAGCACAACTCTTTCAAAAGACAAAAACATCCAGTCTTGCATTTGATCCACTCTGACATTCACTGTAAACTGAAACATGTTTCAACTGGATTTAGTCTGGACAACTTAAGTTTAATAATTTTCTGTGTGTCATTTTGTATGGTAAAAGATTTAAATTTGAAATAACATCTAAAACAAATGTGTCTGTTTGTGTGCGGGTGTGTGTGTGTGTGGCTGCTTTAGCCGGCGCCACTTCCTCCTCTGAGAGAGCAGATTGGCTCTGTGAGAGGAGACTCCTCTTTACAAACCCAGTGCTGCTGTGTGACAGGGCTGACAAAATCAACAAACCACTTGGAAACTAACCACAACTGGTTTTAAGCTGCCAAGTGCAGGACTTCACTTTTCCACAGGAGTTCAAGAGTCAAGTGCTGTCAGTCTTTACCAGGATTGAGTCACAAAAACTAGCCCTGGTGAATCCAAACCACAACAAAAGTACCAACATGAGTCTTTGCATTAGAAAGACTTTTTGTAAAAGCAAATACCTGTCTAGAAAAAATAAATAAATAAAAAAATATATATATTTTTTTTATTTATTTATTTTTTAATTATCCTGCTTTGTCACCTGGCACTGTTGGATAGATAATAAAATCACAATCACCTGATTTCTGCAGTAGATTTTCACATCAGTCTCAAGTAAAGTCTTGTCCACATGGGAAGAATGCACTGATAACCACCTGCTCTGAAGCTATTAGATATCTTCTAGTTTTAAGTGAAGTTTCAAACTTTGAAATGTTAATAAAAAACCTACAATATAAAGATTTCTTCATGTGTTATAACAGGATTAGGATTATGCATTGTGTCCCCTGTGTCCTGAAGTCAAGGGCACGCTTGGCAATAAGTGGGGAGGGGCAATAGGTGGGGGGGGGGGCACGGCCCGGTGGCCAACAGGTCAAAGACCTGTTTGTTTTAAATCTTCAACCAAACCTCAGGGTCTGGTTCAGTCTCTCCGTCTCACTCGGTGCAGGCTTCTCAGGTTCCAGGACACCAGCCGTGATGCAGCGGGCTTTGTTCACCCGGAGCGCGCTGCTTGCCCAGCAGGCCACCAGGAGCGCGCCGCTGCTGCAACTGGACCGATCCATGTCCTCCGTCACCATCCCGCCGCCGGCATGCATGCTGCGGCCGCTGGAAGCTCCACTGCGTTACCTGTTCGGACCAGGACCCTCAAATATCCCTCCACGTATTTTGGCTGCAGGTGCCAAACCGATTATTGGTCACTTGCATCCAGAGATGTATGAGGTAAACGCTTTGTTTGATACTCAGACATATTCAGTTCTAAATAAGAAATAATAATCATAAACATTTTACTCAGACTGTGGTTTGGAAAACATATCACCCAATTATAATCTTTACATGAGATGTTAATGAAAAATGTTTTAAGTTTACACTTCATGAGAAAAATCAACAAAAGTGGCCGTGAAGTCGATTCTTCCTCGTGATCATACCGTTTTAAAACTGTTTTCATGACCAGTTTCAGTGTTTATGATGTTTTAATTTAAGCCTTTGTACACATGAATAAAATGTAGTGTAAGTATGTAAAATGTTTCCACTTCATACGTCCATAATGATGAATCCAGAGGTGAGATGAGTAGGTTAAAACGAGGCACAAACATATTTTGTATGTATAACAGTGGGCTACTGGAAATATATTCAGACATACACCGAAGGTTTCAGTGGTTGTGCCTACAGATTTGAACCGTCCTATAAATATACTTCAAATTTCTTTCTAAACAAACATAACACATTTATTTAAGGGATAAAGGTTTTTTTCACGTTCTCACTGTCTGTCTCAGATCATGAACGACATCAAGCGAGGAACCCAGTACGCCTTTCAGACAGAGAACAACATGACTATTGCCATGAGCGGCTCCGGCCACGCGGCCATGGAGTGTGCCGTTTTTAATACGGTGGAGCCCGGAGAGAGCGTGCTCATCGCCATCAACGGAATCTGGGGAGAGCGCGTTGCAGAAATTGCAGAAAGAATGGGTAGGTCTTTACGCATGATTTTACGCACGCACCCACTGCGTCTCCAAAGAAGATAAACCGTTACCTTTATTATCATCTATCCATCTATCTATCTGTAGGGGCCAATGTACATAGAATGGTAAAAACACCTGGAGGATATTTCAGTAATAAGGAGATTGAACAGGTAGGCGTAATTTATCTGACCAAGCACAAAACTTACATAAATTCTGCAACAAAAACATGTCATTTAACTCAGCTTTACATCTTTCTGTAGGCCATAGAAAAACACAAGCCTGTCCTGTTTTTCCTCACACATGGAGAGTCCTCTGCTGGCCTTTGTCACCCAGTAGATGGAATTGGAGACATCTGCAGAAAGTGAGCCGCAAACTGACCTAAGACACACAGTGCAACTACTGAATGCAATGTCATATTTCTCATCGCTTACTGTCTCTTCACCTGCAGACATAACTGCCTCTTCCTGGTTGACACAGTTGCATCTCTTGGTGCAGCACCAATTTTTATGGACAAGCAAAGTAAGACAATTATGAGTTAAATTCCTCTACCTGACATCACGTGCTTGTGTGTGATGTAATCTGTTTGTGTGATGTAATCTGCTTGTTATTGCACTCACAGATATTGACATCCTGTACACTGGTTCTCAGAAGGCTCTGAATGCACCTCCTGGCACAGCACCAATCTCCTTTAATGACAGAGCATGGTAAGACTCTGTGGGGTGTTTCTGCTTGCATTTTCCACTTGAGTCCTGAATTGTTTTCAACTATATATTTTTAAAATTAGGCCAAAATGTCACTAAAAGGGCACCTCTTTGTCTCTCTGTTACACCTTGACAGTCACAAGATGTTTAATAGGAAAACAAAGCCAGTATCCTACCTCTTTGATATGACACATTTGTCCAACTACTGGGGCTGTGATGGCAAACCAGCCAGAGTGTAAGTGCATTATTCTCTTTGTACCACCTCTTTAACTTTAACTCGGATTGTGAATGGTGCAGATGATCTGTTAGAATAAGTATATTGATTTTTAGATTTTCTCTATTATTACTTATTTTTTTTAAATGTTATTCTTTAGGTTTTCCAATTTGCGGGAGATGTTTTAATCAGTATATAACTGTTTGGCATGACAATAATATTTGGCATGTGTGCTCTGGGTTTTAGATACCACCACACTGGTCCAGTGTCTGGATTCTTCGCACTGAGAGAAAGTCTGGCAATACTTGCTGAGAAGGTAAAGTAAAAGACATTCACCAAACCCCTTACTAGCATCTTTGTTTATGTTGTCACTGCAGTTATTTATATTACAATCCAATGAAAATGAAAAGCATTATTTTTGGTAGGCTAGATAACCAGCACAACTCTGTGAATTATATTGTAGCAGTTCAGTAGTTTTATGCACGCAGTGTTGGCACAGCACCTTTAAACTCCACTGATCTTTGTCTCCCTCTAGGGGCTGGAAGAGTCCTGGAAGAAACACAAGGAGGTGGCAGCCTACCTGTACAGAGGACTGGAAGACTTGGGTCTCAAGCTCTTTATCCCTGAACGGGTAAGGCGGGCATCAATCGAAGTAACATACTGGCCAGCTAGTATTTTATGCAGAAGGCCAACAAAGAGATCATCTGCAAGAAACAAAAGCGAAGGATCCACAACAAAACTAAACAAGAATATATATAATAATGTCAAACAATCAGCCAATTATATCTCCTGGATACAGCAGTTCATGTAGCACCACAGCTGACCAGCATTCCTCAGCAGTGCTGCCCTGCTGTGACGACTGTCATTTTGTCATGTTCTCTAGGACTTGAGGCTTCCCTCAGTCACCACCATTGCCATCCCTGTTGGCTACGATTGGAGGGAGCTGCTGGCCTACATCATGAAACACCACCAGATGGAGATGACAGGAGGCCTGGGCCCTTCCATCGGCATGGTAAAATCACTGCTGGTGTCTTAACCTTGTACAGTGGATGAACTCACCTCTAGCATTGTGTTGGTGGGGTTTAGATACAACAGTATCTAGATGTCAGCAAAAGTGGGCAATGTTCTTAATAGAAATTATTCTCCCTAAAATAAACACATAACAAAGACAGACAGTTGTAATGCAATTAAGTTTTTCCAATGAAAAATAATACTGATTTTATTGCCACTGAGACACTAAATAAACCAGACGTTCAGGCCAAACCAGTTTCAACAGTTATAACAAGAGCAATGTCATCACTTTGGTGCTGTTACGCCTCTGTGAAGCATGCTGCTGAGTCACTGCAGGCTCTAATTTCCTGTACCTTCCACCTCTCTTTTCATTAGGTGATGAGGATTGGATTGATGGGATACAACTGTGAGAAGACTAATGCTGACATGGCACTGCATGCCCTGGCAGACGCTCTCAAGAACTGCAAAAAGAGCAAGGCTTAAGAGACGGGTGCATACATTGCGTGAAAATTTTCTGTGCTTTTGACTGCAAAGTAAACACAATTTTTATAAACTCAAGCCATGTGCCTCTCTTGTGTAAGCAGGCTACTTTTGAAATAAATAAGCAGGTATTGTCATATGGTCCATGCTGAGTGCACTGGAAGATGAAATGTTAATAAAGTGTGCTTTATTTTATCAGACACGCCTCCTGCATCATTTTGTGTTGAGTGGAAAATTATTTCAGAAATAGCAGAAAAGGTATCTCAATGTTAGCCCCACTTACATTTATGTAGTATTTTTACTTATCTGTAGACCGCAACTGTTAACACTATATTTCCCAGGATTCTTTGCTCTGATTGGGCTGTGTATAAAACTACGTCACCGTAGATTAGCAGTGTTACCGTTAATTTAGGGACATGTAAACACACGTTTACCTTTGACTGTAGTTTGTTTTACTAATGGCGTGCCCTGTAAATCCCACGGGTAAGACTATGCTTAATTTCTTAATTAATAATTAAAAGTATTGATTCAGTGTCAACTCAACTAGCTTCTCAGCTAATGTTAGGTGACCACAGGCTCACGACAAACTCTGTTGATTGATGGGTCAGCGACTTAAGAAGTATGTGGTAGCTTTAAGCGAAATGAGTTGTGTGTGCAAATGTACATTTGTCCTCGAGTATGTCTGTCGCGGTTTTACATCCAACTCAAGGCAACAGTCCACTGTTTTGTATTTACGGAGTTAATATTAAGCTAGCGTTAGCTGTGAAATCGAAAGTAGCTTTCATTAGCGTTTGTAACAGCAAACTAGTGAGAGGAGCTTACGTTAGCTTGTAGAGTAGGAAACACATTGCTACCACCAGATATTTTTATATGCTGTGACTTTTACATCAAAGTCGTAAACGTTGAGGTCGATACAGAAATAAAACTGAGATAACTGCATCTTGTTTGTAGAGTTTCTATTTTCTTATACGTCCGAGACCGTCACCTTCCTCTGTGCGCAGACTCGTCTCCTTCGTGTCGCTTCCACATTTCCGCCACACGTCGCATTACAGCCACCTGGAGGTTCACACTTGGTAGTTCCAGAGTGTGTTCTTATATACTGTGTGGCTGTGTGAAGTGAGATGTGTGAAATCATTAGATTATGTTACTTAATTGTGAGACAGTGTTTTAATAATAATGAAATTTCCAACACAAGAACGCTCTTGAATAAATTAGACATATTTAAATGGAAGGAAATGCAGGATAAAGAACAGAAACACTTTCAGTAGAAAGTCAAAAAGATGCGTCTTTAAATCCCTTGGAATTGTAAAGTAAAAGTGTCCAGGTTCTTTGTATTTGTCCTTTTATTTTGTCTGTCTAGGTTTGTTTTTCTTTTAATCTACTGTACTCAGGTCACAACAAGATTACCTGATTTAAATAGCACAAGCCATCATACAGCAGGCAAAACTCAGATATAAATGATAAAATGAATGCTGGTTAACTTCATGTAGCTGCCTCAGTTTCACAGTCCTTAGAGTCACTTGAATACAACTCAGCCATTAGTTTTTAGATAAGCCTTTACGTTTCCTACCATGTCAAGTCAAAATGTGAAAAAGGCACATTGGCGTCCAGTTTGTAACATTTACTGCTCATAAAGTTATTTCCATTGCCTGTAATTTCAGCTGATTTGTATATTGTTCTGCCACATGATTCAACATAGTTGGTTTTGTCAGTATTTACTCTAACATATATTACATTATCTCCTCTAAGATAATAAATTCAAACTGACTATTAATGTAAATAATCAATGTAGAATATGGAATATCTCTCTCTCTGCTTTCATTAATAAGCGGTGTGAACTGTTTGTATGTTTTACCACCAGTGGAGCTGAACCCAGTCCTCCTCCCTCTAGACTGGCTTCTGGGTACCTGGGAGTCAGATGAACCTGGGGAGGGCTGTTTTCCTACCATAAAACCTTTCCGCTACTCTGAGACGCTACACTTCAGTCATGTGGGCCAACCAGTCATCAACTTTATGTATGTTATTCTGTGAGCAATCAGACTTAGATGATTAACATCAAGTTTCAAGCCTGTTTCACTTCCGACAGGTGTGGCCAAAACTGAACATTTCTGCACCTGTAACCATGCCCAGTTTTCAGCAGGTTTTTGCTGTTTAAAACATTGGTAGCAAGAACTTTATCATAAATTCTTATAATTCTTGGAGAGGGTGGATCCTTGCTTTGATGTTTTCAGTCAAGGAAAATGGGCTTCTCTTTTGCGGTTTAACTGGGTGTAAGTCTGATAAGAAGAAGTATTTATATAAGGGCAGTAGAAAAACACCAGAGCAAACAGTCCACAAGTTGAAAAGTTACAGAGCAGTATTTGAAAAGTTAGTGATTGATGTTTTATCTAAGCTGAACTACATTTGAAATGTTAAATCATCTTCTAAAGCATATTGACAGACTTTTACTGATCTCTCACTGTTTCTATGTTTGACAGGTTCAATGCCTTCCACGCAGAGACCAAGAAGCCTCTACACAGGGAGTGCGGCTTCATTCGAATGCAGCCAGGAACCAACAGAGTAGCATTCATCATCGCACAGAACTCAGGTAGTTACATTCATTGTTTATTATTCAGTCAGCTGCCACTTGTTTCTCTGCATTATGTTGTGATGATCATTCCAGATATGCAGAGTATGGGTATGTAAAGGATTTTCTGAGGCAATCAGTTACTTGATGTGGATATATAAAATGTTTTTCACAATGGATTTAGCATTAATCATTTAAGATGTGACCCAGGGCTAAAGCGCAATACTGAGAAAGTACATTTTCCTGAGAAACCTGATGCAGAAATATGGATGTTTTGTATTTGGCTCTTTAGAACCAATTGACTAATTGTCTAGTGTACACAAGAACACACTTTTTGATTCTAGTAAGTGTGTTTTTTTTTGTGCAGGTCTGGTGGAGATTGAGGAGGGAGAGCTGACAGCACAGCAGCTGAGTCTGCAGAGCCAAGGATTCGCCAGAATCTCTTTTGCCAAGAAGCCATATGTGCAGCAGGTAAAACTACTCTGATCGTGCATCATGCACTCATCCACAAAATTAATTATTTATCACTTAATTACTTTTTTTTGCTTTTTTTTGTACGACCTGGCCTGCTCTTTTCCATCTTTTAGATTTCTAGAGTGTTTCAGCTGCTGCCAGATGGGAGGCTGGAGCAGACAGTTTCCATGGCAACAGACAACCAGCCTCTGATGCAGCACTTGCACATCACCTACCGTCGATCATCGTGACCCAGCTGGCTGGCGGGCTTCTTGCTTATAGATATACCTCGGTCAGGAAAAATAAATGTTGCTAAAAAAGGTTTGATCAATAACCACAGTTGAGACAGAGAATATGAGCAAAAGTACAGATATATGGTGTTATAATCCTATAATGGTATGTGGTAAAGGAGTTATGGGGCATATCAGAGGATATATTAAATTAAAAATCCTTTAACACAACTCTAGCTCTAAGTTAAGCATCACGCTGTCATACAAGACAGTACATACGGTAATAATGAGGCATTGTTTAGGCAGTGGAGTAGGACAAATGAACCAAGAGCTAATATTGCTGACATCATGTAAACAAATAAAAGTAATGTTCACAATCAGTAATACTCATTGGGTGCTTGTGCACACTTTTATCTTAACTTTAATTGCACTGTAGAAAGATTGAAAACAAAAGTAGAAACTTTCTTTCTGGAGTCAATGCACTGTCTTTTAATTGTTTTTTGAGTGTAAATTTCAGAGTTGTTTTGACATTGGGTATTATTGTTCAAATAAGTAAGCACTATCCTATAAAGGAATTTTCTTTGTGTTTCAGGATGTCAAGTTTGTTTCATCTCTTTCAGACGACACCTTTCTACAAGTAGCTAACATTACATTAAAAATTCAAGTTATTTTATTTTTATCTTCACTTATATTAAATATTTAGTCAATTGTTGTTTTAAGTATCATAAAATAAACAACATAAGTACATGGGTGAAGATTTTGTGAAGTTTATTATGGATTTTTAAAAAAGCAATCAGACACACATTTATAAATTAACACTGTGAAAGTGACAACCATCAAGCATACCACACAATCATCCTGAACAGCCGTTGTAGTGGTGGACTTTATACTGCAGTGGCTTCAATTGGTAAAGTTTTAATCAAAATAAAAAAATAAAAATAATAAATAAACTATTTACAAATTAAAAATATATGTGAATGCAGAATGTATCATTCCTCTGTCCTTAGGTCCTTGGCCAAAAATGGTCAAAATGAGACCCAACATTTCTTGGTCAGTGCTGTCTAAAACTGCAGCATAAAGTTTCATAGGTCACAACATTTTGGATCACATCTGGAAAGAGACACCGTTTGTGCTTTGGTAAAGTACAATAGTGTAAATCAGCCCCATGAGCAGCTGACACCACCTGATGCTGCTCAGAAGTGTAAAGGTAAACACCTTTGCTTCATCATCCGGTGTCTTTTCAGACACCCAGCAAGCTGAGCATCAATTTTCATTCCAAGCAAGGCTTTCATCTCCATTACCCCTCCAGGTCTATTTTCTGACGAACATCACATTAAAGCATTGAACAGTTTATCGCAGGAGTGCAAACAGCCTCTGGTTGCTCACATTCAACTTGAACACCATCAAATATTACAGTTACAACACTGGAGAAGCCTGTTTTACTGCACTGTGTAAGCAGTGTGAGGACATGTAGAGGAGGTGGTGCTTTGCCATTTATGCTTTTAAACATCACCGTGACTACTCTTTGGATGAAGGGTAATCACTTACAGACTTATCTGAGTAACACAAACATGATGCTGATGAAACATTTGTTGATGGCCATTCAGCGACAGACTGATATCTGCTGGCAGGCTCAGTCCCCATCAAGCACAACGGCCTGCACTCCATCATTTAATGACAAGTCTGAGGTTTTAAATGTCATGTCCAACAATGATGACATCAATACTGAGGATGATAATGACTCCTGTGTGCTCCGCCTCAGCTGTTCATGGTTCCTTCATGATGTAGACGTACATTGTAGTGAGGAAGTACTTCAGGGAGTCGATGGCAGAGGACAGCCAGTGATGTTCAGGGGTAAGATCCCTCTTCACCACACATTTTGTGATCTCCGCCTGAAAAGAAAGAAATTGAAAACTGATGCTTTAAAAATTAGACATTCATGAGACGGTGTTTTCCACTAAAACAAGTTGAGGAGTATAGCAGCATTCCATTGGTAAAAGCAAGTCGACAGTCACGGACATGTGGTTGTTCTTTGAATTCATTTTTTAAAAACATCAATGCTGCCTTTTTTTCTGAATTTTCTAAGGAAACAAAATTGTTTCAAGTATGTGTGACTCACATTTTAAATGAATGAGTTTAATTTGAATGCAGTTTTTTGCTTTTTTTTCGCTGTCTTTTGCCGAGAGAGAGTCACAGAAACAATATTATTACTGCAAATCTTTACATCAGATCAGCCAACAGGAAGCCGCTGTATGTTAGGAAGCTTTCTGAGCAAACAAGCAGGAGATTTTATGTAACTCCTCAAACTCGGCCTATCAGGGCTTATGAAAGCAAACTGAGCTCTGATCCATAACAAGATAAATTAGTCACGTAGCTTCAGCAAATGCAAGCCAACCAGGATGTTGCCAGTGTATTTTTTTTCCCTTTTCAAATGTCAACTTGTGTAAATGTTTCCCCAAAATGTCTAATTCAGCAGAATTATCTCATAAAAATCTGGGGAAAAAATGTGGGGAGACACATGGAGGGCCTACATGCCTTCACAATGCTGCTCATGCATAATGTCCTTAAATAACCATGACTATCAGCATGTACATCAGCAGTCACTTACCCATCCCCCCCGTCTCTTCAGCCAGGGAACCAGAAACTTGCGGACAAACTGGCCCAGACTGTCCACTAAGATGTGAACGGTGGTCGGATGGCCTTGTCTGACACAATCCACCGCCAGGGCTCCAGCTACTGCATACATGGACACCACTTTACCCCATGTTATACCTGCAGCCAGAAAAAACAGACATGAGTTATGTGTCATGTCTTTCCTTAAGAAAATGGACACACAATCCCTGATGCTCATCATTAATGGGTTTTTTATGCTTCACTGTGCAGAATCATGTATGTACAGAGGCTGTTTTCAGATTCATCTGCTCAAGTCTCTCTGTAGTTGTAAAAACAATAGGTCAAGTCATTGATCTGTAGATCGATGGAAATTAATTAAACTAGTTTAATAATCTAGTCATCACTTTGTTAAGAAAAAGCCTTGTATGATTGTACAAGTATCATTTGGGCCATTGGTTAGACAAACTAAGACAACTGAAGACATCACCACTGGCTTTGGATAACTGTGATTTTCAATTATGTCCTAGTTATTTTTTTAAAAAAATTATTGATTTTCAAATAAACAGTTAATCAAAAATATAATCAACAAATTAATCAATATTGAAAACAGTTGTTAGCTGCAACTAAAAAGGGGCTTCAAGATGTTTATACTCACAGGAATTTAAGACATCACAGCTAGTTTAGAGTCAGATATGATCCAGTATGCAACTTCTGCACCACAAATAAATTAATACACGTAAATGAACCAGTGAACATCCGCCATTTCTCAGTGCAGTGGGACACACACTGTGCCAAACAAGTTCACTACTTAACCGGACAATATTTTCATATTCACAGATCTGCATTTTTTAACAAGATAACTAAAACTATTAAGTTACAAACTTGTAGTCTTAGCTTTCTATGTGCTTTGAAACATGTCTGGATGGGCTGTTTCAGCTTTAGATACATAAGCTGATTTTTTCTTGCAGTCACAGAGAGGCTTGTTTGATGAGCACGGAACAAAAATCTAACTTTATTTCAAAAGACCTGACCCATAAGCCTCCACTGTGGCACACTTTCCTGACCAGAATCAATATACTGCCATATTTCTTCCAGTAAGTATTCCCTTCCTCTTCTCATGGTATTAACACCAAATCTCCCTAACGGTTATTCGCTCCGTAAAGGCTGTTACATATTCTGTGACCTGACGTGAAGCATGTGGGGCAGTTGGTGAACCTTGTACTGAAATAAACTGCAAATACCAGGTTTAAGTCAACAAACCAGTGCATTTGTGTTAATGCAGCTGATAACGCATCTTACCACGCCAGTTATAAATTAAAGAGGGTGTGACTGTGTTGCCTTTGCAGAAAGGTGGCCAAACTATGATGCAGTTTCTACGGTGTGGAGGTCAAGAGGTTCCGAAAATTATTTTGCATCCACCACAAAGAGGCAACTGAGTCATAAAGCCTGAAAAAGGCCAATTCTTTGTACTCCTTTCTACCTAAGCAATCCAGTCTGATAATTAAGGGCATCCGGTCATTTTTAGGTAGAGTTTCCAGGGCAGCGGGAGTTGTTTTAACGAATGTCAGTGATGGAGTGCAGGACCTAATGGCATTAGCCTCCTTAGGCCAGCTTGTATTGTCATGACTGTTCCTCGGAGCTGACCTACAGCGTCTGACTGTGGCTATAAGGGGATGGAGCTCTGGGCAAGCTTAAATGAGATAACCGTTCATGGAAGCTGTCAGGGTACGTCACGTCTCACTCCCTACTGAGAAGCAGGCCAAGAATAGACAAGATTGTCAGGGATAAAGCTGGAGGAGAGGAAGGCGGAAAGAGAAAGAACAGAAGTGGGAGGCAGGCAAAGATAGATGGCAGAGAGACAAGCCATGTTGATTTTACTGAGGGAGACCACAGTACAGATGGCCGCTAAACCACTTCCAAAAACGTATGTGGTCATGATACGTAGATTCACTGGACATTATCGTCATTCCTTTGTGGTCTTTAGATTCAAGTCAAGCACTTGAACGCTTAAGAAGGAATTACAAAAAGCTAAATAGGTAGTTATAAAACAAATTCTGGACAGCAGGAAAAACAAACTTAGATGCACTTTTCTATTTATATCCACATTTCAACCAGTCCCAGAGGGCAAGAGCAGCCCGGGTTCACAAGTTTGTTATTCTACAGGAGGAATCCCACGCCGCCTCCAAAGACTGCACCCTTGTGACGTCAAGACAAGCACAAGTTTTGCCAGAACGCAGGCACAAAGATCATATTAAGTGAGTCTGTTTTTGATCTTTACTGGAAATGTGCCAGTTTTTAGATGTGCATCACACTGCGGTCAGACCATTTAATCTATCTCAAAGGCTGGTACAGAAGACATAAAGTCGCTCTCTTTATTTGGATCCCTCAAAATGTCAGTGCTCCTTTGAATAGTGGACAAAGCACATCTATTGTCAAGACAACTTAAAACAAGCCCAAGAGCCAGTACAGACAAGTTCAAGTCAAGGCATGTACTCTAAAAGGACCTTAACACTAGACAAGTCAAGACCTTGCTAGACTTAGAAACCAAAGATTAAACCAGAAGCCATTTAATAATTTTATATTCTCTTATGTTATCACTCCACCATTTACTCAGGGCAATCCATCAGAGTTAAATGGGACATGAACAGGAAATTGCTTGGCTGATGTATTATGCGTTTGTATAGATTTAAATTAAGTGTATCTACAAGTTCCACCTGTACAACATGCCTGGCATCAAACCAACTACTACAGCTGGGCATTACAACAAGTTATAAATACAGACATTTTAGTTTAGTTGCCCTTTCCATTACTATTTGAAGCCTGCAGCACATGAGGACATCTTTACCATGCTCATTTTAGACCATCCATCAAATTAAAACCCTCGCATGCAGACTCTCTACTCGCCTTTCTGCAGAGCTGTGCTGAGGCACAGCATTCCTTTGAGCTAAAAGCTAACATGTTGTTCGCAGTTGTAATGTTTAATGTATTCACTATATTAGTTAAGCTTATTAAGAAGCTAACAGTTTCTAATTAGCACTAAACACAAAATACAGCTGAGGCTAATGTCATCAGTTTTGTAGATATAAAAACAAAATACTAGAAACAGTGAAATTTGGACCAGGGTGTGACACTAAATGGAAAAAAACCAAAATGTTATTTAAGGCGATTTCAAATTTAGATCAGGTGATTTCACCCAAAAACCTCACATGTCAACATTCTGGCAGCACAAGATGAAATGCCTGTTAATCCCCAAAGTCATTGGGATTCATCCTCTGGGAATCCTGAATGTCTGTAGCAAGTTTCATGGCAAATTTATTTAATGAGACATTTCAGTCTGGACAAAGTGCTCTTGCTGCTAGCATGGCTAAAACATTTGAGAACACCAGATGATGATGGCAACCAATAACTTTCAAAAAACCCTAAATGGCCTTGGTTACCACAAAGGTCAAGACCATAAAAGATCAAACTTCAGTGGATATTTGGATCTCATTCAGCAGCAGTGTGCAGAGGACAGATCACACAGCCTGGACTCAAGACATTCATCTGTAAAGGTACAACATCCACAGATGTGCCCTTGTACATTTAAATATAGATCAAGGGAAAAACATTGTGACGTAATCAAGATGGACATGTCTATGCATTACAGGACATGACTGTCACATGATCGATTAGTTTCAGGACAACATTTGATTCATATTGGGTTTTTGTTGGACCATTTGATGCCTAAATTGAAAACAACTTTTTGTCCTTAAAGAAGAATATTGTACTTCCGTCTACTACTTTAATCCATATCCCCAAACTAATTAGTGCCATCTGTTTAGGAAACACCAGAGTGTCTAAACTTAGTGACTCCAGAGCTGGAAGAGCAATTATGTGTTTTAGATGAAGTCTCACTCCACCTACGTGTGATCCACACCCACTCACTCTTACTGAAATGAACATCTCAGCCAAAAAGAGCCTGCTGGAAACTGCAGAGACGCACCTGTTTAATCATAGTAACTGTCTTCATCAGGAGACTCAGACACTGTGGAAGTGTAAATCACTTCCTGCGTCGGCAGATCTACTTTGGCTGAAGATGTCATGTTTCCAACTTGGATGTGCTGCATCATCATCATTATCATCACCACCATCACCATCATCATTAACGACGGCCATGTACCTGTTGAAAAGATCTCTGTTGACACGCCAATGAAGGCATCCGAAACCATGCTCTCCATGGCAACAGAAATGTTGAGCTGCCGCGCCACGTTCCTGTACAAGCTGGGCTGTATACACTCCAGCTCATCGCCTAGGTAACAGAGGGAGAGCAAGGACCCAAAAAAAAAAAGAAGAGGAACATCACAAGTCTGTTAGAAAGGATAAGAGGGACAGAAATCAAAACCCAGATTCAGTTTATAGCAGTTATTTAAACGGTCTGGTTGTACAAACTATCATATATTTTAATCGTTCAACCAATTCAAACTATTTATTCTGTCCCTGCAAGGGAGAGCTGCCAGGACGTTAAAGTAAATCATGTATGTCTGTCTGCGTCTCTTAAAGGGACACCGGGCACTTTAGTTGCTGTCATCAGAGAATCAAGTCCTCAGATCATCATAGATTAAAATACACAGTCTGCAGTGTTGTATGAGGAGATCATGTGAAGATTGAAGTCCACAGAGTTGCTCAGTCTTGTTTCTTATGCATCAATTATCTATTCCAGCTCTGTTGAGTCATCTCCGGTCTCAGCCTACTATTATCTAAAAGTAGATTAGAACACAGCAACTCAGCTTTTTAGACCCAAGAGCAGTGATCATATCTCTGTCACACCAGTCAGCTCTCATTGATTTCCAGCTAATAAAGTTGCACAGGATAATGAGAATTTACTAGCTTCTTTAAAGGCAATCAGTTGATCAATCTGTATGAGGTTGCAGAGTCCCTCGATTCCAGTGAGCTTCTCATATTTCGTTTTTCAAATCTTGAAATCAAAATGTACATTAAAATAATAAATAATATGCCATGTGCTCTTGGAAAAATAAAAATTAAACTTACTTTTAAGAGTGCAAGTACTGACACGTGGAATCTGAATTGTGTCAAGAAGATTAGGAATATATAAAGAACATGTATATATGAGGGGGTGAAAATATTATGAAATGCCAACAAATACTGTTATGTTCTTTTGACCTATTGCATTGACAAACATGAAAAACTTCTACTGCATATATTAAATTGTCGTCCATCACTCAAAGCATGCAGTGATGATTAAAACCATGTCTTTCAATTACAATTAAAGATTGGAGTTAAAACAACCACAGTGTCCTCTGACTGAGACCTTCAGTGTGTCAGGGCCAAACTAATCAAAGTGCGATGTGGCCACTTCAACTTACTTAAGCTATCCTCTCCTATATGAGGTTCAAAGTAGACAAGGAAATTACAGCCATGCCCTTGAATGTGCGTATATGTTGCTGTATAAGGTGGAGTTTTACACCTTGAAGTCCATTATTTAACTAATGTTTGTTCATGTTTCTCTTACCAAGACAGAGAAGGACCAAAGACACCTCTGCGAGTGCTGCATTGGAGGGAGTGAGGTTGAGTTCAGTTTTGGACCACCCCAGTCCGTTCTGGTTGAGCCGGGACAGTATGTAGTCTCTGCACAAGGCTTTAGACTGGGACACCAGCTCCTTCTCAGTCAATGACCGGTCAAACACATCCAGGACCTCTGCAGCAAACACAGAGGACCGCCGCAGGACTTCCATGTCCTCCTGCAGGGGATCTGGGTCGAAGAGTGTCTGACCTCTTTGGATCAGCTGTGTCTCAGCGTGTCCTCTCTTTGTCACAGAGGAATGAAGTTTAACAGTGAAGGAAATATGGCAGCTATGGGGAAAGAAAACCTTTATTCAGAGGCAGCCGGAGATTATGGGTTGGTTTAAAAAGGCATGAATTAATGTTGAAATGTTTCTATCAGACAGGCAGAGAAACGATCAAGACCGGAAACTTATATAAGAATATGATGGAGGCGTTATTGTTGTGAGTCACATGGTGGGATAGTCAAGATATTGCTACACTTCTTTGATTATGCAACACCAAAGCTGATACCACAAGATGACAAGGAAAATGTTTTTTTCTGCTAGGTGAGCAAACAGCCCTATCTTGATTTTAGATAAATATGCATGAAGCTTCCGTTTTTAAGTAGTCTCATATAGAATATTAAAAATATGGTTTAGGATTAGGGTTTATTAACATATAAGGCTGCTGCACACAATGACCAGGCCACGCTTACCTTCAACGTTGAGTCCACATTGAGATGTCCTCGCTAATTAATTCATCAGAAAACCTTTCAGTGTGTCTCTGTGGTGTTTTTCCAGTCGCGAGAGCACGAAAGTAACAGGAAAACAGCTCGCCGGCCCTCAAAAAGAAACAGTTTCAGACCACTGAGAGAACCACTGGGCGCAGATCTGTCTCACTTCTCAATTCCAGCCGGGCTCATAGTCTGCTCGGTCCACTTGTTCCGCTGACAAACACCAACTGAGCCCGGGGACGTGGTTAGAGGACGCCTACCTGTTGTTCCACCTTCCCATTGGCGCTCAATGGGCGCGTTGGTTTTACTGTCAGGAAGAGCCCGGAGGAGGAGTTAGACTCCTGCCTCCCAGACCGAGGACAAGAAATCCTCAGTGCGGCAGACAGAGGGAGACAAATCAACTGAGTCTACGCGTTCATTCACAAAACGGAGCACATGAACCTGACGCGACACTGTTAAAAACAACTGGTTTTCTTGTATTTTTGAATGTTTTATTCATTTTTGTCCTTTACTCTGTGTAAAAGCTTTACATGTAGAGGGCTCGAGTTTGGTTTCAAACATACTGATGCGATCTCACATGTGATTAATTAAATTGGGGTTTCCCAGTGCAGGTGAACAGGTGGATCACTCTACAGCTGATCTCCTGCCGAGCTTTATGTAAGTGTTCCCTGCTGAGGCCACAAGTGTCACACTTTTAATCCCGTTCAAAGCAGATAAATATAGGTGTCCTACTCTGCACTGACAGCACTGGAGTTAAACGGGCTTTGATTGCACTTTGTATGAACGAGTTTAATTGTTTTGTTAGTGTATTGTTATTCTTTTAACTATATCAAAATACAATGAAGTTAATACTACATACAGTCAGAGAGACGCTGTTATCAACAGTAAAGATCTGTTAGATATACACCAAACTCTGGTTAAGATTTAAATTATTATGTGACTCAGAATGACAACTGGATTTCTTAATTTTCTAGAAAACGGAGCTGCATTATGTTTTCTCCACTGGAAGGGCACCTAGAGGGCACTTTATCATGTTTTCTTCTTGCACATTGGGCCACTGCAGAGGGCATCAATGGGGCATCCAAAGGGCAAGTTTGCTGTGGTTTCTCTTAAGTATATTTTATTCCTCTATGTCAGTCAGCTGTTTTAGGAGAGGAGAGAAGAAGAAATGATCAAAGAAGAAATAATAAATGAAGAGAAGGGGCAACATGTTATGTCAAATGTAATGTACAACATTTAGAATTTAAAAGTGAAATGTTAAAAATGGATTTTATAAACATGAGACCCTGAGTCAAAATCTAGTTTCAAGAGCATTATTATTGTAGGTATTATCTTGCTCAAATTATGGATGTTAATATTAAAACTGCCACATCTAACACATTGGTACTGATCCAGTAAAGAAGAACTGGTTGCTCTGGAATTAATGGGAACTTAATGTGTACATACACATACATACACAATAGTTCAACAGCCAGTTTTATGTACAGTGTGCAGTGAATACATCTAAGTCATTAACAAATTTAGATTTCAACCAAAGTTTGAGAGTTTGCAGAGTCATAACAGTTTTTCTCTCCTCTGACTGACCTTGTTTTCTTTGTTTGAAATGAAATCCACAAGGATGTAACAGTGTTTTGATTTTTACAATACAGTTTACTCTGTACAAAAAATGACCTTGTAATAGAATTGCTCACTGAAATGTAGTAAGGCTGTGCAGCCATAAATCTGAAGACTGAAATCAGACCAGGTGATTTCTGTGCACACACACACACACACACACACACACACACACACACACTGATGCACACACAATGATATCATTTTGACCAGATTTGTGTGTATATTTTATCCTGTCGAACAGTGGCTGGATATCCACATACAACAAGCGGTGCCAAAATTATCATAATGGTTTTTTTATTGAAAGAAATTATTTTACTCTTAATAGTAATCACATTACCCTATCATTACTCACACCTATTATTAGGCTGCTTCATTACCAGTGAAGTGGTTTTGTTGTATTTGCATGCTGCATGACCTCCGAGTGTCGCTGTTACTCACTTTCTGCTGAGGTCAGCTTTGCTTGTAATCTCTTTGGGTTGATGTGTGACTATTTTATCCAGTCTTGTTTGTCTCCTGGGACAGATTTGACCCACTGCAATATATGATGCACATCTGAATATCATGCAAGTGGTGTTAATGATTAATAACTTTATTTATGACTTAATTCAGAAAGAGATACATTCTTGTTTTCAGTATTTCAAAGATAGGATTCACACAGATTTAAGTTTTAATCCTGATATGTTATGAGTGAAACATTTGCTTTTTATGACCTTTGCCTCAGTAAGAAACCCACTACAGGATGAAATTCTTGTGGATAAAATGCCGAAAACACAACAATAATCAGCCTTACGTTAATAATACTAATACTACTACTTAAAACACTAAGAATACTACCACAACTCTAAACCTCTAAAGATGTTTTTTTTTTCTTTTCTTGACATGAAATCCACAAACTACAATAATTAGGGGATACTTTAAGTCCAGAATGAATTAATTACTATAAATTTAACTATCTAAATAATTAAACTCAAAACACTCATGTTACTATAAAAACTGCCTTTTTGAAGAAGCTGTTGTTTCAGTAATTAGCATGCTAGTGGGAGAGTTTCTAACCCACCACCCCCCTTTTTGAGCCAGTGTTCATTTGTCTAAATTAAAAATCTAAGCTGTTGAATTTCTGAGTACATCCGATTATATTTCTAGGTTGTCAGAGTGTAAAACAGGCTTTAGCAAAGGAGTTACAGTAATTGATTTATGTCTTTTTAGTCGGATAGGTTGTCAAGAAATGAATTAAACAAAGCCAGGTTGTGAACAATAATACTATATTATGAAACACAATACTGATCTGAGAATGAACAACTGCTAACCACACATGGAATCTAGTTTTGTTTCATTACAAACCCCACAAAGTGTGGTGAAGCACCAGATTCCACAAATGTCAGTGTCAGAAAGAAAGCAAAAAGTGAATTTATGCGCTTTGGTGACCATGTGAGTCTTGTGTTTGGCAATCTTGTATTTAATAATCTCCCACACTGACAAATGCATGTCAACATTCACATTCACTGAGCCCATTCATTCATTCTCAGTAGCCAAGCTCAGCCTTTCACATTTGGAGGCATCTGTTCTGTCTAATATTTCACAATTGGCTAATTGAAAACAACTGGTGTGTCTCGAGGCTGCTGTCTATTCTCTGGTTGTGCTGCTAGGCAGAGAAGTCTGGTCCAGGGACAATGATATGTTGTTTGGCTGTTTGTTAGTTATGCGCTAAATTATGCTATCAGGCAAAATCTAGTCTTAAGTCAATATTAAACCATCACAAGACCCAGAAAAACAGAGAGCGTGGTGAAGTGCGTAGTATTACGGCAGCTATGAAAAACAGCTGACTGTGTGCTTTAAGAAATTCATACCAATTCTCATAGCGTGTCAGTGTGCAAAACATTACCTCATTTTTGTCAAGCTTTGGTCTTTCTGCACATTCAGTGAATAGACAGTGGCAGTGTTTGCATTCTGTTGATGTATCAAGTATATCATTTTTATGAACCACTTCAGGACAACAAACTGTTACTTTCCAGATCTTTGACTTCATGATGACACGTGCCACTTTGTACGAAATCAGTGGAGCTTCTCCTTTGCAGGACTCCTTTGTGCCTCACCCTCTGCAGAGATCAACGAGTGAAACTTTCACTGCTGGATATGCTGAAGAGCTCAGTTTCTCCTCCATTTGAGTTTTTAGTGACCTACAGCAACTGAGACTGAGAGCCACACCTTCAAGTGGCCTTTTACTAGCCACTGGTCAAATGGGCTTTCTCTAAAACATGCATGACAAACAATATGCACAAAAGTTTAAACTGTATGACAAACAAGCCCCAAATGCAATGGCTGTTGTTTAGTTTTTTCTAGATTTACCTTTGTGATGAACTACTCTTCTCTGTAAATGTTGAAACCATGTTCACCACTGTTTTAACAACCTCTTCATATTTCTTTTTTCTTTTTCTGAGAAAAATTCACCATGTCATTTTTGCATTTAGCATTTTGCGCATTGCTCACATCCTTGAATGAGTTTCATGCCTGCACTTCATCAGGGAGCCACCATGTGCTAATCCGCCAAACAGACAGTGATGATTCCTGCCCCCTACCTATCTCCATCTTGTGGACAGATTCCTTTCATTCCAGTAAACTTTTCAGCCTAACGTATGAGTGTGTGGAGGAGTACATTTCAAGAATCATCCAGGCCTCACGCCCATCATCGCCCGGTGCTCGGTGAACAGGTAAAACCAGAGGCACAGGAGAGGAGAGCTCGTCATAGCTGCAAGGGTTGGACAAGAACCCAACCTCGGTGCTGCAGCACAGGAAGGGATGGGCTGTGCAAAATGTGACATTTGTGAATGTGTGATATCTGATTTAACCTTTAGCCTAAATTCTGCTTTGGAAACATTTATTTAAAAAAATAAAGTGATCAAATCCTATTTTCATTGCTTCAGTTACTTTTAAACAATTTGTATCTTGTACATTTTTAACCTGAAACTTTTTGATGATCATGTTTTTAATACTGGTTTTATTTTCCACATAAAGCCATTTTTGAATCCTTTTTTATCTTCAGTAACTTATTTTCAATGCACAACAATGGATCCACTCACCCCTTGTTCTTTGTTTCTTCAACCAGGGCCTCTAACTCTCTGACCCCATCCCCTTCACTACCATTGATGGAACAATCCAATCACAAGCAGGCTAAGTGAGGATAGGAAGGTGGAGCTTAGCACTGAAACAGGGTGTGGTCCTGAAACTTGCCAGCTCTGTAGTACTGCCTTGGGGTTTAAATTGAGTTGAATGAGTCCAGTCCTATACTTACCACAGCTGGAACCTCTCACTCTAACTCATCTACCTCCCTGCTTCCTCTGTCAGTCTCTCCCCTGTTTATTACCTTTGAGAGACTCTCAGCTATTGAGGGGTTTGCAGTGAAAATCACAGACATTTGAGAGCAGCAGCAGGAGGATACCACCCGCAGAGTAGCTTTGCATGTTTCACCTGATCACTCACACTGGTGTTGCTGATTTGTTGGACCCTCTGGATTGAGTGCTGCCTGCCCCGGCTGTGCAGCTGCGGCTTTCCTCACAAACAGGACTGAACGCTGAGTACTCAAGCTGAGCAGGTGAGTCATTTACAACAGCACGTTTTCTTAACAACAGTTTGAGATCAGGTATCATTTGTATCTCTTCTGCTCCTGTAAAAATGGTGTCTTGTCAGACACACCTTCCTTTTTATGAAAATATGCTTTCCATGGATTGAGACAGCAAAACACTCATTTCAGTACTTTAAATAAAGTATGTTTCTTAATTGTTCTGTAGTCTCACTGACTGGAAATCCGTGATCAGCTCGTATCTTGGTAGTTCAGTTAGTTGGTTGGCTAGGCTGGCCATCAGGGCCAAGTTCTTTGCCTCACCTGTTTGACTTGATCTGTTAGTCAGCAAGAGAGTATTTCATTGTATTTAAACTGACAGCAGAAGTCAGATGTTTCACAATCCTTCATAAAATATTAATAGATATATTTTTTGATACTTTTTGAATGGAGCTTTTCTAATCATTTTAGTTTACTTGCTACACTTTTGATAAGGCAGTGAAAGGAGCACCTGGTGCATATTTCTCTGTATTCTTTCAAAACTTGTACACGAGGGCACTCAGGGGTGTTTGATGAGCCTGTGCAGCTGTCTCATGTTTGTTCAGTCGGTGGTAAAGCAGGTGGACAGGTCGCTTTGTGCCTCACCTGCCCAACCAACCTCACTTTCAGATCAACTTTATCTGCAGGTTTCTGAGTCTTTTGTCTTTCCTTGCTTGTTTGTTTGTTTTTTCAGGGGTTTAATAGGACAAGAAGGAAGCAGTCATCATGCTGCAGGAAGCTGTATCAAGCATTTTACAATTCCACAATTATCTACAATTGAGAACAGGTAAGGCTTTTCAACCCTGTAGGTTATACCTCTTAAAATATGAATGGATAACTGTTCATGTAACAGCAAAATAAAATGCTTTTTAAAAAAGATATTTTTTCTTAAACTAACCCACAAATCTGCTTTAAACTATATAAAAACTGCATTTACCATTGACTCTTGCAGATTTCTGTGTGTGTGTGTGTGTGTGTGTGTGTGTGTGTGTGTGTGTCCATGGTGAGACAATAAGGAGTCTGTGTGTTTTTGTTCCCCACTAGATGCCCGCGTCAGAGACTATCCACTGATGCGGAGCCCTGTAGAGATGACCTCCATCCTGTTGGCCTATGTCTTCTTCTCACTGTACGTTGGACCGCGCCTGATGGCAAACCGCAAGCCTTTCCAACTCAACACAGCCATGATTGTCTACAACCTCAGCATGGTGTTACTCAACGCCTACATTGTGTACGAGGTAAACAAAAATGCCTGGCAAGTTATTTGCTGTCTAAAATCTTCATTTCTTCACAATCCAAAGTACTTTTGAAATGTTAACAACAGCTGCTGATATGTTTCTGACACCTAGTTCATGATGTCTGGTTGGGCCACTACCTTTACATGGAGATGTGACCTTATTGACACCTCCAGCAGCCCGCAGGCTCTTCGGGTAGGCAAACAAACGGTGCTCTAATTCTCTGAGTCACTTCATTTAACATGTTGTGTACTAAAAACAACCCTTTAGGCTCAGAACCGCAAAATAAAGATAACTGTTTTTGGATGAGTCGGTTATTTGACAGCTGTCCTCTTCTCTTCCTTCTCCCAGATGATTCAAGTGGCTTGGTTATTTTATTTTTCAAAATACATTGAACTTCTTGACACGGTAAAGGCATTTTTCATCTGCACAAACATTTTTTAAAACCTTTTTAAATATGATTTTAATTTGCTTGTTCTATTTTATTTTATTTGAGGTGTTCTTTGTGCTGAGGAAGAAGCAGGGCCAGATCACATTTCTCCATGTGTTTCATCACTCCTTCATGCCCTGGACATGGTGGTGGGGTATCACTTTGACTCCCGGTGAGCTTTACTCAGCATGATATCAATTCAGTTCAGTTTTATTCTTATAGTGTGAAATCACAACAGTTATATTGGGGAACTTTTCTTGAAAGGAGCAGGTATTAAGTATAAGCAAGGGGTTTCCACTCTAGACATAGTCTTAACTTTTCTCATATTAAAGGTGACTTTTGACAGTGATCATGCTAGTTTGCATCCACTGAATGCAGGTGTGCAGTTGCACTGAAACCTTGCCTCTGTGTTTTTCCCTCTGTAGCTGGTGGAATGGGCTCCTTCCATGCGATGGTGAACGCAACCGTCCATGTTATCATGTACTTCTACTATGGACTGTCTGCAGCAGGACCTCGCTTCCAGAAATACCTGTGGTGGAAGAAATACATGACTGCCATCCAGCTTGTACGTCCATTTTTTTAAAAAAAAAACTCTAAGTAAAATTAATGACATATTTGGGTTTTATGATCAATCTGGGTCAGAGTAAGATTTTTTGGTAATAATCTGTTTCCTGTTGTTTTGCAGACACAGTTTGTTCTGGTCTCCGTTCACATCAGCCAATACTACTTCATGGAAAAGTGTGATTACCAGGTTCCCATTTGGATCCACCTTATTTGGATGTATGGCGTCTTCTTCTTCCTCCTCTTCTCCAACTTTTGGATTCAGGCCTACATAAAAGGCAAGCGGCTCCCCGCAAATCAGCAGAGGCCAAAACAGAACGGATCAACCAGCGAACCTGTAACTGTGATGGCCAATGGGAAACACCTGGAGAATGGGAACGGGCACTACCACACTAATGGCAAAATCGTCCTGGGCAAAGTAAAAGAAATCTAATTTGATGACTCTGAAAATGAGAGGGAGGCTCTGTAAAGCTGCCTTGAAAATGTCATTCATCATTAATATCTAGAAGCATATTGGAATGACACAGATATTCAATATGCTACTTCTAAACTTCATCATTTTCTATTTAAGCGTAGTTTTTCTTATGCACACTTGTTGGGATATGAATGGCATGTTGTGGTTTGCCGGTGATCTCTATTCGCCACATTGTGTCGGTTAGTTGTTGCGAAAGCTATTAACTGTGATGAACACTGTATGAAGACATTTGGTGCTCATTTTCTCACTGATAGTATTTTTCAACTCAGGCTTGACCTACACCACATGCTCTTTTAGCTGACATGACTTTGTTGCTTGGGAGTATCACACAGTTTCCACTGAAGGCTAGCACATATAAATAACTGCTGCAACGTTCCATTGTAAATGTCAAATATTTAGTTTTTTTTATTTATCTTTTGAAATAAAACAAATTTTAGCTAAAGGTCTGTGTCATTTGGAAAGCAGTTATGGTGTGCACTTTGTTTAAAAACTAAAAAACATATCACACCTCAATTTTTCAATTTTAAGAATTGTGGTAAAAGTTATACTGTATATTACAGTATTGATGCATTTTGCATTTTTGCAATTTCAATGGTAACATATACACTGTTGTTTGTCCTTATACATCCATTCTGAGTTTTGCAACACTGTATAGTCTGCTCTCTCAGCACACTGTGCATGACGTTTACAGATGACAAGTGTTTTCTGTTAAATTAGAATGAAATTTAAAAAGTATGGTGTAAATGGATGTTTCTGAAAATCACTGCAGAATGTACAGAACAATTGATAAACCAACCAGTGTTTTTACTGTTGTTTTTGATGACACATTTGCACTGATGGGAGTGGAAGCATGATCCAGTTTTAAAACACCACTGATCTTTTTAAAATTAAATTTGCCACAAAAAATGTTTCAATGCATGCAGTAGCTGTTTATGTCATGATTAACCCTCACAATGTTCAATAGATAAACATGTCTCTAACAGAAATTAAAAAACAAGTGTTTTGTAATTTTGTTTCTAAATGTTTCAGCCAAAGGGAATAATGAAATTGATACATTAAACTGCAGTTGAAATTGTTTTGATGAAACTTAATACAGTACTGGCAAACTCCTATACACTTAGTGTCTAAGAAAAGTGAAAATCAATAAATATTTAAGATATTAATGGAAAGAAAAGTGTGGTAGAAATCTATCCTCATGCCAGCTTTTGTCCTTTAAGTTCAGTTGAACGATGTCTAGAGGATACTGCAAACAGGTTCAAACCCAAGCATCCCAAGACATTTTATTTCATATATTTGTTTAGCAAGTGTCAGGCTAGCTCACCAGTGGAGGCTAAAATGGCTCAACTACAATTTAAATTGAGTTTATCAAATGGCTTGTTCTTGCCCCATCTTTTGCAACAGGCCATTAGAAAGACATGACATCAAATGACACGTTGTAGACAAATCATTTATTTAGAACCCAGTCTACTGTATACAATTAAAATCATAAATACGCTTAAGAAAAATGCACATTTCCACTGTAAACCTGTATAAACAATCCCTTACACCATCAATCGGAGCAAATAAAGTTGTCGGTTAATAACGCTAAAACACTGGGTGAAAATCTTTATTGTGAACACATTTGTACATAACTCATTTAAAAAAAAAAAAAGAAAAAGAAAAAAAAAAAGTCAGAGTCAAGATAAAGAAAGTTATCTGATGGACTGATGAATGACACCACTAGTTGATTTGACCATTCTCTCTTTGGCCTTCTTCTTAATAGGATCCACTTCAAAGCTCTTCCACAGACGAATGGTCTCATCTCCAGCAACAGTCGCGATGGAAGAGCAGTCTGGGCTCAAAGTCAAACTGAGAACTCTATCCGTGTGGCCTAAAATCAAAATAAATAAACCCATACATACATTTAGACCTGCAGGAAGCTTGAAGTAAGTAAGTGTTTCCCAGTTTACAGGATATTTCCTTTCGAGCAAATCATATGAACAAGTTAAGAGCCAGTTAAATGTATAAAGAAAAAAAATAACCTACCATTGAGCTCTGCAACCCTGGTGAGAGAGGGGTACTTCCAGATAACAACATTGTTGTGGGCATATCCATGTGCAGAGACCAGCTCCTTGTAGTTGGGTGCAAACACCAGTGACGAGATCTGAAAAAGAGTTATGTGTGATCTGAGAATGCATTCATCTCCAAATTAAATCATTTTCACATATATAGTGTGAAGTACAATTTCACCTGAGAATAAAAAGGTGTAGTACTGTGTAGTTACCTGAGATTGAGTGTCGAGTGAACCGATGCAGGAGCCACTGTTTACATTCCAGATGCGAATGTGACGATCACTGGTCCCACCTCCAGATGTGAGGATATTTGGCTGCCATGGACACCAGGCCAGAGCCTAGAATAACACATCTAAACATGAGTTTCAAATTTAACACTCTACACTGAGCATTTACACTTATATGCTCAGTTTTAAATGTGTTTAATGAGCGAGAAAAATATTTTCCTGGATTTGACAGAAAGCATGGAGTTACTCACCTTGACAGCTCCCTGGTGTTCACTCCAACAACGCACTGACTGGCTGCTGTTGCTGACGCTGCCGTCCTGCACACGGGGCCATACACAAACCAAGTTGTCATTGCCTCCACTGGCCAGGTATCGCCCATCAGGGGACCACTGCAACCCACACACCTCCTGCGAATGACCAGTGAGTGTGGAGATGTGATGGTCTGCTACCCTCACATCATGATGGTGGATGTGTCCTGATCTTGAGCCGCTAGGAGAGAGAAATATTACATGAGCCTTACAAAAACACACCACTGGATGAGATTTTTTAAGTCAAAGAGACAACTCTACCTGGAAAGAATGTGCTCATTCCAGCTCAGGCTCCCAACTCTAGCTGTATGGCCAGCCATGCTGCGCAAACGCTTCTGGTTTTCAACATCCCACAACTAACAAAACAAAAACAGTACCATTTTTAAAAAAAAAAAAAAAAAAAAAAGGCAGTTGTTTGAGTGCCATGTAGCCTTGAGAACCAAGACGGTGTGTTCATTAACACACTGACCTGAACTTTGCAGTCACTGGTGCCGATGGCCAGGTAGCTTCCCTCTTTGGTCCAGGACAGTGAGCAAATGTAGTCTTCTGTGCGCTCCAACTTCATGAGAAGAAGGATGTCTCCTTGAGTGGCATCCCACAGGTAAACACTGTTATGAAGCGCCACGGCAAGAACATTTCGACTGCTCCAGTCAAGCAGATTCAAATCTGAGAAAAAAAAAAAAAAAAAAAAAAAAAAAAAAAGTGAGTGAATCAATATTTCTTACTTTATTGCTCTTTTGGATTAAGAAAAAAAAAAAAAAAAAGTATAGATTCTTCCATTTAGTATAAAACTTAAAACGTCGGGATCATACTGTCACAGAATAAAATACTAACAAGAATGACTTATGGAGGAAAAACATGCAAAGCTTACAGAAATCATTTCGAAGCTCAGGAGCATCCAAGATTCTGTCAGGAGTTGCAGATATGTATCGTGTCTTTTTAACAGAGGCAGGAGTTGTGGCCTGACTGTAGAGAACTTTCAAGTTGTTTTGATAGCCTGGAAATTAGACAAAAGTACAGTTCAAATATCAAACAACACAGCTTTCTGCATTTATACAATATTCTTTCTATATAGCACAATATCAGAACAGAAACACACTTACCTTCTGGGGCATTCAGTGGCTTTCCACCAAGGTGCAGGATCTTTGCATCCTCAATGTTGTATCCATTTAGTGACATAGACCAGGCTTTCTGGTATTCCTTTAAATGGCAGATGTGTTAATGTAAAATAATCTTCAGTTTACGAAAAAAAAAAAAAAAAAAACACATAGGGCTGTAGCGACATAACTTACTGATGTTCCTGCTGTATTATTTGTGTCCACAGGCTCATTCTCCTTTGTGAGCAGGAAACTTGCCACATCCATTTGTTGGCTGTTTCTGATGGGAATGAAGCGGTCACCCCCCATCTTAGAGGGGGTTTGTTTTTTATTCTTGCCTGTGATAAGTTAAAAAAAAAAATAACAACAAAACAGTGGTTAACATTTCCAGAGATATAACTTTTGTGAGCTGTTCAATCTGATGTTGCATGAATTCAATGGCCGCACATTAACTTTACCTGGTGTTTTACTCGGCGTTTTAGATGAGCTCAGCGACACATTAGCAGATTTGCCAGGCGACAAGCCGTTTGAGGCGGATGCGTTTGATGAGCTGGCCTTTCTCTGCCACCTCGCCATTGGAGCGTTTGTGATGGGCATATCCAGCTGCAAGATACTGTGGATGTCGTTCTCAAACCCAAAGTGCGCCATTTTATCCAGGTATCCGCACAACCTGCAGATCGGGGCAAATAAAAAGCATGCGTTCATCTAATGTACAACAGTAACTGGATGATATTGCGATTTGAGCACGTTGTAGGTCGGTTAGCTAGGGAAGCCATGCTAACACTAGGATCTACGAATTTGCATCAACGTTAACAACGTGAGAGTCAGAAAACTTCACTTTTAAGCAAAAACGACAACAATGGTCCTTTCACGCTATCTAAAACTATTTAACATTATCTTAGCTAATGTGTACTACAGTTAGCTAAACAATTACCCTGTACGAAAGTAAACGAGCACAATTAGTATTCATTTCATCTAGTTTAAAAACCTTCGAAAACAAAACTCTTTCGACTAACTGACTCCAAATATGGCACTTTTACGGTTTCAAAATAAATGAAATTGTCTCACCACTTCGAGAAAACGTGGAATACACTGTAGCACCACTGGTCTGTCTGTCTTGTCCCTTTCTGAAATTTGATTTTCGTAACGATGACGCTATGCGGTTTAAATCCCAGAAAGCGCTCCTGCGATTGGTTCATTCAAGGAGCTGCCGTTATTGTACTGCATTGCTATGGTAACGTGTATGAATGCTCTTATGTGATTGGTGCATTGGAGGAGGAAACTTCCGGACAAAACGACGCCTGAGAAAAGGGCTTGTTCGAGATGAGCCAGGCCTGCGCAGAATCGATCACCGGCGATCGTCGCACAATGCATGCCGGTTATATTTCTGTCCGACTTGAGCCCGACTTGCTCTGACGTCATAAACAAATGGAATTTGTAATTTTCCATCTAATTTCAATAGTATAGATTGAAAATTATTATTCCTATGTTGTGCGTGAAAGATTCATCTGTCAACGAACACATACATAACTGTTGTGAAGGGACAGAGAGCCCTGGCTGTACTGCAGGTCAAGGTGTATCATAAAGAGCATTATGTCATTATACAGCTATGGTGCAGGCGGATTTGACAGGATGTAAACACTTCTGTGACTTCCTGTAGCCTGTGTTCTGTGAAACCTGCTGAAAACTGTCCGAGTCGACTGCAGCTTGTTGTCAACGCCCCCTGCTGCCGCCGCCTGGTCCTGTCCACTTTCCAGGCAAAGCGCAGTTCATCTATTAGGGTTTGGTTATTTGAGACGTGAAAAGCAGCAAAGATTTACTGCAGGTTGCTTCACCTTGAAATGTTAAAAAAAAAAAAAAAAAAACAAACAAAAAAAAAAAAACAGTGAAACGTCTATGTATAAGTATTTGAAGGTTGACAAAATGTATTTGAAGACCATGTTATCACAGAAAAATACAATTTTAAGATTGGATTGCACTTGGTGTTGTATTCGGTGATTAGCTGTCAGATTGTGAATCCAGAGCTATCTGATTGGATAAAGAAAGTCAAAGACTCAGGAGAAGGTGACAAGACTGGTGTATGAACTCATACGACAACGTACAAAATAAAGATAATTTATTAAATATAAAGTACAAACAGAAAAATCACTCTCACGAGGCAAAACACTAACTGTTCTTCAAACTCAAAATCACTCTCACGAGGGAAAAAAAAAATCAAAGTCACTCTTACAAGGAGAAAACAAAAGATCATAAAGAAAACAAAACCTAGACTTTTATAAAGATCAAACTCAAAATCACTCCGAAGAGGAAACAAGAAACGAGACTAGAAAGCAAAGTACCAAACAAAACTACAAAGTGACAAAACAACCTGTAAACAAAGGTGACTGAACGTGGGCTTAGTTATGGCACTGGTTCCTTGACGTAACACGAACAAGACGAAGTGGCACAGGACAGGGGAGACGCGGACAATTTATACACACTGGATTAGGGGGAAACAGCTGGAAACAATCAGGGCGGGGAAGACAATCAGACCGGCGGGAAACGCAAGAGGAAGGGCAAGCCACCTGAAACGAGAGGGAAGTTGGTACTTTCAAAATAAAGTACTACTACTACTTGTACTACTAAAATTGGAGACATTAGCAACTCAAATAAAGCATTTGTGTCTCTGATCTTTGATCAGAAACTGAGACTGATTAAGTGTATATGTATTATCATAATGAGATTACACTATTGGCCAATTAAATGAAAATCTCACCTCCTGTATAATTTAAATGGTGTTCTTGAATGCAATTGTAACAGCACAAAAAATTACAGGAAATAATTTCAATAAATACACTCAGAAAAAATATAGAGGAGATAGACACACAAGAATATATAAAGTGACTGAATAAACAACTACTTTGTACAAAGTAGTTGAAAATAAAATAATCTTGACTGACAGCATTCCCTCTCAGTAAGCCTGTGCTTAACGGCTTGCAAAAGTGTTCATACCCCTTGAACCTTTCCACATTTTGTCACGTTATGACCACAAACATAAATATGTTTTATTGGAATTTTATGTAAAAGACCAACACAGAGTGGCACACTTTCTTTGTACTTCACTTTGTACTTTCACTTTTACAAATAAAAAACTGAAAAGTGCAGTGTGCAAAAGTATTCAGCCCCCTTTCTCTGAGTGCAACCAATTGCCTTCAAAAGTTGCCTGATGATTGCTGAATGATCAAATGTTGACCTAATGACTAAATAGGGTCCACCTATGTGTAATCGAATCTCAGTACAAATACAGCTGTTCTGTGACAGCCTCATAGGTTTGTTAAGAGAATATTAGGAAGCAAACAGCAGCATGAAGTCCAAGGAACACACCAGACAGGTCAGGGATAAAGCTGTGGAGAAGTTTAAAGCAGGGTTAGGCTATAAAAAGATTTCCCAAGCTTTGAACAACTCATGGAGCACTGTTCAATCCATCATCTGGAAATGGAAAGAGTATGGCACAACTGCAAACCTACCAAGACACAGCCGTCCACCTAAACTTAAAGGCCGAACAAGGAGAGCACTGATCAGAGATACAGCCAAGAGGCCCATGGTGACTCTGGACGAACTGCAGAGATCCACAGATCAGGTAGGGGAATCTGTCCATAGGACAATTATTGGTCGTGCACTGCACCAATCTGGCCTTTATGGAAGAGTGGCAAGAAGAAAGCCATTGTTAAAAGAAAACCATAAGTAGTCCCATTTGCAGTTTGCCAGAAGCCCTGTGGGGGACACAGCAAACGTGGAAGAAGGTGCTCTGGTCATATGAGACCAAAGTTGAACTTTTTGGCCTAAATGCAAAACGCTATGTGCAGCAGAAAACTAACACTGCACATCACTCTGAACACACAATCCCCACTGTCAAACATGGTAGTGGCAGCATCATGCTCTGGGGGTGCTTCTCTTCAGCAGGGACAGGGAAGATGGTCAGAGCTGAGCCAAATACAGGGCAATCTTGGAAGAAAACCTGTTGGAGTCTGCAAAAGACTTGAGACTGGGGCAGAGGTTCACCTTCCAGCAGGACAACGACCCTAAACATAAAGCCAGGGCTACAATGGAATGGTTTAAAACAAATCTCCATCTAATCTGACTGAGCTTGAGCTGTTTTGCAAAGAAGAATGGGCAAAAATTTCAGTCTCTAGATGTGCAAAGCTGGTAGAGACGTACCCCAAAAGACTTGCAGCTGTAATTGCAGCAAACGGCAGTTCCACAAAGCATTGACTCAGGGGGGCTGAATACTTTTGCACACCGCACTTTTCAGTTTTTTTATTTGTAAAAAAAAATAAAATAAAATAAAAAATTAAAATCATGTATAATTTTCTTTGTACTTCACAATTGTGTGCCGCTTTGTGTTGGTCTTTCACATAAAATTCCAATAAAATATATTTATGTTTGTGGTCGTAACGTGACAAAATGTGGAAAAGTTCAAGAGGTATGAATACTTTTGCAAGCCACTGTAAGTAACTCCATTGTTCATTAACTTTGGCATTAAAGGTTTAACCTGGCACAATAATCTTGGGAGTACCATATAGAGACACGACATGTTGGCTCAGTCAAGCCCAGTCAGTAGATCACAGGTTACATTCTGTCTGTGACAAAACTGAAACAAACATCACATCTGGCCATTATTGTATCTCAGAGGACTATTTGTGCTTTGGAAGGAAGAAGATAATCTTAGGGCTGCAGTTGATACAGCTCGTTTTGTTTATAGTAAGAAAAATAAACTCTTGCATGTATCTGACTAGAAAATATGCATATTTTGTGTTTTTGTTGCTTGGAGCTGCTATTATGGAAATGAGCCTCAAATGCTGAAATCTCAACACCATCTCACAAACTTAAATTTCTACAATTTTCAAAACTCTATGATTACTACTGTGATTTTTTTCTTTAAATCAGCTCTCCAAATCTAAACCACCACTATACATTGTCTAGTATCAAAACAATAAATCTGACTAAAAAAATATTTGACATAAAAGTATCTTTAATTGTTTTCTGCAATCTTACATGAAGAAAACATTTACGCAAGAACAACAATGTACAGTACAAAGACATATTTAACCATAAAGACGGTATCTCACACAATCATCAGTAAAAATATTTACATTTCTTTGTGCATGTCTGTGTGTCATATATACACAGGTGTTTCAGGTTTAAAACACTAAAATGTGATACATGCATTAAAGTGCATAAAATAATTGTGACAACAAATGTTTCATACACTGGGCTGTTGGTATTTCAGCTAAAGTTTGTGACAACAATGTCTATACACAGAAGGAAATCTGTTAAATCAGTAACTTAACATTCAGAGAATGAAGAAAGTGAAGTTGGAAGTTCAAACATGAGTCTGTTGATCAGTGGTAAATTTAAATCACAACGTATGGTAGCCGTTGCCTTTTATCTCCGGTGTTGTTTCGGTCATGTGCTTAGGATAATGTATGACAGAGCCAATAACACCTGCAAGGAAATCAAAGAGCTCAGGGTAGGCTGACATTCGTAACATGAAGAAAAGCTTACACAATGGAGGCATACACCCTCACTGTTCAATTGTTGTTTATCACTTAATGAATAAATTAATAATAAAATAAAACTATTGTGAGAATTAATAGTGTTTTGGGCATGTTTTGTATCAAATGAATAGGCAATGAACAGGCAGCCAGGAGATGGCAGAGAGAGATGGGTGTGACAGGCAAAGGTTGCTGGCTGTAACTGAACTGTAAATGTGTCCATGAAACAAGCACTACCATTATTTAGGCACTAAGGCCCTCTAAGCATTTTTAGAGATACTGTCATCCTTGTGTCAACAGCTGACCTGGCAACTGCAGTCATACTCAGAGATAATAAAAGTGGGGTCATACTATACATACAGTAACACAGAGTGAATCAAGTTGGACAAAATTACATGATTCACACATCAACACTTTGAAAAACCAATGTGGGTTTGAGATCATTGAGACAATATTTAACTCTCTAGCAGTCTTCTCCCATGACGGTTAACTGAAAAGTCTACAGTCTACAGTGACCTAATAGAACACATAGCGATTGTTGTTGTCTTACCTCCAGGGTGCCTCAAACCTAGGCCGAGAGTGTGAGAAAGACAAAACACATGACCGTGCTTTATATTTTCTCGTGAGTAGGAGACTCCATACCAAAACCATGTGACAGGACACATTTGACAATAAACCCAAGTTATGCTGCATTTAATGAGGTTGTATCAAGTATTAACTTAAAGTAAATGTAAAGATGAAATAGTCTTTGTGCTTTGTTTACAACATGTACCATCAAACTGTATGCCACTCTTGAAAATACATCATTTAATTGTAACATGAAGGCTGTTTGGCCTATTTATCAGTGTTTAGAGGCTGTACAGCTTGATTATTGTCCAAATGCAAAGTAAAAATTTGATTTACTCACCCAGCTTTTTGGAGAGGAGGAGGCTGATTATGATTAGGCCGGTAAATGCCAAAAGTGCCAAGACTGGGATCAGAAACTGAGGCAAAGGCATTGCTGGAACCAGAAAAACATTTCAAAATTAAGTAATCAGATTGCATGTCAACAACACTGGTCACTATCAAATGTTTTGATACTGTATGTGGAGGTGGACAGTTACAAAGGCAAGAACAAAATCATGTTTTACTTTAGAATAACCATTTCACTTTTTAGTGCTCATTGTATCATATGACTCAGTCAAATGCAATCAGGTGCCTCCACAATCCACAGCCACCAGCAGTATCCAGGCCTTTTTTCAACCCTACCAACAGTTAGAAGTACCACACATATACAGCTAAGGACCCAGACAAGACATTGTCTAATATTCTATCTAATTCCAGTGAGAGCAACAGTGAGTAAAGTACCAGCCTTACAATAAATTTGCAAATAATCATTCACATCACAGGCAGACAATAAGGCATCATGCACACGCATCAAGTAAGGGCTAAAATCAAAATGCATGGAAGTGAATTACAATAAAATGTTCTTACTTATAGGACTTTTCACCATATTAGCCCCAAAATAACAGTTATTGTTATATTAAAAACAAATGTGGAACTTGCACTGATTGGGTTCCAAAAATCTTTCCTTGACAGTAGTCACAAAATGTATTTTTTTAAAAGTAAAAAAGAATATATACCTGACTCCTGAACATTAAGCCTCAATTCTCTCATTAGCTTAATGCATCCCTCCTGGAGACGGATCCTCTCTATCCTTGTATGCTGCACCTCCTGGTCCCACATCTTTTTGATGGCCATTGCTTGTGGTACATGAGCTGTCCATGTGTCAGTGTGGTCCAGAGTTAGATAGACCTTCCCATCATAAAACACACGGTCACTCCAGTGCAGCTGAGACCCCTCTAGTATGCATTCGCGTGAACGAAGGACAGTTTGGTTTCCTAGGGAGTCAGATAAAGGATATCAACATACAATCTGTACATTTCAAATCTTTACAGTAGATTTATTAATGGTACATAATTTTCTTACTGAGAATTGAAGTCTGGTTGACACTGTTAAGAGCTGGAATGAGTGCATCAGCTTTCATAGTCTGAACAATGTTGTCAACTTCCTGGCTTGTGCCAGCAAGTGAGACTCCATTGAGAAGGATCTGGCCCACAACCTGTTGAGCACCCACCACTCCCCACTGCTGGATCTGCACTATGCTGGTATCTAATGGGAGACAACATACATGCATTAGCAGTAAAAAGAAGAAAAGCTCTATTATTTTTCAGTAGTATTTAAGTTCCAGTTTTCATATAATGTAACAAGAGATCCAAAAGATGATCAAATGTAACAGAATACTCAAATCCTTGCTGTAAATAAAGGAGTAACAACTCTGCCACAATGTTAGAAAAAATGTTTAAAAAGGCCTGTATCGAAACTCTACTTTGCAAAATATATATAAATGATAACATATCAACCATAGGGATTGATTTGTAAATATAGACAGATGATATAGTTAACTTTGTATTTTATACAGTATACTATGTACACAAGCACAGAGTGAAAATCCACGCCTCTCTTCCGACAGAGTCAAAAAAGGGAATACCAAATTTCACAAAGACAGGATTTATTGCAGGCCTTTTGTAGTGACATGAACATCCTTGTGTAAACCAGTTGCACACTGACCATGAAATGTTCCTGATTGAATTATTTCACGCCATTAGTCTGCAGCTACTACAGCTGTGGAAAACTCTCCGTGCTTGTAAAGGATAACGTTAACATACAGAAAACTTTTTCTTCCGTTGTGCTGTAATCTATTAGTTGCCTTTTAAGGCAATGTAAAGACTGAAGTCTCTTACCTACTGGAACAGGAAAACCCAGACACAACCTGCAAAGCATTAAAACAAGAATGCCAAGAAAATACATCTCTAGCGTTTCTTGTGTTCGGCTTAAAATCCAACAGCGATCAACAGTCAAGGAAGGACGAAGCTCTCCAGTGTTATAAATAACCAGGATTGTTTTAAGCCCTTTAAGCGTAACCGGTGCTGCCTCAATACATCGCCAAACCTTTTACTAGACAGTCTACTACCAGACAGCCATGGACAACAACACAACACTGTCTTCAACCTTCCGTGCGGCTCTTTTCGGTTTCACCCTTGCTGCTTCTGATTGGCTGATATAGCTCCTGTGGTCGGCAGGGTCGTCGCCCAACAGCGTCACTCCATAAAGTAAAAGTAAAAGTAGTCACTGCTGACAAATGGCCCCCGTGACTATAGACTATAGGACTAATAATCATCAATCATCAATAATAATCATTCTGAATTAATTTGCTGATTATTTTTTAATTAGTGGATTGATTATTTTGTTTCGTTTGTGGAAAATGCCCATTGGGTAGTTCAGAGGTAGCTTGCTAATTATACAATGATTGCTTATACATTAAAGCATCAACGATAAGAATTTAATATATGATAAATAAAAGCAAGCTTATGATACCTCTTCAGTTTTTTAAGAAATATTTTAAATGGAGGACTTTTACTTAAATCAATGAAAGTCTGAAGACTTTTACCGCCAATGACAGCTACATCACAAACCAATATATGTTGCAAGATTAGACATGGTTTAACAGTTAAATGTAAAGCTTATGTTACGAATCATAGGGTAAAGACATTATATGAAAATCTGACTCAGTCAGATTTTGAAGGAGGTCTTCTTCTGTTTTCCTCTAGCTGTGACATATCTTTCTGCTGGTTTATTTTAAAGAGTTTGGTTCACCTCTGTTACTACAGGCTTTAGTGTATAGCAGGAAACGTCCTTCTGTATCTAAAGTCTGCTGTTTTCTTGAGCATGTCAGGTTTGTCTGAAGTTACTCTGTATTTAGTTAATGTCCCTCTCTCTCATAACACACTATGCCAATGATATGCCACTGTGTACTTCCTATTTAAGTGCTATATAGCATTCAAGATTTCATATATAGTGAAAAATGCTGTTGCTGTGCTTGTGTAAATATATCTGTTGTCTGCTTTGTCAATGGTTCTGTGACATGCAGTTTTCATTCCTTCAGCTTAATCCTGCAGGGTGTCAATAAGTGTTTATTTAAATAAGTAAAACTTTTAAACTTTCTCTTGTCCTCTGGGCTGATGCTGCTTGTTGATTTTATTAGTCTGATAATAAGGATCATTTCATTCATCTCTGTTTCCCAGTCTTCTTATCCATTTATGACAGTACACCAAGTACAAATTCTGTGTTAGTTTTTTTTAATCATATTTAATGCATCATAGAAAAACATTTATCATAAACATATGACATAGAAGGATAGTCATGATAAGATATTTTGAGCTAGTATCTACTTATCTGTCTCCTATATATCTGTGTTTTGCACATATAAAATGTCACATGTTGTGTTCTGTTATGATAACCTAAAGGATAATGATTTGGATACTGATTTAGACTGACTGCCTCAATCTTTTGCAGAGCACGTCTTAAAAAGGAAGATATGCAAGACTGATAGGAAGTGACTGTATAAACAGTTTGCTGTGAGAGTGGGCACTTAACAGAGAAGGAGGGTTTCAGCTTCCTGCAATTCAATATGACTTGCTTTGAAATGACATATACAAATAAAATGATTTGCACCACACCTTTGCAGACTGTGCTCACTACAAATGATGTGTTTCTTATGTCTGTGTTCTGTTTGAGGTTACTTTAATGTATGTATCTTCCTAATATAGCACGGATAATCGCAGTCAGCTAAGATGCTATATTAAACCTGCATTGGGAATTAAACAGAGACAGAGTGTATTTTAGGATTTTAAATAGTCTTTTCTTTTGGTTGTTCTTCTGCTTGTCAAATGTAATTAGGAAGAAAAAAGAAAAACATGTTATGAGAGGAGCATATAAAATATGGACCTCTGATTAATTATCTCTGTATGCACTATGTTGAAGTATGTAAATAGCATTGTAAACCCAGCAGATCTGGGTTTAGCTCATTTTAACTGCTTTATGTAGGCTACTCTTGGATAGCCAAATCAATAACAATGCATCTATTTGTTAATCTAATGATTTTATGTAAATGTTAATTTTTAACTAGACAAGTTGTCAGATAAATCTGGTAGAGCGAAAAGAAATTTTCCTGTACAATTTGGTAAAGCAGGTGTACGAAATAGCACTCCCCTATGGTTGTTGCGATAAGTACACAGTACAGGCATTTGTTCTCAGCGCGTTTTTTCTGTGCAACACGAGCGCCCTCTTGTGTCTGACGGCAGTACGAGCCCTCACCGGATTGGCTGAGCGGTTGTCAGGACTGTTTACAGGAAACATGGCTTCTCGGTCTGTTGGAGAGCTTCAAGAAATGGAAGGTGAGTATAAATGTAAAGATGCAGCCGAGCCAGGATAGTATTCGCCCGGTAAACCGACAACCATAAAGGGAAACATATCTGTGTTTATACGAGCACATCCTGTGGATAGTTTTCCTTGTTACTAACCAGACCTTCATCCTTCGCTTGCTAGCTAACAGGCTAACAACAATCCTCGTTATCTCACGTTATACAGTTAACGGTAACTCACGCTGTCCTCCTAATCGACGTCTTATTTTAATTTCTCTAGCGGTACCGTTTGCTCTCAGAAACTGCCTTTTTTATTCAATGTGGCTTGTGTAAGGATAAAACCTGTTAGCGGTGTCAACACGCAGGCTTGTCTACTGTGGTACAGCTAGCTAACCATGCTAGCTAACATGGTTAGTAGCCTGTGTGTTAAAGTATTCAAGCTAGCCTCAGCTTTCGAGTTCTAACTAAACAGGTAAGATTTGAAACACAACCAGGATCCCATTAACAGTAATCAAAATTAATTGATTTAATTCGGAAGTGGACATGATGGCGATTTGGCAGACGTGTTTTCGTAATTTTCGCATGTTGCAGAATCATGGTCTAGTTTATAGCCATGGTTTTTAAACCCAGAGAGAGGTTGGAAGCGCTACATGACATCCACTGATTGGATGTGAGCGAGGTGGAGCTGGGCCCTTCGCTGCATCATATTACACGTGCATCAGCTGAATGTGTCACTGATACATAATCAAGCAAGAGCATCAGCAACTGCATGGTGCAATCAAGCTTTCTCTTCTCTCTGTCTGCTGACTGTAGTGGACCGAAGGGGTGAGTCTGAGGAATCTGGTGATGATGAGACCAGGAGGAGGAGTATCAATGGCGATGTGGACCCCAATCAGCCCTCTAACACAAGTAAATGATGTTCAGCCCTGCCACAGAGACAGGGAGAAAAGTGTGACTGTCAGTTGTGATGTAATTTCAACATGATTAATCAAAAGTATGGCTCAGTAATTAGTCCCTTGACATGTCAGTATTACCTAACTAAGCTCTGTGCGCCCGTGTCATGTTTATTAATACCCTAATGTGGTGTATTGTTCATAATAGTTTATTTGATTTGCTTTTGGTCTCATTAAAGGCAAAGAGGAGTCTCCTGTAGACATGGACACCATAACCCTGGACCCAGAGGAAGAGGTTAGCAGATGGTCGAAAACATTAGTTCCGTTTGGCTGTTGCAGCTATGAAAATGTTACTAATCATTTTTAGTAAAATATCCTGTGTATTTGATGCCTACATTTAGTTGGATTGTTAAAGATAAAAGATTTAAGTTGTGTTTTAAGGAGTCAACTTTTGGGGAATTAAACTTTGGTCTTATTTGCAAGCCATTGCTATAAATGATGTCCTTTTCTTAAATATAGAATAGAATAGAATAGAATAGAAGTACTTTATTGATCCCAAGCTGGGAAATTTTGCTGTTGTAGCAGCCAACATACGTGCACTCAACAAATAGTACAGATAGGTAAAACTCTACAAGAGGTAAAGTATTATACATGCTATTTACAAAAAAAGTGTTTTATTTTAAGTCCATGAATGTACCAGGCACTTGTATGTGACAAAATAACCCTAATAATTGCTATTACTTATGTCACCCTAAGCTGCCTGTGTTCTTTCTAGGATGTTGATCTTGTTCATTGTCGTATTGGGAAGATTGAGGGATTGGAGGTGCTACAGAAGGCTAAAGTAAGTATATTCAGTATTCAGTGCTGCTGTCAGTGAATGATGAAGTAATGATAGCAGCCTGTAAATCTGGGATTATTCCTCCTTACATGGAAAACTATACCAAATGAATTTTATTTTTATTTGTTGATAACAAATTATTGTTTTCTTTCATCTGTCTCTTTATACAGACCCTCTCCTTACGACAGAATCTCATTAAAAAGATAGAAAATCTTGACAGTTTGAGCTCATTGCGGGAACTAGATCTCTATGACAATCAGATCCGCAAGCTGGAGAACCTGCAGCACCTCACAGAGTTAGAGTAAGTCTATATAAAAACTATAGGATTTGTCTCTATTGTTTCAACATATTGTAAAAAATTCCATCCGAAAAAAAAAAATATTCTGAGTACTGATTTGTGTTGTTCATGGGACTGACTAAAAAAGGCCATACATCTTATTCTAATGTGTGTATTTGTTTGACTGATCAACAGGCAGCTTGACGTGTCCTTCAACATTCTAAGGAAGGTGGAGGGCTTAGAGCAGTTGACTCGGATGAAGAAACTTTTTTTGCTTCACAATAAAATTAGCAGCATTGCAAACCTGGAACACCTCACAACCCTGGAGATGTTAGAGCTGGGCTCCAATCGTATCCGGGTATAATATAAAGTGTCTTTTAGGCTTTTTTCAATCATGGTGTAAAGTCAGTTATTATTGCACATTAGTGAAGTAATTATGTCTGCTTATTTGTGTCACTTTCATTTTGTCAGGTCATAGAGAACCTGGACACACTTTCGTCTTTGCAAAGTTTGTTTCTTGGTACCAACAAAATCACTAAGCTTCAGAATCTGGAGGGTTTACACAATCTGACGGTTTTAAGCATTCAGGTATTCCCACATAAGTCCCGTTCAACACCTGTCTGAGTTGTAACAAAAATGATATTGTGTGTGTATATTGAGCATTGATTAATCATTTTTTCTACGTTTATTTTCAGAGTAACCGGATTACTAAAATTGAGGGTCTGCAGAACCTTGTCAACCTGAGAGAGCTCTATCTGAGCCACAATGGCATTGAAGTCATTGAGGGCTTGGAAAACAATGTGAGTTATAGCAATTCCACGGTCTGTTTCTGAAAGAACCACATGCCAAATCATTCATCATGTATTTTCCTAACTGTGCAAACATGCCTAATAGAGTTACTTCTGAACATTAAAACATTGATTGTTTTCCCTCACAGAAAAAGCTTACAACCCTGGACATTGCTGCCAATCGAGTAAAGAAAATTGAAAACATCAGCCATCTGACAGACCTGCAGGAGTTCTGGGTACAGATGACTTCTGATTTGAACTAGTTAATAAATATGATAGATAGATACGTTATTAATAATTGATGATAATAATAATAATAATTAATAATTAATATTATTATCATAGGTTTTAATGCAAAAACAAGGTGTAACTAATCACATTAGCAATAGTTTTGTTCCCTTTAAACATTTCAGTAAGTCATAAAGCCAGCTAAGTGCAGCCACCATTGTATGAATGACACCTGCGCTTGTCCTGCTGTGACATGTAAGATGACACTGAAACTGTCCCACAGAGCATTAGCAAAATTTTACTTCAACACCCCAGAGGCACAGATTGTAATGATTTTAACAACATTAGGGGACTGGAAAAGAAATCGACAAACTCAAAGCAAAGCAAAATGTACTTTCTGCGTGTTAAGTGGTACCTTAACATTCAGTGACTTAATTTATAAAACCACACGTGGTTGCAGCTATGAGGACATTTTAACTGTTAAATAATCTACAACTTTTGTCCATAACTCTAACTTCTACAAAGACATACATTTACAACAGTAGTTTTTACCACATTATTTAATTATTATGTGCTCTCTCTGGGTACAGCTGCAATATAGAATGTTTTAAACTGAGAGTTAGTAAAGTTGTAAATTATTATGTTACATAATCTAATTTACCTATCAATTTATCTTAATAATGTTATGAAATATTATGTTTTTATTATGATGTATCATTAATCTTCATCCACTTATGGCCTGTATTGTCTCTCAATCTGTCTCTAGATGAACGATAATCAGATCGATAACTGGTCAGATCTTGATGAGTTGAAGAATGCCAAGTCTCTGGAGACGGTCTATCTTGAAAGAAACCCTCTACAGAAGGACCCACAGTACAGGCGAAAGATCATGCTGGCACTGCCCAGCGTACGCCAGATTGACGCAACCTTCATCCGCTTCTAACTGCAGTGTCAAGTCACCTGCCAACTTCAGTGTTCGCCCTCACTACCCTGCCTGCCCTGCCTACAAGACAAACTTCATTTTGAAACACAGTGGCCTCACTGAATCATATAGTCACTCCATACACAAATAAACATTCCAACATTAATCTCACCCATGGCTCACTTGACATACATGTATGCATGTATGCACTCAATCACATCCTGATCTATGCTATTCTAATGAAGCTAATTTATTTATTAAGCTGGATATGAACAGTGAAAATGATTTGCCCTGAAAGCACCCTACGTCCATTACCTCATTTCTCCTCTGCGCTTATTTTTCTGTTGTTGTTTTGCATGTTAGATACAGTACGGAGACATCTTCTTTCCTCTATCATGCATTGCCCATCAGGAAAAGGATTATCTATCATACTGTTGAAGTTGCACTGCTATCATGTGTGAGGAAAGGCTGTCATTCTTACGATTTGAGGGGTTTTATCGTGAGTTTATTTCTTTTGGTTGATAATGTTGAGACTGTTCTCAGAAGCCACACACTGGGCAAAAGAACAATTCAACATCAACTTTAAGAGGAAAGTCCATAATAAAATTAATTTACATATTTTAATCTTTAGAATATTTTTTATTTACTCATTTGGTCCCAACATGATTCAAAACTGTCCTGAACAATTTACCAAACTTAACAATCACAGACATCAAAAATAAAAGCAAAGTGGCACCATGCAGATTTAATCTGGCACCTGCTTAAGTCTGTCTTTTGATGGAAAATAGCAGAAACTGATCAATCAGTTCAATAAACTTGTATCATTATGATGAAGGGCAAATGTTGGTGTCCACCATCCTTGTCTATTCCTTGTCCAAATATCTTACATCTCATAGGCCCATTTTACTTTTCTGATCAATTACAGTGACCTCTGCAGTAAAATAAAGCTTGTGAGAATGTAAAATAATTTAATGTGTCCTTAAAGACAGTTTTGTAATCAAGCTTTTTTTTGACCTAGAACACATCACTGATTCCAAACTTGGTTCTCTTTCAATGTGAATTTTATTTGAACTGGTAACTGTAAAATGTCGATTGTGTCTGAAGTGAATTTACTTACTAATGGCAGGACTGGTCTCACACAATTGTTGTCAAACAATGTAAGATAAATTACTCGCCGCTCAAACAATTTTTTAAAAGCATATGGGGTTTAAATTTTCCAATGTGTAAAGACACTATACAGCGACACATTCTGCAATATTCTTATTTGGCCTTCAGTATTGCTTAAAAATAGATACTCATTTATACCTAAGATGATCACCTTCAACAGAAACAAAGTGACCTCTTCTCATGGTCCCTTGTATATAATGCTCGAGTGCACTTGATCTACTCCCAATTGAAAAAGTGATGCATCTTTTCTATGAAAATAATTTCCCACCTCAGGGTTAAAAAGGTCACATGTGGACACAGTACTGACGCATCAGAGTTCAGTGCATTGCTGGGTTTACATGCTACGTGCTTTCTGTGCAACATGAGATGCTGACCATTATTGTTTAAGTCCACTCATCTGGGTTTAGTGCTTAAGTGCTCTGCTTTAGTATCGAAATTCCCTTTGCAGACAAGAAAACAACAGTTTAATATGCTGGTTTGTATTATAGCGGTCTTGTCTTGAATATTTGCTCTTTTACAAAGGAATTGAAAATATTTTAAATTCAATCATTAATGGTTAGTGACGAAAACTCAAATGTAGAACATTAGAGCCTGTATCAGACTATCCGCAAAACTGAAGGACACTGCATCATTGACATGAACGTTATTTCATTTTCAGCTTTAACTATGATCACCTAACATTTGGCCAGTGGGATTGGAAGTGTCACTTTGTGTATTTGTAAATATAGTTTGGACATATCATGATGTAGAAAGTCAGTGCCATCACTTACTTCCCTTTGTAAAGTGAAATCCTTTTTTTTTCTTGTTTCTGCCATGCAGCACAACAGATTTGTGTGAGGTACGGTAAAGATCTTAATCTGACCTTGATTGGTCACAGAATGAGCATTTGTTCAAAGCTCATTGTTGTTAGAACTGATTCTTCAGGTTTTGGACTTTGGTTGAAGCTGTTTTCAAACTGAATGTATTATGCAAATAATAAAAATTACACTACTTACCAAGCATATCTATGTATTTATAATTTATAATAAACTTAATAGTAAACTGGAACTTAATAGTAAATTTATATTGAAATCTTATATTTAAACTCCTTTGTTTCCAGCAAAGATATACAATAATAATGGTGCAAACTTTTTACAAGCCAATTTTCAATTAATCAAAATCACTACTTTAATTTAGGGGCTGCTCTATATAATTATGTTGATGAAAAAAGGACTAAAATCAGAACAGTAACTAAATCAGGAAATTACTTAACCCCACTGATCACAAGATTCAACATCACATCAAATACATAGTTCTCCTCACAATACCAGTCATCATCCTGATGAAATGAGGCATGTGAGATGTTTTCCTTTCAGGTCTGAATCACAAAAATCAAAAGTATGGTTTGTGTTTCAACTAATACTTTCTAACAATTTTAGAAGGTAAACAATTTCTCTGACTAATTGCTAATTCAGTTTTTAATCTGAATATCAGTACCTCCAATGAAATGGTTGTGAGTTTGACGTTATTTTACTCAAAAGCTGAAGGAAACATACAGGCACTGTGTAAAAATTTAACAAACTACCCAAATGTTCGAAGGAATTTTGAAAATCATTCTTTATTAAACTACATAACCCACAATGCAGCGCAACTCTCTGGTGACGCATGGGGCTCGCGCCGCGCCGCGCCAGACAAGGGGGGGGGAAAGACGGCGCTGCGCATGCGCCACATTTATGTTGTTGTTTGTGGCGGTAAGATGGCGGCGCTCGGAGACACCTCAGCTCCGGGGGTGAATGGGTTAATTCAACAATTCACAGCAATAACAGGTAAAAATAGCTTTTTATTTTGCGTTTAATCTACTGAGTAGGTTTGGGTTATCCAACAGGAATAGCCCCGTTGTCCAGCGAACCACGAAATCAGTGCGCAGACTAGAAAACGGACGTTAAGTCTTCCTCTGGCCCCTACGCTGTCAATGCTTTGCAGAGGGAAAAACCACAGCCAGTTATCAGATAAACTCAAGTAAAAGACTCATAAAAAAGATCATTAAACCGGCAGCTTTGAATATAAATCTGCCACAGCCACTTAAAAAATATTAGATGTTTCTTATGGTGCTCAGTAAAGACACCACCTCGCCAGCCCGGAGCTGACTTTCTGCTCCTTTTCGCTGTGCATGTTGTTTGATAATGTGGAATGGACGTCGGCTGTGCAACATTTGCCTTCTTCATCACCAGCCTGGCTCCGTGTTGTGTTACTGTCACCTCCACTGACTGTGATGTTAGCAACACTTAGATGAGCACGCTGGTTGTGCCCGACTACTCGCTCACATGTCCCGAATAGTGTGCGTGCTTTGATAGGACGGACAGTGTTTCAGTTTTAAGTTATTTAACACAGAAAAGAGACTCAGTTCGGGGGCTGCTGCGAGACTTGGAAAGTGAAACAGACATGCGCAGTAAACACGGAACGATCATTGCTACCAAACGGCGCTGTACACTTGAGGAAAAACCAAAGTTAATCCTCAGATCTATCTCATATAATAATATTATAATATTGTATGCATTATGGAGAGTAAAGGCCTTTTGACATTAAAAGACTGCCCTGGTGTTTTTTCATGTTTCAGCCACCTACTATATAACTGTAAATCTCGTAATATGCACTTAAGCTACATTGCTGCCTACTACAGTATTTGTCAAGCATAACGTTGCCTTTTTACTTAACTGATTACATTTGTACAGTGTTGCAGCCAACGTGCTAACAATTCTTGGACAAATAATAATCCATATTTGTGACTGTATAGTACATTGTTGTTGGAGTTCCAAGTTTCACTCTGCATTTACGGGAAATGGGGATATACTTTGACAGAAACAATACTCAACAGGATGTTCGTATTGATGAGGTAATGACAAGCCTGTTTCAAGCCTGTTTCTGTTGTGTGCAGGTATGCATTGTCACAGAATAGTGAAATGCATGAAAACCAGAAGGCCAAGTGATTACGCTAAAGACTGGTTAGCAGAACGTATAACATCAGTGTGCAAAGTAGTATGGTACATTTAAATGGAATGATTCCATATAAAGCAGTAAACCTGTAAATGTCAAATTCTTCCATGGTACTTGAGTTGGTTTGACATATGTGACTAAATAATATGCTGAATGATGAGAAAAGGTGTATATTATCACTGTTAATGTTGGCAGATAAGTAACAAAACATTGCAGCACTAAAATGACAAAGATGTACTGTATTTGTGGTAAACAGTGTCCACATCATATAGTCTGTCCTCCAGAGAGCACTGTCAATTTCATTTTTCAAGTCTTGAATAGTACAGGGCTCTGTCACAATCACTTAGCAAAAACATGGTCCATATAAAATATTTTTGTTTACATTATAAATAAATATCAGCGTACAATTAAATATCTAATGTCAAATTTTAATCAGCCTCAGAACATCAGCTTTGGTCAGGTTTAGTCACAACATAGTAAAATATATTGAAATCAAGCAAGTAACCAAACAAGAAATGTATGTATGCTTTGAAAAATCATATATGAATACACAATGTATACACAATGTGTAGTACACAAGCTACAGCATGTTAAGGTCAGAATGAGTCTTTTAAATAGCTTTTTAAATTTTATTAAAAAAAGATGATCTCTGTTGGGTCCTTAAACAGTTTTTAACATCTACATGTCCAACTCCCATGTAGGGGCCACGGAGAGTGTAGGGAAACATATGTTGGAAGCATGCAACAACAACCTGGAAATGGCAGTGACCATGTTTCTGGACGGAGGTGGGATTGCAGAGGAGCCTAGCACCAGCTCCAGTTCAGCAGCTTCAAGCAGCAGAGCACCTCCTTCAGAGTAAGCTGATGTTTCTCTTCAAAACATGTTTCAGATACAAGTCCCCTTGTGTTACTACTTTAAAGATACTCTTGGCTTTTTTTATAGTGTCTCTGAATTTTCTCTTAGTTCCGGGTTGTTGTTATGCAAGCTGTGAGGAATAGTTTGGGGTACAGGGCAATGCTGTAGCTTGCTTTACCTCTTGTAATGACACTGTATGTGCTCTCTGTGTCTCAGTGAAGTACGAGCACCAATTCCTCAGAAGCAGGACATACTGGTGGAACCCGAACCTTTGTTTGGAGGTATTACACTGTTTCTTTTCTTATTTGTCTTCTTGCAAATTTAAACTAAATTAAACTAAAACATCTTAAAGTAAATTGTTGATAGTGGCTGTGCTGCTCCAGTCATCTGCAGAATTAAATTTTTGATGTGTGCATTATTCGTGCAGTGCCAAAGCGAAGACGACCAGCTCGATCCATATTTGATGGTTTCCGAGATTTTCAAACAGAAACAAGTGAGTGAATCTGAAGCTTTCCAAGCTTCAAGAATATGATGAGTAGAGGATGCAGTGTCTCTTAATGCAGGTTAATTACAACCAAAAAGACAATCTGTCACTTTTCTCTCCGTTTGAATTATTTTTACTGTGTCTTTGCTTCCTATAATGACCATGAATGTTCTTTTCCAAGTTCGCCAGGAACAGGAGCTGCGTAACGGTGGCACAGTGGATAAGAAACTGAGCACCCTGGCAGACCTTTTCCGTCCCCCCATTGAGCTCATGCACAAAGGCAGCTTTGAGACGGTGAGGAGTCACTCAGCGGACACTTTACACCTCGTGTCATTATTCCATTTGTGTGAACTTTCAGTGGAATTTCAGATGGTGACTGTGTAGCTCACGGGGGGAAAGCAGCTGTGTCGAGTATGCAGGTTGTCATTTTGGATGCAATTTTGTGCGCTTTTCATCTCTGGTTGTATTTGCACTCACAGTACCGGGGAAGTCAGGTAGTGTAGTGTTAAAAATGAAAACTTTCATACCCACCGTGACATGCAATCACATACAGTGATTCTGTATAAGGCTTTAATTTAACCCAATCTCCACCTTTAATCCCAACGACAATAGAAAACAGTGTCGTTTCTCTGCAGTTGAATTAATCAAAACTATTTTTTTCCTCTGTTGTGTCCTCTATAGGCAAAAGACTGTGGACAACTGGAGAACAAATGGCTAATGATCAACATTCAAAATGTTCAGGACTTTGCCTGTCAGTGCCTGAACAGAGATGTTTGGAGTAACGACGCAGTGAAGACGATTATCAGAGAACATTTCATATTCTGGCAGGTATGAAGTTTCAAGTCCCAGGTTCATACAAGGTCATTGGTGCTTTCACCTTCCTGCAAACTTTGTGTTGAGGTCTTTGCAAGGGTCTAGCTGCTAAACTCTTGTAATGGGACAGTCACGGAAAATTATTTGGCTGGTAATGCAGGAACAGAAACAATACATGGTATAGCAATAGCTAGTAACTTTCTGTATTCTATTATATGTATATATGTATATCTATTGTGTACTTACAGGTATATCACGACAGTGAAGAGGGGCAAAGATACATCCAGTTCTATAAGTTGAACAAGTTCCCCTATATTTCCATTTTGGATCCCCGCACAGGTGAGTGTTAGTCACAAGATTATGCACAGGTTTGTTACTCGATCTCTTAATGATGGCTTATATCTGCTGTTTTTGGACGGTTTTATTTGTGAAAGAGGACATTATATTCTTTCTGTGCAAACCAAAACAAGACAAGAGCAGGAGGTAATAAAGTGAATTAAAGGCATCATTGTTTAACATACTTTGTTATTGTTGTGTGGATTAGAGGTCTTTTTATTTAAGTGATTGGATCAAATCAACTAGCAGCAACAAAGATAACAAAGATAAACGTGAACTGCATTGTTGGCAGAGTGACCATATTAACAGTGTACAAACAAAATGCCAGTTTGCAAATGTCTTACTGCAGTTTTTAACATATTCGAAAGTGTGTAATGATGTATCTGAATGCTTCTGCTTTTGCTGATTTTGCTGTTGACATCCACTTTCGAAAACGCATTTTACTTTAGGTCAAAAGATGGTGGAGTGGAACCAGTTGGATGTGGCATCGTTCTTGGAGCAGGCGACCGGCTTCCTGGCAGAGCACGGGCAGCTCGATGGGCCATCCTGTCACGCACCCCCTGCCAAACGAGCTCGCTCTGTGGGTCTCTCATCTCATGTGTCATCTGTACTTCACTTTATCTTCTCTCTCTCTGTGACTCTGTTGGAATTTCCTCTGTTACAACTCATTTATGAATTGTAGGGCTGTTATTTGGGATTGTGGTTATTTTCACACACACACACACACACACACACACACACACACACACACATATATATATATATATATATATATATATATATATATATATATATATATATATATATATATATATATATATAAAATACTACTAATAAATCAGACATTACATAAAAATAAAAAGGCTCTTTAATAAGATTGAGAAGTGATTTAAAATACATGACAGATGCAACAGGCCTCAGATCCACATGAACTTCCAGAGCTGAAAGACATTGATCCATATCACTTCTAGTCTAGAGCTGAGATCCAGAAACAGGTGGCAAAGTCCTATCAGAGGATCTGAGACTGTGTCCTGGGTCATAAGGGAGCAGCAGCTCATTTATAGCCGTTATAACCAATGATATAAAAGCACAGATGACCTTCTTGAGATCAGCTGGAGAGAGAAACGTGTATAGTGGGACAATTACAGTATTCCTCTCTGGTCCTGCAAAGCTGCATTACAGACTCACTGTTATTTTCTCAAAATGTTGTATGTTATCCTCTGACATCATTAGTCAGCCCCCAATGATTGTTGCATCGTCATCAATACTCTTATTTTAATATTTGATATTTGCTCATTTCAAATAGCCATGGCCAGAATTCCAGCACATCTTTGTGTTGTTGTGCGGTTTGGTTTATTTTCAACAGCTGCTCATTCTGTTTTCTGTTCTAGGAGAGTCTGATTGATGCCAGTGAAGACAGTCAACTGGAGGCAGCGATCCGAGCCTCCCTACAGGAGACCCACTACGAATCCTCAAATGCCCCCGAAGCCCCAGATTCCCCCCGATCGGATGACGAATCAGATGCAGAGCCTTTCTCTGACAGCGAAGGTCCCATCTCTGTTGATGGCTCAGACAGCGAAGTGCTGGTACCCCACGAAGAGAAAAGTTCCACCAGTAAACACACCCCTGCCCCTCAGGCCACTGCAGCCCAGCAGCGCTTACACCCCGATAGTTTGACTTCGTCCCACAGAAAGTCTCCGTACAAAGAAAACAACCACAGTCACAAAAAAGAGGAGAGCAAAAAGAACCACCTGGAGCCCTCAGCTGCTGCTCCTCACCATCCTCAGACTGAAGTGGATTCTGGAGGGAACCACTGCACGTCAGTGGCCGAACGCGCCGGACCTTCCAAGACCAGCACCACCCAATCCTGTGATGTGGACCGTCCTGATGACAATGGTATGTCAGTGTGTCAGTGTGTAGTGTCTAATCCTGACAAGGGTTAAGATAGGAGGTTAGTTGTGTGTTCGATTGTCTTTGAGCATGTCTTGCCTTCTTTTTTAAATTGTTGTTTACCATCAGATAAAGAGCACTTACAGTTTTTTACCGATACACCTCTGCTAAATTTGCATTGAGTGAGGGCAATGATCAAATAGAGGTGAGGGCAAGAACATGTCTATATGTTTCTGTGATACTGGGACATGTTTTGAGCATAAACACACATTTAGAGATCAGAGAGGTTACTGTGTCACTGTTCAAAAGTAGAATTGTTTTGCTACAGAAATACGATTCCTGAGAACCTGGTCAACTAGCAACTGGCTAGTAAGCTAAATCAGCAAACCTCCTACAGGATGTGAAATATCAAGAATCTATGTAACCCACGTGTACACAGTTAATTCTACGGCTGGCTTTTCTTTTTTTTTGTATTTTGCATTTGTCATCTGTAGTGTATTCACAGTAGAGTAGGACGTGAGCTGTGAGTCAGTGACTAGAACAAGGAATCATGAATTTATGCTACATGCTCTGGTACCACTCTGACTATGGAAAAGTTATTGGATGGAACAACAACAGTGTAATTCCAGAAAGATATGGATTCTCATATTGTTTTGGGGTTTTTTAAAATTTTCTCTCATAGGTCCCAAAGCCAGGTTGATGCTCCGTTACCCAGATGGACAGAGAGAGCAAATTTCCTTGTCTTCGAAAGCAAAACTATTGGTAAGATCAAACAGCACCGTGATAGTTTTATTCTAAAGGATACTTCATAATTGGTTGAAATAAGATTGCTGAGAGTCTGATGAGGAGATCCATACCACTCTCATATCTGCACACTGCGTATTGCATTGGAGTCAGGTGGTGAGCTTAGTTTAGGACAGACTGGAAGCAAAACAGCTAAACCTGCTCCGTCCAAAGGTAAAATAGATCCACCAACCAGCGCCTTTAAAGATCACTAATAAACACATTATATCTTGTTTGTTTAATCCATGTGAAACGACGATTCACACATTTTTTTGGTGGCTAATACGATGCCCTTTTCTTGTCCTGTACCATGTGCCAGACACAAAGAAGTTACAGCTTGTGGCCAAGAAATAGTCTGCTCCAGAACTGCCCACAAAAGATTAGTTACAACATGGTCATAAGTGAACTCTAGTGGGCCTGGTGCTTTGTCCGACTCCAGACGCAGGTTTCTCTTGTTTTCAACCATTGTGCTAAGCTAAGCAATCTGACTGCTGGCTCCAGCTTCATGTATACTTACATGCATACAGCTCTGGTATCTTCTGATCAAATTCTCAGCAAGAAAAATGTCAAACTATTGCTTTAAATACAATAAATATGAGCATGTCCTCTTTATGCTCGGCCAACAGCAAATATTACCGCATGAATACTTGATTTGTTGCTTAAATTGTCTCAATTCTGGTTTATTCTCCTCTCATGTCAAGGCCCTGGTAAGACACGTCCAGTCCAAGGGTTACCCTAATGAACGCTTCGAACTTGTCACCAACTTTCCCAGAAGGAAGCTCGCCCACTTGGACTATGACATCACATTGCAGGAGGCGGGGCTTTGTCCACAGGAGACTGTATTTGTGCAGGAGAGGAACTAGCCTTGTCAGACACACTCACTTTTGCTTGTCTGTATCTCTCTGATAGACCTCACTCCTCTCACCAATGATCTGGGACGATGTTACTGGCCTTGATCCCATAACCTTCTGTTCTCCTGGAAATAGGCCCTCGGTTTTGCCAAGACAACTCTTAGTGGATGGACTACTTTCCACTTGCCACTCCACTAGTCCGAATACTGACATCTCTACTGACAGCCTAATCCCTTTGTAGTGCTCTACAATTGGCCAGTAAGGTGTTACGGATGCCAGCGCTCTTTAATTTTTTTTAAAAATGTGATTTATTCTTTTCTGATGCAGGCTTCATTTTGTTCTAAACACTGAGCCACATCAGGACAGAATACATACAATATATCTCATATTCAAATAAAAAAATTCAAAGAAATAATGTATCACTAATTGATGACGAGGCACCAGGGACTTGTACAAAAAGACTTTTACCCCTCAGAAAGGATTTTAAATGTCAGAATTTATTTTCTAGCTCCTCATGTTATTTTCTGTACCTGAGGTCGGGTAAAAGGAGGCTCATCCTTGTTCATTTTGACCCAAATTTGGTCTCTCGCACAGTCCGTTGTAATTTTTTGGAAGGCAGGTGCACTAAGAGAAGTGGTGCAGCAATTCCAAGTCAAGAAAATGTGTCAGACCTGTGCGACCCACTTATAGATCTGAGAGGATTTTGGGTTGATCTGAATTTTTACTCAAGTTTTTATTGGCTAATTAGAGACTAGTAGATTGTTTTTTGGATTTCAACTTTTGATACAGAAGGGAATGAATGAAGGGTGGTACATCTCATCAGTCGGACCTACACTGTACAGAGATGGTTTAGAGAGACTGATATCTAGCTGTAGTCATTGTTTCCTTTCTCCTTTTTTATATGCTGCCAAGAAAATATGCTGATGTTGAAATATAACCACCAAAACCAAGGGAGATTCTGCTTGATCTTTTGTTACATATTTTTATGTAACTGGTTTGTCCTTTTTGAATGACCTTTACAGTCAGAATGTGATGAGACAAATGTCATTGGTTAAAAATCCAAACAGATATTAAAACAAATGCAGAAAAAATGTCAGAGAAAAGCAGCAACTCTTGAGAGACATCTGCAACAACACAGGAGGTAAATGACTAATGAGCTGTTGACTGAATACATCTGTTATAAGATTTGTTCCAGTATACACCTGTTTAGTCAAATAATGCTATTATGAGTTGTGAGCATCTTCATATAATGTTTCATTGGCAGTTGCCTGCTAGCCTAGATGGGTTTACATTTAGGCCCGTATCAGCCTGAGAGAGTTCAAACCAGGGCCTAAACAAACAGGACAACTAAGACCCTATGTGGAGGGATGAGGTCTAGAGTACAGGGTTTTAGATAAAGCTTTTTAATAACATACTGTGTGGTCTTTAATAAGATGTTATGTGGGCAGTTGGTGGCAGTAATGTGCCTTTTAAATGGCAGCAAATCTTCAGTAACTACGGCGAAGTTGGAGATGATGAGACAGTATGTTTGTTCGGCCTTAATGTTTTTCTCCTACAAAATCACAAAAAACTTCCCAGTTGTACCTTTTTTAAGTTGTTGCATTTGGTCCTGAGGAGTAGCTGTGTCCTTTCTTGTTGTCTCTATTTAAAACAATTTTTTTTTTCAATACTTGAAGAGTGGAGGTGATGTGTACTGCCATGTCAGCTCACCAGTATCAGAATAAGCTGTGTTGTAAAATGTCAGCTGCAATCACATGCTATTCAAATACAATTATAACTACAGAAGATCACAGGCCTTACATGTTGCAACTGAGATCAACTCAATCAATCAATTCAGTCAAAATGGTGTAACTGTGAATTAGGAAATCACAGCAGCAATGAATATAAGCAAGAGTATAACTATTAATAGCAAAATCAATGACTGTATTACAAGATAACGAATATTGGGTTGAAACTTGTACCTGTAAAGAATTCTGGAATAAGGTCATAAACTCTGTCACTCCTTCACATAGAGAAATAGACTGTTTGTTATCTACAGTGAGTTAATATAGGAATTCATGACCAGTGCCACAGGATTTAAATTTTTAAAAAAAAGTTTCCGTTCCCTGTTTGATTTGTCTAGTAGTGTCTAGTAGTAGCTAGTGTTGAGCCTTGGAGGGAAAAAAGTCAGTGTCTAATTCACTTTTATACTCCCTTTGAAAAAGGGCACCCAAATGATAAAAGTAACTGTCTGTACGGGACAACGGTCAGAGTTGAAAGAAAAAGGACTTGCAGCTGTACAAACAGATGGGGACACTGACTGTTTCGCTGTCCTCGCTGCGTCGGCGTTATAGTACATGCGGGGCATTCCTTCATCACCTGTTTTTATGTGTCATGGACAAAAGGTGGAGGACAAGCAAAGGGTTGAGTAAAGTTGTAGTAGTAGAGTACAGAAATGCTGTATTTGCCCTGATCATCTGCCGCTGATACAGAACAGCAGGACCAGAGATATCTTGGAATTCTTTGATAGCATTGGGAAGGTACAAAATCTCAGGTCAAAGTGTCACCTTTAAATCCATGAACTGTCTGCAGCAGCATGAATAGCAGTCATGTGAAGCTTGTTTTGATGTTTCGCTGATTTCAGACCGAGCTGGGAAAATACCAACAGTCTAAGAGCAGACACTGCAGGTTGATGTTGAGGAGAATAACAGCGATAACCTGAATCCAAACTGAAATTTATTCACTGCCGCGTAAAGGTTATTGAGGTAATCAGGACAGCATCCGTGAGACCTGGTTTGTTCAATGTTATATCTGTTGCATCATAAGGGTGTTGACCCCAGTCATCCATGGACCATTTCAGCTAGTTCTCAGAATGAAGTCAATGGAAGTTAATGTGTGATCAGTGAACCGTATGGGGGCTGAGTTTAAAGGGACACTAGCACCAATTTGACACACAAAGGTCACTTAGTTGTCACAAGCAGTCCCACACAGGACTGCTCAGCCAATGAGAACAGTTGTGTAATGTCTTCTGGAGGAGCCTCTGGAGGAAAAACTAACCCTAATGGTTTTTCTTTATTTATCTGGGGTTTGAGGTGTGGTGTGTTTAACATCTACCTGTGTCACAAACGGGAGGTTTGGAATCTGATTCGGGATGCTGTTGAGGTGGATTGTGGAAAATGTGGGAGATCTCTTTATGTCTCTTTTAATCTGTCTCTTGTGTTTCCTTCAATCTTTATGACAGCAATAGTACACACTGGAGTATCAGTAATACACACTGATGTCCTGCAGTTTAGAGAACCACATTCACAGAAAGAAGATTTGAATCATCTGACTGGAAATCTGTTTGCAGGCTATCCCATCGTCCAGAAACCGATGGGTCCACCATGGGTCACCTATGTGCTCCAAATCAAATGCACTGTGTTCAAACAAAGTCAAAGATCTAATAAACCACATGGATTTTGATACATATTTAGTTTCTTAATTGATGGTTTGATTAAGAGGATTGGATCTGATCTAAATGGAAAAGATTTTAACCCTCATCTCATGGGTCAGTCTACATAGGTGCAGTGGTCTAAAGTAACTAAGTACAATTACCTTAGTACTGCACTTAAAATACTGCACTTGTACTCTACTTGTTAAAATGAAGATTGTATGCTACTTGATACTGTTTCACTACTTTTACCTGACAGCTGTAGCTCCTGGTTACTTTTCAGATTAAGATTTTACATTAAAACATTTGATAACCTCATAAAATACAACATAATATTAAAGATTAAATCAGTTGTTCCCAACATTTTCATCTTGGGGCATTTCACAGTGGAGCAGTGTCTTTGATGACAAATTTACCCCACAAACCTTTCAGATTATTTCATTTATGATAACTGCTATCAGGGTCAGGCAGGTAAAACTCTCTGTAAAAATGCTTCCTGTGCATTGTTGCATCAGTTGTAAAATATTGTAATATAGTAACACAAACAGGACAGTTTTTGGCAGAACAATAATAGTTATTAATACTTTTAGGTGAATGTTGCTGATTATACTTTTACTCACACAGGATTTTTACTTGTAATAGAGTCATTTTTGCATTGTTGTATTTGTACTTTTTAAAAATATGTAAGTACTTTATCCAGCATTACATCCTGAAAACCTTAAAGCAGCAGGGTATGTACTTCATGATTAACAAACCAGATCTGTCTGTTTTTAAAGGCGCTCCTTTAAAGTGTTTTGATCATGCGTGGGTATCAAGATGAATCATCATCAGCTGAGAATTATGTTGCAGCCAACTCATGCATTGTGTTCCACTTTAACATCTTGTCTAAAATACATGTTTTTTCACCTTTTCCCCCAAATAGTACTATATTTTCAGGGACTTTGCACAATGTTTTATGCAGAAATGAAATGCTGACATCCTCAGGGTTTGGAACGACTGCCGTCTCAAAACCTGGTGAGGTTGCTTTTATGATGACACATGACTTTTTTTTTTTTAACTTGAGGCCACATTACACAGAGCTGAAAGTGTTTGTTGGTAACATCAGCCTATGGTGCCTTGTCAACCCCCTGTTAAATAGGTTTCAGGACAACAATGATAAGCTTATCCTCTGATTTAGCACAGTTGGTGTGAACTGAAATCACTGTCAGACATGCAGACAGTCACAAGAGTCACAATCAGCGGATGTACCATATATTATATATTTATATATTAGTAATTATTGATTAATTGAACTAAATGTTCATATTTTCTGCTACATTATCACCAAATTATCACCTGATCATGTGATTTCAACCTGTGTTTTTGAGTTCGTGCAGCCAGTATTTTTGTCTGATAAACAGAAACAGTACTCTAGTAGAATAAAAGCTGATTTCTGTATAATTAATGCATACAGTAAATGTCAGCTTGTGCACTGAGCACTACAGCACAGTAATGTAGCTGGCTTGCCTGCTGGCTGTGTTATCAAGAGGTGTCATCCTGCTGAGTGAAGTGTCAGCACAGATTGATAAAGGCACAGTTATCTGTGAGGGTTCAGGAAACTGGTGCAAGGATACAGTCTCAAATCCACACTCAGAAGGCAGATCAGGCAAAGGCAAATAACGGTCTTTAATCACTGTAATGGCAGCAGACAAACCCAGTGGCTACAGCAAAGCAGTCTGAGATGCACACAGGATATAAGATCAAAAACAGGGCTGAAACTGTAAGGTAACATACACAGTCTGGTAAAGAAGAGTATAAATATTGGGTATCTCAAAACTGGTGAAGGGAGTGGAAAACACTGACGACAACTGGTGGGCAGGTGAGGAATGACAGTGGACACTGGCAGCTTGAATGAGTTGTAAACTGTCCCACTTTCATCCTATTTTGTAGTCAGAACTAAACAAAGTCTGCAGCATCTGTCCTCAACTTCTACCATGTAATTAAATACTTTTTCATTGTTGTAGTAGCAATGTTCAGACACCGCACTGAGCAAACGACAGCATTAGCACGAAATGAAGAATCTTTCTGTAGTGGATATTAAGCCCTCTCCCTGACTGGCCATCAATTTCAAGTTCACATGCGCTGCAGTCACTGATCACCTCTTTACACTCTATTGACAGTCTTGCTGTCAATAGCTCTATTGAGCAGAATTGCTCATGATAGACAAGTGTTGAAAGAAGTTTATGTATACTCAATGTCTGGGTTTGTCTCAGCAGACTGGGTGAAAACAAAGAATTAGTCATGATAGAGTTATACTAAGGTCAGGGTTACATGATTCAGCAAAAAGGTCATTTTGTGGAACTGCCGCTTTATGGGCACCTGATCAGCTATCCAAATAAAGTGTTGCACAATGTGCTGATTCCCTTTTTGTGAACATTTTGATTCTGCTGAACATCGATTTGGCTGCTTTGATACACTTTTAAGTGACATGTCTCCCTGCCCTCCCTCTCCTTTAATATATATCTTATGAGGAGGTCTATCTATTTCTGCCTTCCACCAACTGAATGTGAGCAAAAGCATCCTTTGGAGCTCCTCTTCTGAGATGTCTTTTCATTTATTCTAACAATTTTTTGAGTCAATACTATCATAGGTTTTAATGCATTAACTGAGTGTCTGAGTAGCAAATCAACCTCACATTAATGTCACCTGCTAAAGTTTGACACATTTTAACCACATGCTGAATGCATTTTCTTTTTGTCCAAAGCTAAGTTAAACTGCAGCATTAGTAAAGTTTTCCCATTTATAAACCCAAAGGCAGCTAAATTCTGGAGGTTGGGACAAAAGCTATTATATTCAGAATGAAAAATAAAGAAACATTTTTCAGAACATTTCGGAACATTCGGAACATTTGAGTGGTTTTTGGTTCAAGAGTTCCATTTTTCACTGTTGGGAAACTCCATTCATGGTTTATGTGCAAATATTTGCTTTTAGGGTAAAAAGGGGTAAAAGTAATAATTGCAGACAAATTTTACCAACACTAATATCTCTGTCTGAAGACTGGAATCTCACTGTATCACCGTGATATGTTTGTTTAACACTGATTTATGTTCTTTATTTATGTATTTATCTAACAATTTTTGACTCTTAACTTGAAAAAGGCACTGTGTCAGGACAGAAAGCTGCAGACAGAAAAGCTCAAAAAACACAACAGAATAATTGAGTACAAAGCAGCACAAAGTACAAAGAATTTGGAAACTATAAAAAATACGAGGAAGTCTTGGTACAAGCCTCTTTTATTAGGCATCACCTACAAAGAGTTTGCCTCAGATGCAGGATGAAGCTGTTCTCTGTCTCTTAATATAATCCATCCACTTGCTCAGTACCATGGCTCGGATTTCCCAAAGTTGCACCACCAAATGAAACCTGAAGTCATTGGGTGATGGTTCAAAATTAGTCAAGCCGAGAACAAAGAAGGAGGTGTTATTGGTTCAATTTAAAAATCAACAGGAACCTTTGCTCTTGTGTTGAGTAACACTGACTCTGTAAACATGGCTCTTATGTGGGTCGCACCACAGCTTTTCTCAGTAAAATGCTTAATGAATCCAATTTTTGTGTAAAAGGTGAAGTTTTGTCTTTTCCCTCTGATGTTCATGGCAGCTGGTGTGACAGCATATTTAGCCTGAGAAGGCTGAATAATTGTACTAGTTCAGGTTCTGCAGTATGGTTTTAAAGTTGAAGTCACCCAAAAACTACCTTTTTGGGTCATATCTAGTTAAATAGTGTTGTAATTACACTATATTAATTTATTGGCAGTAGGTAGCTTTACATTATAGTTGCAATTCAAACTAACTATCATTAGGCTACATAAAGTAGTTAAAAAAGAAAATGTAAATTGCTGCTGAAACATTAACAAAAGAGCAAGGATACAATATGATTAGATAATATATTATAACAGAGACATTAATCATTTGGTTCCATGCTTTCGTTTATTATATAATAAAGTAACATTTTGAGATAATACTTAACTTTCACTTAAGTAAAATTCTGAATGCAGCAACCTATTTTGAAATGTTGCTACTTTTACTTCAGTAAAGTACAATACTTCAGTGGCTGATGCTGGTAATAGTAACATCGGTGTGGCAGCATTAGATTAGATTCTTTCTCGTTCTGCCTATTTATTCTCTAGCATCATCCACAAAGCCTGATGCGCAATCAATTAATCGGTCGATCAGTTATTTTTATAAAAATCAGTTACATTTGGAATACAAATAAAAAGAAACTATGTAGACGCTAGACAATTTCAGATTTAGTGTAAAAACAATGCTTGAATAGCTGCAGAGCAGTGTCTGTGAATTTCCAGTATGTGGACATATCACATACGTAATCTCTCTGTTTCACTGCCCTCCCCGTGTACCATGCAGCGCACAAAAGTACACGCGTCCACATGCGCACATTAGGAAACCTGAGCAAACTCCTGCTTTTTTTTTCGTCCAGCTCAGTCGGAGAGGTTTGCTATAAAAGCCAAAGCTACCTCCCCGGACACTCTGCTCTGCTGACCTGGAGACCCCTCCGGCAAACATGAAGACTCTCCTCCTTGTGGCGCTGCTCGGATGCCTCGGTAAATACACTTTTAGCTTTCATTTAATCACTCGCCTTTACTGCACGCTCCATTGGTCTACATTTGTTGTTTTGCGCTTTTGCATCTGCAGCCGCCGTGTTCGCTGCCCCCGCTGAGAAAGTGAAATGGTGCGTCAAGTCCGACCAGGAATATCAGAAATGTATGGACCTCGCATCCAATGCCCCGACATTCTCCTGCGTGAAAAAAGACAACACCCTCGACTGCATCATTGCAATCAAGGTGAGGAGAGGGACCATTATACACAAAAAATCATACACATTCAGTGTCAGTGTTTCATTTAATCTTTCAACCTCTAAAACTGCCAATAAAAGGACATTAGATACTGCAGTAGCTAAAATCGATATCACAAAACACTTCATCTCAAGTGCTTTTGCTGGATTAAAAAACTATAGTTCAAAGGCACACAGAGAAAACATACTTGAAGAATCAAGAATAAAAGTATTGAGAGATAAAATATATTAATTTTACATTTAATTATTATTTTTGACCAAACATTTTCATCTTGTGGCAGGTCAAACTATTTTTTTACCTCTCTATCACTGCTGTGGTGGTCTGATCCGTAATGCATCATGATTTGTAACGTTATTGCATTTTATTTGTGCCCAGTCTCAATCTGCAAAGAAACTGCTAACTAAAGCCTCTGAAGTGTAATATGGAAAAATGAAGATGAGCAAGTAAAGTACCTGATACTGTATAGCATTTTAGTAAATGCTTCCCTTCTACCACTGACATAATGTAGAAGATACCAAAATAACAAAATATGCACCAAAACATTTTGCACCATTAAATTTAATTCTGCTGGTGTGTGTGTGTGTGTTTTTCAATCAGGCTGGTGAAGCAGATGCCATCACTTTGGATGGAGGAGACATCTACGTCGCTGGACTGAACAACTACAACCTGCATCCCATCATTGCTGAGGACTATGGCCCCGGTATGTTTACAGATCAACTGTCTTTGCCAATGAATTTAACAAAAAAGTGTATATTCAGCATTTTGTATAGTAGCTACATGTTTGATCTTTTTTCTCCCAATTGTTCTGTCCAGATTCAGACACCTGCTACTTCGCTGTTGCTGTGGTAAAGAAGGGCACTGGTTTCACCATCAGAGACCTTCGGGGGAAAAAATCCTGTCACACTGGCTTGGGGAAGTCTGCTGGCTGGAACATTCCCTTAGGAACTCTCCTGTCTCTTGATTTGATTCAGTGGTCAGGCGTCAACAACAGCCCCTTGGAAGAGGGTGAGCTACACAAATGACCAAGCACATAGCTCAGTTTTTTTATTTATTATTTTTATTCCCAATACATTCACACTTGACTACTTTATTTCTGCAGCTAATTAGGTTTTTTATCCGAAACAGCTTTTACACCTTCACAACAGTTGATTATTTAATTTAAAAAAAAATATATTAAAAAGTGTGTGGCTGGGGAGCCAGTATTTTTTTTAAATCTTTGCTTCGGCCCTGCCTTTTGTTTTGCAGCGGTGAGCAACTACTTCCAGGCCAGCTGTGCCCCAGGGGCAACAAAGGGCAGCAAACTGTGTGAGCTGTGCAAGGGTGACTGCTCCAGGTCCCACAAGGAGCCTTACTATGACTATGCCGGAGCCTTCCAGTTAGTATCAGTCCTTCTTTTATCCTCATCAGGTCTACTGTGATTTTTACTGCCCTCTATCATCCTCAACACATTCATCTTCCAATTATGAAAAACTGTGTGAGCTCAGTCTGCAGTCTTGTGACATCTGATGTTATTTGATGGTTTCTTAAACATATTCTATGGAAAAGACCCTACACAACTGCTGACTAACAAATCTGAAATTTGTTTACTTAATAGGTGTCTGGCAGACGATGCTGGAGAAGTGGCTTTTGTAAAGCATGTCACCGTACCTGGTCAGTGCCATATATTGTAGTATAATTGGATTATTGACTCATCATCATTAAATTGATTGATTGTTTTTGAACTGTGTTGTGAAAAAAATAGTTTTATTTCAGTCAAATGCCATTTAAAAAAAATTATATTTTTATAATTCTCAAAAAACAATGCAATAAACATCACTGCCCACCATCATCAAATTTTATCATAGTCAGAATATTATAGAAAATTTTATGTATTATTTGCATAAGATTACCAGTGAGTAAGATCAATTTACCAAAAAGAAATGGCAAACCAGCTCCCATTTTCATAGATCACATTCATATATAATCTATTTTTCTGCCTAGGATCAAGTAAATTACAGGTGGATGTGTAACTATTTGAGAGTAATTGCTTTTTTGCTGAAATAGTTCTTTCTTGCTTTCTGCTGTGAGAAAATATGAGCTAAGACAACTAAGACAATGAATTTAAAGTTTATTTAGAACCAGAGAATTGGAAGTGAAAATCATTCATCATTGTGGCACACTTTCAGAATCTGTGAGGGCCAACTATGAGCTGCTGTGCAAGGACAACACCAGGATGCCTATCGATCAATATAAAAAGTGCCACCTGGCCAGAGTACCAGCTCATGCTGTTGTCACCCGCAAGGACGCACAGCTGGCTGAATTAATCTGGACAAGCCTCAATTCAGTGCAGGTAGAACACAAAAAATTATTATGCACAAAGAGCTAGCTGTGGAATTGACTGCCTGAGACAAAAGTGATTCGTAATATAAAAGGGTTCATTTTAACATGTACGTAACATGTCCTTACTTTTGCTTATATTTTGCCTTTTTTAGAACTTCAACCTCTTCTCCTCTGAAAGCTATTCTGCCAAAAACCTGATGTTTAAGGACTCAGCAGTGAAGCTAGTACAGCTGCCACCAAACACAGATTCCTTCCTGTATTTGGGTGCTGAATACATGAGCATTATCCATTCCCTCAAGGGAGGTACTGTGAACATAAGCAGACAAAACACACACAGTTTAAGACTGATCAGACAAACACGTTTGTTAGATGGGACACGCTGGCTCATGCTTTTGACTTTGCCTTGCAGAGCAGACCACAGCCACTGCATCCAGTCCCATTAGATGGTGTGCCGTGAGCCACGCTGAGACAGTAAAGTGTGATGCATGGAGCATCAGCAGTATGGGTGAAGACAGCACCACCATTGAATGCCAGAATGCAGACACAGTTGAAGAGTGCTTGAAAAAGATTATGGTAAAACACTCTCGACTTGAAAAAATATGGCATCTGGCAATCTGTCACCAGTCTGAGAATTGATTCACTCTGTTATGTGACATTTATATCTTATCATCTGTTGTCTGCAGCGTAAAGAGGCCGATGCTATGGCAGTGGATGGAGGACAGGTGTACACAGCTGGGAAGTGTGGTCTGGTTCCTGTTATGGCTGAGCAGTATGATCAAGGTATGATAGAGCATGAAAACCATCCCATACAGTATACAGTGTTGTATTTAAGCACACAAGTTATATTTGTATCTCTGTCTTTCTTTCTACAGGACAGTGCGGCACCCCTGGAGGTAATAAACCTACCTGGATAGTATTTCTGATTATTTTTAGTTTTCATGCTAAAGGCAGAATTAAATGTGAAAATATTTATATCTTTATGTGTTTGTTATTTCTTGGAAAAAGGTATGTAAGTGTAAGGAAAATGGGATCTCTCTGAATCAGAGCAAAAATCCTTGATTTTTTTAAATCCCCCAGCTCTAAGATTAGTGCTTAAATTAGATTAAATGGACAATAAAAAATCTAAATTGATATCTATCATATAGTTTCTGATTTGTCTCCTTCTGTATCTCCACTCTTGTAGCCGTAGCCTCCTCTTACTATGCTGTTGCTGTCGTCAAGAAGGGTTCAGGGGTGACCTGGGAGACCCTGAAGGGCAAGAAGTCTTGCCACACGGGCGTCGGCAGAACTGCTGGTTGGAACATCCCCATGGGCCACGTCCACAAAATAACCAATGACTGCGACTTCAGTAAGTCCTAAAAACTATGGTCATATTTGATAACAAGCAATAAATGTAATGCCACTGTAATTTGGAAACATTTTATTGATCTCTGTGTCTGCAAAGCTGCAAAATGTTCAACATGTTCGCCTGCAACATCTATCTGCAGACAATAGCTTTTGTATAGTCTGGGCAACCCAAACACCACCACTCTGTGCTGTCTGTGTCTCCTCCTTCTCCTCAGCTAAGTTCTTTAGTAGTGGCTGTGCCCCAGGAGCAGAGCCCACCTCTTCATTCTGCACTCAGTGTGTCGGCAGCCGCAAAGCTGTGGGAGACGAATCCAAGTGCAAAGCCAGTGCTGATGAGCAATACTACGGTTACGCTGGAGCTTTTAGGTAGGGCTCAACCTGGCAGTTATTCTCTGTATAAACCCTTATGCACCTTGTATGTTACATTAAAAACTAGTCAGACTTTTTTTTGCTTCCTTACTTGAAATAAAATGAGAATTGAGGAAGAGCTAAAAGCTGAACTACCTGCCTCCCAACTACAACTCCATACCTAACATCAATCAATCAATCAACATTTGGCATCCAGGTTACTAAATGTGTTTTTCCAAAAAGTCAAACCATACCTTGCATTACTCCTCAATGCCACCTTAATGAGGGTTAAAACTTCAAGTTTATATGTTGCATATCATTATAGATGTCTTGTTGAGGGTGCCGGCGATGTTGCCTTCATCAAACACACAATTGTTTCAGAAAACAGTGACGGTAAGAAGCTGACCGACCTATTGTCATCTTAACTGCGAACTTGTTGTTTCCTACAAAACTACCACATTCTTTCATGCAACGTCTTCTTGTCAAAGGAAACGGTCCAGCATGGGCTAGCAGCGTGAAGTCTGCTGACTACGAGCTGATCTGCCCGAACAAGGGTCCAGTGCCAATCACTGAATACGCCACTTGCCACCTGGCTGTTGTGCCTGCACACGCTGTGGTGACTCGTCCAGAGATACAGAGTAAGGTGGTTAGCATTCTCCAGGAACAGCAGGTTAGTGATTGTTTTAGTTTTGCATCATCTGCATTAAAACATTGCATTGAAAACATTGCTTCACATTATAGGATTCACAGATTAATTTAAATCTTAATATGTTTTTCATTTTTAGACTAAGTATGGTACTGGTGGCAGCGATCCCTCATTCAAATTATTCGAGTCAGAAGACGGGAAGAACCTCCTCTTCAAGGACTCCACCAAGTGTCTCCAGGAGATCCCAGCTGGGAAATCTTTTGATCAGTTTTTGGGAACAGAATACATGAATGCCATGACCTCACTCAGAGAATGCTCTAATGTCACTCCAGGTTTGTGCTAATGTGGATTAAATCAAGATTAACTGGACACTGACTTGACAGTTAGATTTACACTAAAAATGTTGTCCTTATAGCACAAATACATAACCATTTTATTGTCTTTTCTCTTTACAACAGATCTGGAGAAATCTTGCACTTTCCATTCCTGCCAGCAAAAAAACTAGTAGCCATGAAGGACCACGTGAAGCCTCATTTGGCCCTCAGTGATTCAAGCACCTTACCCACACTTCCCACACTCAACCCTGGCCTGTGTATTTTCCTGCTGATCCTCTTGTAGATATAATCTCACATTTGTGCCCATCAAATTCTGTCACCAATCAAATCCTAGCTATTTTCTCATCATGTTAAATTACCTGTGTTGTTGGATCAATGTTGTGTTTTGTTAACATGTCTGACTTTTCTCAAATAAAGCCTTTTTAATGGGACTATGTGCTGATAGTATGGTTTACAACTGTAGCAGTGTAATGTTTAGCCATTAATAAAAGGTCCATAGTAATATTGTAATTGAAAGAGCATTAAAAAGGGACAATATTGACAAATTTGATTTCAATGCTGAAAACAGTCAAGAGCAAACACCTAAACTTACTGACTGTAATGTTCCTTTATAGCTTTGATGTAAAATTGTCCGGTAGTCTGAGAGGATGTACAGTTGCAAGAAAAAGTATGTGAACCCTTTGGGATTACTTGGATTTCTGCATAAATTGGTCATAAAATGTGTTCTGATCTTCATCTAAGTCACAACAATAGACAAACACAGTCTGCTTAAACTAATACCGCACAAACATTACATGTTTTCATGTTTTTATTGAACACAACATTTAAACATTCACAGTGCCGGGTGGAAAAAGTATGTGAACCCGATTTAAATAACTGGTTAACTTCAGCAATAACCTCAACCAAACGTTTCCTGTAGTTGCAATCAGACTCTGCACAACGGTCAGAAGGAATTTGGACCATTCCTTTAGCACTGAAACAAGTTTTGTAAACTGTTTTGTAAACTGTTTCAGTGCAGCAATACTTGGGATGTCTGGTGAATCACTCTTGAGGTCAAGTGCCTCAGCAGCATCTCAATCGTGTTGAGGTCAGAACTGACTGGCCACCCAAAGGCATATTTCTTCTGTTGAAGCCATTCTCTGTTGTTGATTTACTTCTATGCTTTTGGAAGTTGTTGTCCTGTTGCATCACCCAATCCTCTGTTGAGCTTCAGTTGGCGGACAGATGGTCTTAAGTTTTCCGCAAAATGTCTTGATAAACTTTCAATTCATTTTCCATCGATGACAGCAATCCGTCGAGGCCCTGAGGCAGCAAAGCAGCCCCAAACCATGATGCCCCCTCCACCATATTTCACAGTTGGGATGAGGTTTTGATGTTGGTGTGTTGCAGCCTTTTTTTCTCCACACATAGCTGCCAGGTGTTCTTCCAAACAACTCAATTTTGGTTTCATCTGTCCACAGAATATTTTGCCAGTAGTGCTGTGGAACATCCAGGTGCTCTTTTGCAAACTTCAAACGTGCAGCAATATTTTTTTTTGGTCCTCCGTGGTGTCCTCCCATGAACTCCATTCTTGTTTAATGTTTTTCTTATTGTAGATTTGTCAACAAAAATGTTAGCATGTGCCAGATATTTCTGTAAGTCTTTCGCTGACACTCTAGGATTCTTCTTCACCTCATTGAGCATTCACGCCAGTTTCTTGCAGTCATCTTTACAGACTAATTACGCACCTAGGGAGAGTAGCAACAGTCCTGAACTTTCTCCATTTGTAGACAGTCTGTTTTACTGTAGACACATGAACATCAAGGCTTTTAGAGATACTTTTGTAACCCTTTCCAGCTTCATGCAAGTCAACGATTCTTGATCGTAGGTCTTCTGAGAGCTCTTTTGTGCAAGGCATGGTTCACATCAGATAACGCTTCTGGAGAACAGCAAACTCTAAACTGGTGTGTGTTTTTTTATAGGGCAGGGCAGGATGTTTACTAACAGTCTCTGTAAAAGGTTAATCATGATTAAGTAAGAGATGCACTCCCAAATTTCCTGTAATATAATATAATATAATATAATATAATATAATATAATATAATATAATATAATATAATGAATAGTTAACAGTTACAATTCTACAAGCTGCACAAAATCCTGTAGTGGATGTGACACCATTAACAAAAAGAAAAGGCCATGTTGCAGAGAAGAGTTTTCACAATATGTGAACCCAGTCTGTATCATGTATTTGCAATGCCAAAAATTAGGCAATAAACAAATACATTCTAACTGACTGAAGCTGTTGACATGGCCAAACAAACAGGCTATCAGGCAAAAACCACAAACCACAAGGGTTAACATAAAATTCAGGATATATCATAAAGACGTTATCATTTACAGTTTCTAGTTGCACATAAGCTATTCCCAAATAGACTTTCTAAAAAACCATGTAAAATCAACCTGTGAATCCAACTTACTCTTAAGTAAATAACTTGAACTATTAAATCATTCCAGCCTCTCAAGTGCTTTTCGATTCATATGTAATGTTAACTCAATATTGGTGGGGTGGTTGCAACAACTAGCCAATTAAAACTGTAATCTAAGGCTCTGAAAAATTCAATTTTTATTACTTTCTGGCAATTCATAAAAAATCTTTAAGCACTGAGAAAAGAAAAGATGAGTTAATAATGAAAATAATTTTAAACCCTAAGAATTACCACTGGCTTATCACTGGCAGTGCCCCACTTTCCATTACTGTTGGTTTGTGCTCATATGAAAGCAGAATATAACATCTTTATTGTATGGGCCATTTCATTAGAGATATCATGCCTCACAATTTGATAAGACACAAGACTTTTCAGTAGACAGTGTTTGAAAAAACGTTTGTTAAAAAAAAACAAAGTTAAGGAAGCACACTGACGATTAAAGTCTCACCTCAAAATCTTCTTCTTTTCTTTCACAGAATAACTTTGATCGGTTGTCATGCAGTTGTATATTTCAAATTCCCACTTCCTTCCGACCACAAATAACAATCTCCACATTCAAGAACCCCTGTTTTAAAATGTGTGCAATTAATTACATTCGTGTTTTTGATTATTTCGACTAATATTTTATCTTGAATACGAGATTGAGAAGGATCGGTTGACGAGTTGATCTGTGCTCCCGTGTCACATGACCAAGGAAACGGCATCAAATTTTAATTTTCCCGGAAGTTACCCATGCGACTTGGAGGCGCACCGGCTCCATACGCCAGAAACATCGCATTATGGCCTCGCTGTGAGCCTACTGATGCGACAGTTGTGTACATACTGAACCGGCAATCCGTCACCATCGACGCCTTGATCATGGACCTCCGGTCCAGAGGCTTTTTTCGGGGCCATCGGAGTTGTCAATAGTACTCCCAAAGTACTATATTATTTGATTTTGAACACTGTCACTTTTGCACGCCCGGGGATTTAAACCGAAGTGACAGTAGTAGCACTCACCCCATCTGCCGGTCAGCTAACTAGCTTTGCTAAGTCAATAGCCAAGAAGGGCATCACTTTTCTTTCGGAGTAAAGGACAAGGATACTGCAACACCACTACTTTCATTAACAGAAGACTGAACAGAGGCTGATTCCCCGAGTTCCCATCTTACAACATATTCACTATTGACTTCTGGTAAGGATAAAACCAACTGACGGCGGTAGTGCTATCTTGAAGTACAGCCGAGCTTGGGTTCATATTTGCCAAAGGCACACAGGCTAGCTAATGTTAGCTGGTTGAAGAGGCCCTGCCGGCTGTCAGTCCATACACCAGGGCAACTAGCTAGCTAATCTTACCCAGAATACCAGTACAGATAAAACCAAAATATATCGAATGTTTTAACGTTAGATTGGGTAGATACTCGGTTGATGTTCAGATACTGCTTTGATTTGCTCAGCGAAAGTTAACCAACCGTTAGCCGCAATGACAGCAGGGCTTCCTCGCTCTCGTGGCTAATCCTCATTTGGATACACCATCGCAGGCATTGCGAGGTACAGCTAGTTAGCCCTAACGTTTACTATGACATCGTTTATTACATTTTCACATTTTTTTTTCGAGCACGGACCTTGACCGTAACAGTTTGAGTTGAATCCATATCTTGTTAGCACAATATGGGTCAATGTTTAGTGTCAGGTTGATTGTTGCATTAGCTCGCTGAGCTTGCTAGGCCTGTGGGCTAACAGACTTCGTAGGACAGGGCTGGGCTAACAGTAACCAACAATAGCTTAACTGAAACCTAATCAACGTCAAGTGTTGCAACATTATTGCCAGGGTCGGCTTATTTGTGTGCTCTCTTACTAAGATAAGTATACACATGTTCGATCACTACAGGAAAACTATCAGACTGCGTGTTGGGGTTAAATGTGGACTCAACGTTCAGCCACGTAGCGTAACTCGGCGAAACGTCTCATGATAGTGAGACACGTAACGTTAGCCGGCTGTTAGCTAGCGACTTAACCTGCCTCGGTCGGGAATGCTGCCTAGCTAGCGGGCCAGTAAAATGCCTTTCAGTATATAACTTGGCTAAGACACGTTGAGAAGCTATTCCTATACTACATGTCATGTTTTATGACAATTCATAGGACTGTTTGTCATATCTATTGACAGATCCATATAGCTTTGTACACTGTCTCAAAGAAGCATGGCACTAGCTAGCAGCTAACGAGTTCCTGTGTCAGCAGGTGGATGGTGCGTGACACGTCTGCTAGTTTTTCTTAATTCCAGCTTGTCTTGGCTGTTCCAGCACATGTACATATATCATTTATCCTGATAAGGAAAGTGCTGTGAGCTTTGAAATGAATATCGACTGAGCGCTATTTGAATGGGTTGTATGCACATGTAGTTAGCACAGCCAGGGGGCATTTGAAGCCACAGTTAACACAGTAAATGAACTTTGACCTGAGGTATCCATTTTATTAAATTGACTCAAAATCGGACCAGTCTAAATGATTTGATGGAAATCAAGTATGAGTCAGAAATAGATCTCCAAACCAGTTTAAGTAATCTTAGTATTTGTCCCCTTTTTGCTGTTGGGTGAAGTCATAATCATACCGGAATATGTTTTTGTTGTTTTAAACTCCTTGTCTCCCGTTTTGTAGTGATTTAATAACCACCAAGCTTTTCTTAATAGTAATTCAATAGACAGTTTTGGGTGGAGGTTAAAAACAGGTTTGAGCAAGGAATCAGCAAAGGATATTAACCCTAATTTCTGGTAAGGTTGTATACACAAACCATGCAATATGTAAGTGGACAACATTCTGGGAGGTGGTGGTGGTGTTATCATAGGCGAAACCACAAGCCACACCCTCACTGCTCGGTTAGATGTTACCACACTAAAGGTTCATGTCTTTACTCAGTGATGTCTGATATCTAACCTGTATGGTTGCACCAATTGTGTTTAATGGAGTTCACATTTGAACTGGAAGCTGTTTCTTCTCTGTATTGTTTGAATAACACTTGGTTTATGCTTAATCGTCTTTTTTGTGTATTTCCGGCTTCTCTCTCAAAGGCTGGCAACACTCCGCCACCCTAATGCAGAACCATAAAAGAACGTGAAATGAACAAACCACCACAGCCTATAACGGGACCCACGTCTGTCCCAAACCCTGCCCCATCCCCTGGACTGACACAGGTAAGAACAAGTCATCTTATAGACTCTGTTGGTTTTGGTAGATTAAACTTTGGTAACATCTATTTTTTTCCTTTGCTTCCTCTCAAGGCTGCCTACGGCCCTGGACAACCTCCTTCTCTTGTTTTTGCCACCCCTCCACCTCCACAAATGAACTCTGCACCACAGCCAAGACAGGTATTATTCCCAGCATGTTGTGTTTTTGTGCCCCACTCCAAAGGTGTTCAGCATTTGCTATGTCATGTGTTTTCCCTTGTACAAGAACCCTCTCTTTCGTACTCTTTCACAAATATTTTTCTGACACGGCTTCTGCTGTGAGGCTTTGGCAAAATGTGTGTGCATGTCTTATGGCCTGTTTGCCATCTTTCTCCTTTAACGTCAATCTTAACTTCTTGCTTCTCTTCTGCTGTCCTCCCAGTTTGCTGCAGGGCCCCGTTCTTTACACCAACAGGTACTAACACCGCTCAGTGCTTCTTAGATCTCTGTCTCCTTAGTGTAATGCATGCTTTCAGGTCCATATGTCGAAGAGTTAGATGAGAGCTCTGTAGTGTTTATTAGGGAAGTTAGCAACTCTTCCCGAGGGCCAAAGAAGTAGCTTTTTATGTCTGTGGAAATGTATTGCTGGGTGCCTTTTTTTTGCTGGGTGTTGACGCTTTGAAAGCAGCATTTACCCAGACCTTCTTTTCCTCGTTCTACACCTTATTATACTCACGTGTGCCCCCATACATTTGCAGGACATCACCTCAAACACGCTGTCTTTATGACATATAACATACTGATTTTTTTTTTTTTTTTTTTTTTTTTTTTGCAACTTTGAGAACTCCAGCACATTCTGATATTGAACCAAATATATTTTTGGTACCTGCAGCATTCTTTTTAATTTTTACTCAGCGCCGGCATGCACCTGTAGCCTGTTAAATATATTCTGTAACCACTCAGGGGATCCTGCTTCTGGGCAGATCTGTCCAGAGTTGCATGTGCAGCTGTGGTTGTTTGAGCTTACTGATCATGGCTGAGAGATATTTTTCTGCTGCCTCTCACACTCTTCCTTCTTATACCTTCCACATTGTCTCTTGTCCTCATTTTCACCTTAATCTCACTCCTTCTCTTGCTCTCTGCTCATGTGTTGCGCGGCTGAAGGGTGGATACAGAGCGTTACAGGTAACAGCTTTTCTCTTCATCTCTGTCCACCCCCCCTTAACTTGGGCTAACCTCAATGTAGCAGGGAGACATGACATTCAGTACAGTTTAGGCTCAGTGTAACCCAAGAAGTAAACTTGCTGTACACATTGGCAGCTGCTGTGAGGGCATTGCTTCCAGCTGGTGTGTGTGTGGCTGACACACAAACAAAAACCAAAGCTGCATCATTGTAAACATGGGTCATGGCTGTAGTTGAGACACTAAATGTGCAAACGGAGCAAGCAGCAGGTTCTTTTGTGTGGTTATACACGCTTCATCTGTTTTCCCTCGTCCTCCCTCATGTGTCCTCTAGAGTTATTATCAGAATCGACCAGCCATGGCCACCAGTGCTCCAAGAGTACAGACAAGTAGTGGCCCACGACCTGTTGGACCCGCTCACGTCTACCCGCCCAGCTCCCAGATGATGATGATTTCTCAGCAGCAGCTGTCTTTTGCTGGCTCCCCTCAGGGCTACTTCATTTCCCCAGGACAGGTTGGTTCACTTTAGTGATCATGAATTTGTTAAAATGAGACACATGTTACTGTTCTACTAAACAACCTGCCCATGGCATACTGAGCACATGCTAAGTTAACATCATACTGTACTGGACCTTGTGTAAGACTTTTATTTCTAAGTAATTGAATTTGAAAGAACTAAAAGATTGTGATCTTAACCATTATAGAACTGCTCCTACACAGTGAGCTTGTTACGTTAAGAGAGTGTTGCACCATGGGTTTTTTGTAGCCCTGGAGATGCTAAGTTAGCATTTTTCTTAATATTGGTTTATACTCTGACTTCAGCAGTCCTAAAATTAGCCCATGTTAACTTACTGGAGTTTCCCTGCCATGGAGAAGTTTCATGCATTTTTTTGATGTGTAACAATAAGTTAAACGAGCACTGAATCACCCGTGAAGCAGTGACCAGTATCACAGAATGTCACGATTGTAAGCCCATAAAGACAGTCTGAAATACACTAACAGGCTGAGAAAACCATTCTAACCGGTTCAAGGAGCCTGACAGGAGAGTGTCTGAGCATGTGACTGATGCACAAATGTTGGAGTTTAAAGTTTTTCAAAAAATAGGTGTTGGAAAAAGAACGTTTGCTCATTTTGGCCAGTACCATACATCACTGTGGAGGTGGCAAAGATTGAGCCATTGTTGTCCATCTATTGTTGTTATATTGTTGTTGTTCTTTCTAAATCTTTATTTTGTTTCTGCAGTACCGGGCTCCATATATGCCTCCTACTCAGCAGTATCCCGTGACCAGCGGTACAAGCTTCTACACAGGAACGAGCCCTGAATTCCCTGCTTATGGTATGGGTTGTTGTCGAAAACCAACCACAACCAAGCACAACCATAAATTTTAAAAGGGATGAAATTCCAAAAAGCCCAATTTTAATGATGATTTTAAGTTAACGTGACTAGTTTGAGTCATATTCACTTACACATCTCTTTGGTATTGACCAATGTGTTTTGGTTTTGCTTGGCTGGTTGATGTGTTCAATGTCTTTCTAGTTTACAACACTGGTGTATGTGGTGAACTGCCAGTTGCATGTGGTCTGGCTTGATTCTGCTTTGGCCTGTGTTCTTTCTATCTGCAGTCTCACCTGACACTGCCTTACAGGTTCCATGAAATGGCTTTGAGATGGCAATTTTGCTCTTTTGCTAGATGTATGTCCATATAAAACTGTACATTGGGGATGGGATTTCAAAATGAAAGTCAAACATTTGAGTTTTAATGCCACCCCAGACAGACTTCTGACCTGTGTTACTGCTGCATCTTCTGAAGGACAAAGGCTGTTCCTTAGAATTCCGCTTTTTTATATAACTTTATACTTTTTCTTTCTCAACCTTTGTAACCCATTACTAGTTGGCATATGAGCAAGATGCAGCCAGGAACACAATATAAGAAAACGTGAGAGAGCTTATTCATTTCATGGGACCTTTTTTAACACCCTGCTTCCTCTGGATCCTCTCATTAACTCATTCTGCATCTGTCTCTTCCTGCCCTCTCTCCTTCTTTCCTCCCTTTCCCTTCCCTCACTCCCTTCCTCTCGTTTGCTGCGTTGGTTCAGAGCCCTCTCTTGCTGCGAGGGAGAGGCGGGGTGGTGGGGGGAGAGGGGGCGGGCGAGAGAATGGCCGTCTCTCTCTCCACGGTGCTCCTCTCACCTCCCAGCGCTACCCTGGTGAGTAGTGTGTGTGCTTATGTGTTGGTCAGCAGGCTTTAGTGGCACAAATCTCCGCAGCACTTCCTGTCTGATAATATTGTAAATGTGTGGCATTTTTCTTTTTCTTTTGTGTAACTCACATGTATATTTCTATGTGCAAATGGGATACAAAGTGCAAGTCACATAAAAACTGATTCTAAATATTTTTAATTAAAATAGTGAAGCTTTCCTAAAATGAATAATAGATGCTTGCAGTTTGCCACAGCCCGAAGACTTATTTGTAGCTGGGCTCTCTGCATAGTTACTAGCTGAAGAATGCAAATTTCATAAAATATAATCCTAAAAATGGCAAATAACGTTGTTTAGCACACATTGCATTCACACGTCGACTACAGATGAGTCAGTGTGTTTGTATTTTGATTATTTTTTGATCCACACACTTCATATTAGCTCTCGATGTGGTTTTTGTTTTTTGTATTCCTACAGGAATCTACACTGTTACTGTGAATTTTTTTTTTTTATTGTTGGGTCAAAATAAAGCGTTTTGGGTCATCATGTGAATCCTGGATGGATGGTCATTTTATATGCTTTATTTTCTATTCATCAATTCCATTTTCTTTTTGTTTCTTTTTATTCTAACCTTACAGCAGGAGCGTACTTTCCAGCTCAGCCGCAGTACTCTCCATCTGTCCAGCCGGCTCAGGTCATGATCAACCCCGCCCAGCAACAGCAGCAAGCCCCGCCTCCTCAGCAACCACCTGCACAGTCACAAGGCCCACCAAAGAGAGAACGCAAACCGGTAGTGTGTCATAACAAAAGGGGCAGTGCGCCTCTTGTCTGAGGTCAAAAAAATTGAATGGAGAGAAATTGTTTTGTCTGTTCAATGTGGAACTTTCTCTTTTACCTGAAAATAACAATATGTACAGTGGCAGCTTTACATCAGCAGTGACAGGATTGTGTCAGTCCTGTCAGAAAATGCTGTCAGTATTTGAATGTATTTTAATGTTGGTTACGTGTTTTATGGAAATGTAACCAATATTTACCCTGTCTCCTGGTAGATAAGAATACGAGACCCCAACCAGGGCGGGCGTGATATCACAGAGGAGATCATGTCAGGTGGAAGGTCCACCACCACACCCACTCCCCCACAGGTAAGAAACTGTTTTCAGTTGACTGATTATTAAACTCTTGTCTCATGTTTATGACCTATGGCTCATGTTCGTGTTGGTTAGTCTTATTTGAATAAATCTGAATTGTTGACAGATTTTCAGTTGGGTCTTCAGGTACTCTAAAGTGATTGATCAGTAAAGGACCATGTTCAGATATTACATTGGTTGTGGACTTGTCTGATGATGCAGCATTTGATTTCCAAAAGTGGAGGAGACATGTATTGACTAAAGTTTGATGGTGTATAAGTATATGCAAGAACACAACTGATTTTAAATGTACAGTTTGAACTCCTAACTTGCACATTTTTCATAGAGGTGGTTGAATGTTTGCACTCTTTGTTAACTTGTCTTTATCAGCACAAATGACGCATGAACAAACAATACACATAAATGTGTGCTGATGTTTTGAGCTGTATTTGCATTTTTAGGCTAGTTTGCCTTCATTTGCCAGCACACTGAGTTGCCAGCCAGCAGGAATGGACAAAACAATTAGAAACAGAAAACTTTTGAACAAAATGCAAAATAACCCAGAGTTTTGAAGGGTTCAATCAACAGCTCTTTCAAACCGTCTTAACTGAATATGAAAATGATTTTTTAAATATGGTTAAAATGGATGTAATCTGTGCATTTCATTTACAATTAGTACATTAAAAACCTACCATTTTGTCACTGCAGGCCTCTATAGCAGATGCAAGTCCTGCACAGACCAATGGTGAAGTTTCACAGCCTGTTGCTACAGTGACTCGAAGAGGTGAGTGCATTTTCTCTGCTCTGGCTTGGATGAAAAAATGAATGATGGTGGTTTTCCACATTTTCCTTATGGTGACAATTCAATGTGTTTCACTGCCCAGATGAAAACGCGGAACCTCCCTCTCACACCGAAACCCCACCACCCCCTGCCACGGCAAACACAGAACCTGTGGTGGATGCCAAACAGGAAATGGACAACCAGATTACACTGCCTACTGAGTTAGCCACACAATCTGTAGCGCCTGCAGCTGTTACTGAGATGCCACCCCCATTGATAAAGGACCAGCAGTCTTCCTCTTCCCTCCCGCCATTAGCAGCGTCTACTACACCTCCTGCTGAGGATGTAAATAAAGTTGATACTAAAGTTAGTGACACTGTAGATGCTCCTGTGGGCCCTTCATCATTAGCAGCACAAGAGGCACCTGTCAAAATGGAGGAACCACAGGATGCTCCGGCTCAGTCCGAGAAGGGGCCACAAAAGGATGAAAAGAAAATGGAGGAAGTGAAGAAATTGGAAAAAGAGGAGCAGGTTGCTAGCACCAAACTGGAGCCTGCAGTTGAGGTTGCTGCGACAGTTACTTCTGTTGCAAAAGAAGAAACTGCTACTAAGATGGCAACTGAAGTTTCTCAGTCTATACCCTCTGCACAGGAACCTGCTGCTCCACAGACCCAGAGCGCTGCCCCAAGCTCTGCCCCTGAACCTGAACCTGAACCTGAACCTGAACCCAAAACTGAAACGGCAGAGCCTCTTCTCTCCAACGGCCTTCCTCAGGACACTGAGGAACTCGCTGAGGATATGGCATTTTCAGACACTACACCTCTTGACAGGCCTGATGCTTCTCAATCTCAGGAATCCACACCTGTGGTTAAAACGGTGATGCCAGTCCAGGAGGGCACAAAGGAAGAGGAGGAGGAGCAGAAGAAAGGGGAAGAAAAGGAGAAAAGTGAGGAAGCCCCTCCCGCCACTGTTACCTGCCCTACAGATGAATCTACTACTATGCAAGGTAGGGTTGAGGCCACTCTTGCCTGCATTAATGAATTTGATGTGTCATGCTTGTGTCTGGCTGGAGAGTTTAATGTCAACGTCCTTCTTCCTGAAGCTGCTACGTCTGTGCCAAAGAAGAGGAAGAACACGAAGGAGCTGAACTCAAAGGAGGTCACCAGAGACCTCCTGGATGCCTTCACAGAGGTGCGTATCTGTCCGGATGAAAGCCTGACATGAACCCAGGGTGAAGAAGTTCATCTGAGCAAGTCTTAGCTGAATCACTAATATGTTTGAGGATATTTAAAGTTCTGTGAAGAAGTAACTGGGTTGTTATAATACTTAGACATCTTTTGCTGTTTTTGTTTGGTGCAGGAGCACGGTGCTAAGCCTGCTTCCGAACCCTCGTCCACTCAGGCAGACCCCGTCCCTGTTGCTCCAGCTGAACCTCCTGCAGAGGTTCCAGATGAGAACTGGGAGGAAAAAGAAGACAAGCAGAATGCAGAACCTGACAGGCCTAAAGCCACACCTGAGCCAACGGGGCAGAAATACCAGTACAAAGAAGGTAGGTTGTGATTAAAAGTGTGCAGAAACAGCGGTGTTGCAAGTGTTTGTGTAGCTGAACGGCACCAGTCTTGATATACACTTGTAGGTGTTTTGTGGATGCACATTCATTCTAAAGTTAAAAATCAAGAGTTGACTTGCTTATGATTCTGAAGTACAGAGAGATCTGATGGTGATGGGCTGCATTGCATGAACTTCTTTCTGCTTGATTGTAACAGGCGTTCATTTATTCGTACAAGTTTCTATTATAGCTGTAAAGGTTATTTTAGATACCTATCTGTTTAAAATAATTGTGATTACACCCTGTGACATTTTAAATAATTGATGCTTAGAATATGAGCAGCTAGCTTACAGAGAAATTGTGTCATGCTTGAGCATTTATCCTGTCAGAGTGTCCTGATGAAGACTCATTGAGTGCCTATACACCTCACCCTGAGCTCTGTCATGCTAACACTGGATCTTCTGAATTTGTCTCCCAGAACAATGGAAACCAATTGACCCAGAGGAGAAGAAGCGGTACGACAGGGAGTTCCTCCTGGGCTGCCAGTTTATCAGCGCCAGTATGCACAAACCCGAGGGCCTGCCTCTCATCAGCGACGTTGTCCTGGATAAGGTAGGTCATGTTTTGATTGATTTTGCTGTGGAGTGCTGTGTGTGCGCTAATTATGTCATTAATATGTAACATTTTGAGAAATAAGTTGATATTACAACAAACATTCAACGTATGTGTTTCAAATTTTCCTTGAATCGGTGTGCCGGAAAATGATGTCGAAACTCGATATTGAAAATACATGTATACAAACACCACAGTTTATTTTTGGCTTTTGGATTTAAAAACATTTAAAATATGCTTTTGTATTTAAAACTGTTCACTCTGTTCTGAAGCAGAAAAGTTCAAGGTTAAGCATACCCTTTGTTTAAAAAAACAAAAAAAAAACAAAACCGCAATTAACTGGGACACATGACGTACCTTACACGTTGTCAGTGTTTTGTGTTTGTATTGAGATTTGAGGTCATTTATTTTAACTTCAGGCAAACAAGACTCCTCTGAGGCCTGCTGACCCAGCTCGACTGATGAATGTCGGTCCTGATTTTACTCCTTCATATTTGGGGAACCTTGGGAGCAGATCAGTGGGAGGACCACGAGGCCCAGTGAGTGATTTTGTCTTTACCAAGTTTGAAAATATCCTAATAATTTTTTTGTGTTTAATAAGAATTTATTTTAGCTCCTCTAAGTCTAAGTTGCCTTCTCCCTCTTTTAGCCACCGGTGCCACGCCGCTCCCAGCAGGGTCAGAGGAAAGAGCCCAGAAAGATCATCAGCAGTATGTCCCTTAGTGACGATGTGCAGCTAAACAAGGCCGAGAAGGCCTGGAAGCCCTCGACAAAGAAGTCCAGTCGTAACCGCGGGGAGGAAGAGGAAGAAGACGATCCAGAACAGATCAAGACACAAGAACTCTTCAAGCGTCTGCGCAGTATCCTCAATAAGCTGACGCCTCAGAAGTTTCAGGAGCTGATGAAGCAGGTGACAGAGCTGACGATAGACACAGAGGAGAGGCTGAAGGGAGCCATTGACCTCATTTTTGAGAAGGCCATTTCAGAGCCCAACTTCTCTGTGGCCTATGCCAACATGTGCCGCTGCCTTATGGGGGTAAGTTGTGTGAATGCATCTGAACTTTGCCATTTTATCATTTGCTCCAATGATGACTTCTATTTTTGTGCCACGTGTCTGGGCCACTGAATGTTCATGATGGTATTGAGGAACTGATGGAGCACAGCAAAATATCATGTTCATTTTCTATTTAATATTGTCATGATAACGTTTTTGTCGTAATTATTCTCAGGATTGAAATTTTAACATTTATCTCATTCATAACATTTACCCTCAGTTGAAAGTCCCCACCTCAGACAAGCCAGGAGTTTTTGTGAACTTCCGCAAACTGCTGCTCAACCGCTGCCAGAAGGAGTTTGAGAAGGACCAGGATGACGATGAAATCTTTGAGAAAAAGCAAAAAGAGTTGGAGGCTGCCAAAGATGTAAGAAACGTTCTCCTCTACTGTCGCTGTCCCTAAAAACACAGCTCATTTGTTGTTTGTTTAGACCAAAATGATTATTTGACCGCACCCACTTGCATCTGCTCTCAGGGAGACGAGCGTGAGCGCTTTAGGGTGGAGCTGGAGGAGGCCAGAGACAAGGCCCGTCGCCGTTCTCTGGGTAACATTAAGTTCATAGGCGAGCTCTTCAAACTGAAGATGCTGACAGAGCCCATCATGCACGACTGCGTAGTGAAACTACTGAAGAATCATGATGAAGAGTCTCTGGAGTGTCTCTGCAGGCTGCTCTCAACAATTGGCAAAGACCTTGACTTTGAGAAGGCCAAGGTAAGGAAACCAATAACACACATGCACACACACACACACACTAGACTTTAGACTTGATAAAGTTGATGTAGCCACTGTGAGGTCATACACTTTTTTATGGATGACGTTTGAAGCTTTGAGTTTTGCATTATGATCTTGGTTTTCGTAGCCAGAAGTGACCATATTTGGATGAGGGGCTGAGGCTGTCATATGAACATTGCTACACCCCCGTCTTGATTAGCAGGTTGCCATGGTAGGGACTTGTCAATCACAAGTTAGTCATATCCACCTGAAGCATATCCACCTTTGTCATCGATTTAATGCTAAAATGGGACCTTCATCTACAAAATAAACAGCCTGTTGAATTAAAGACATAAGTAACATTGACCATAAACTTATTGGGAGAATGATTACAGAAGCAAGAAATCAGGTGAGCCGTAGGGCCGTTATCTCATCGACTTCTATACAAAATGCCCCAGAGGCTACCTCCACCTTTTGCAGTCTGTGGCCATGACACATAAAAGCTTCTTTTTTTCTGTGTCCCCATTAGCCCCGTATGGATCAGTACTTCAATCAGATGGACAAGATCATCAAAGAGAGAAAGACCTCATCCCGAATCCGCTTCATGCTGCAAGATGTCTTGGATCTCAGAAAGGTAAGTATTAATTAATCTATAACAAGATTTTATAATTAAGAGCCAATTAGAAGCCTTTATGGTTGTAACTAATTGCAGAGTTGTTTTAGATTGTGTGAAGTTTTTAGTACTATGGGGGTTTTCATGGCAGATGTATTAAGATAATCATCCACCTTTAATTCACAGAATAACTGGGTGCCTCGTAGAGGAGACCAGGGTCCTAAAACAATCGACCAGATCCACAAGGACGCAGAGATGGAGGAGCACAGGGAACAGATCAAAGTCCAGCAGCAGCTTCTGTCCAAGAAGGACGGAGGAGGCAGGATGGGTGGGAGCATGGGTGGCCGAGGCCCTCACACCCCAGGGGGCGGCAGGACAAGCCAGCCACAGGATGAGGGGTGGAACACAGTCCCCATCTCTAAGAACAGACCCATCGACACCACACGCCTTAGCAAGATCACAAAAGTATGTCGAATAGGGAAGTTTTCACTACATTACATGACTTAACCCCCCCCCCCCCCCGCTCCAGGTTTCTGTTTTGTTATATATAGCATCGTCTGAAACAGTGTTTCAGTTTCTATGTTTTTAAAACATTTTCTAGTTTCTCTTTGTGTGTGTGTGTTTAAATGTGTATGTAACCTGTCTGTAATCTAACTTTTGTTGCTCCCTTCATTAAGCCTGGCGCTCTGGACTTCAACAATCAGCTGTTGGCTCCAGGGGGAAAAGGCATGTGGGGCAGCTGGGGCAAAGGCAGCAGTGGAGGAACTGGAGCTAAACCAGCAAGTGGAGAGCAGGGTAAAACTCACCCATAAAAAAACGTTTGGCTTTAAGTTGTTTCTAGTGCTTGTGTTAATCTACCATCGTCTTCTCTTTTTTTCTTTTAGACTCTGGTCGTCCTACTACCAGCACACTCAACCGCTTCTCAGCCCTGCAGCAATCAGGCTCGTTGTTGTCATCAACAGACTCTGATCGCAGAGTCCCTCAGAGGTATTCAGCAGCTGAAGATATTTGCACACCAAATGATATCCTGTCCTTGCACTGTTTCGGTGGTGAACTCTGCATCTGTATTTCCTGTTCAGGTGTTCATATTAACCAACCATCTGTGACTCTTATTGGACATTGTAATAAATATGGACCTTTTTGCAACCTTTAGGTCGAGCTCCAGCCGTGAGCGTGGTGGCGACAGAGACAGAGGTGAACGCGACAGAGATCGCTTTGACCGATACGATCGCAGCGAGGGACGGGAAGGCCGTGACAACAGGAGCAGTCAGAGCCAAATCACCAAGAGAAGCTTCAGCAGAGAGTCACAGGAGCGCGGCGGGAGGGGCGGAGACAGTCGGTCCTCAACTGAGCCTGTGCGTCGTGTGGCCAGCATGACCGACGACAGAGACAGGGGAAGCAGGGACAGAGGAAGTCGGGATAGAGGAAGCAGAGACAGAGGAAGCCGGGACAGGGGACCAAGCAAAGATCTCACAGGTGATAACCACATGCAGAAATATGATTGGCTGGTTAGGAAGATGGATGTAAGAGCAATGTCAAAACTGTGCTGACTCTTTTTCTGTCTGCAGTTAAGCGTGAGAGCGCCCCCACTCCTCCTCCTTCTCTTCCAAAACCTGCCTTGACTGAACAGGAGGTGGAAAAGAAGTCAAACTCCATCATTGAAGAATACCTCCACATCAATGACTTGAAGGTAAAACATGATGCAACACTTAAGCAATAAAGTGGATTTTATTTAAATGCATGCATAATCCAGTTTGCTAGCAAATGAATGGAATATGAATCCGCTCTGATTACAAGCATCTCCTTTCCCTGGTGCTGCAGGAGGCGTTGCAGTGTGTTGCAGAACTCAACAGTGCCTCGCTGCTCTACGTGTTTGTACGGAGCGGTGTTGAGTCTACACTTGAGCGCAGCACCCTGGCGCGAGAGAACATGGGCCTGTTGCTGCACCAGCTTATAAAGACAGGGACTCTGTCCACACAGCAGTACTACAAAGGGTGAGCATTTTAACAGGAAGAACAGCTTTAAAAGTCTTTACATTGTTTGCATCGTGTGTGTGTGTGTGTGTGCGCGTGCATGTTTTCACGTAAGATTACGTGCTCTTGTTTCTTGTCCTTGACTTTAGGCTAGAAGAGACCCTGGAGGCTGCAGAAGACACAGCCATAGATATACCTCACATCTGGCTCTACCTGGCTGAACTCATTACCCCCATGCTCCATGAGGGAGGCATCCCTATGGGACAGCTCTTCAGGTGAGCTACATGCTTGAATTTAGCAAGAATAATGTAATCCCAGAAATCTAAAGCACATTGTGGCAGCTACTGTTGCCTCTGACCCATATGTTTCCTAATCATAAAGGCACATAAATATTCGTTGTAGATTTAGCTTTATCTTAACAAAATGTTTTTAAGTCAGTGACACACAAAGCACCATTTTCAGGGTCTTTGGCAGGTGTCACTCTCCCTGAAAAGGAGTTATGGACAACTAATGCATCAAATAATGCAGAATCTCACTGGAGGGTTTTTTGCTTGGATTATGCTATGGTTTTGTCAGCAATGGTAACATATAAAGCAGTTGAATAATAATGTAATCTTAAGAAGTGAAAAGTCTAATTCAGTGTAATTGTGTCTTTAGGGAGATCTCGAAGCCTCTCGTGCCTCTGGGGCAGGCTGGCGTGCTGCTGGTACAGATCCTCAAGTTACTGTGCAAGGGGATGGTAGGTGTTTAACTTCTAATCATCATGTGAGGCATTTCTATATTCAGTGCTAGCTTAAACAACTCTTTTCATAATATTTTCTGTTGTACATAAACAGATCATCATCCTACGTGATGCTGGTCATATTAGAGTTGCTTGACTGAATCTGTTTTTATTTAAACTTTTTGTCTTATCAGACCCCTAAGAAGGTCGGCGCCATGTGGACAGAAGCTGGGCTGAACTGGAATGATTTCTTGCCGGAGGATGTCGACGTCAACAAGTTTGTCACTGATCAGGTCTGTGGGCGACAGTGGTAGAGCAACCACTCAGGTTATGATGGGAGAGGGACAGTGAATCTTTTCTTGATCTGAGTGAAAATAACTTTTATTTGTTGTTGTTTCATTACCAATTGAGAGCACACACTTTAACTAAATACCTTCACACAGCTGCATATTTTTCTTAAATAGTATTATGTTTTTGTTTTTTGTCTTAAATATTTATAATATAGAAATAAAGACATTATATTGCATAGCAACAACTGCATTGAAATGCCCTTTTGCCCCACATGCCCTACACCTGCAATCTGATGGCTGCAGAGAAGACAAATGAAATAAAATCAATAAATTAAAAATAGAACAGATAAAAACAGACGAAAACAACAAAATTATTATTGATACTATCACCACGCTCAGTAACAGATGGAACATTTTCTCTTTTTATTTAATTTTGTTTTTATTTGTTCTGTTGATTACATTTAAAATTAAATGCAGAACTCAAGGCAGGCGACTTACAAGTTGATCACTTACAAACGTCTTCAATTTTCTCTGGGTTTTTTTGCGTAACTTTAGAAAGTGGAGTTCACCACAGGAGAGGAGATGGAGTCAAAGGAAGGTGGTAAGAAGAAGGTCTTCACTGGAGAAGAGCTCAGCAAACAGCTGGACAGACTGCTGCAGGACAAGGCCAACAACCAGCGCATCAGAGACTGGGTGGAGGTGAGTGACTCTGAGTTCATCAGGTTAAATTTAGTCAATATTCATGCTGCACAAGTAATTCATGTTTTCTCTGCAACATTTTTTTTTTTTCCTTTTTTCAGGCTAACTTGGATGAGCAGCAAACTGCTTCCAACCAGTTCATACGAGCATTGATGACATCAGTGTGTCAATCTGCCATCATTTGTAAGTATAACTAATACAGCATATACAAGTAAAACCTGCCTGTTTATGCAATCACCTAGAGCAGGGGTCTCCAACCTTTTCTATTCTGTGAGCTACTTTTACACAATGAAGTGCCGGAGAGCTACTCATGTTTAGTAACATTTATTCACATAGCTAATTTCCATATAGAACAAGTGAATATGCTTGTTTTGCATATAACACATTCAAAAATGTTAATACACAACACATATTGTGTATAATAACTTAAATTCATAAGCATGTGCATGTTGTATTCTATTTCTATGTTCTATTTCAAAAATTATGAAATAGAACAATACCGTATCAAAAGAACATATGTTCATTTGTGCAAACAGCATCCGCATGAAAACAGTGCTGTGTCACTGGAGGCCACAGACTCATAACACTGGAGTGAAAACCAGAAGCACCTGTTCAGGTCCGACTCCGGCTGTCTGACCGCATCCGCAGACAGCGCACACACCCTCCGCGGCACAGAGTTCGCACCAAGCTGGACATCGGCAATAGCAGACAGACTCTCCGTCTTAATTTTATGGTCCCACAGCGGTCATAGCCTCTTTAATGATCCCGCCGTCAGCTAAGGGCTGTTTGACTGAGCTCTGCTGCTGTCATTGTTGCTAGGCTAGCCCGCTAACTGCCTGGCACCTGGTCAGCCTGCCCATCCCGCCCCGCTCCAGTGACTGACAGCAGCACAGCGCAAATGTTTGATTGACAGCTAGTTGACAAACAATCGTTTCATCTCGGGCAGGGGGCGGGGCACCTATAATTTTGATTGGATGGAAATTTAGACCGGTTTTACCAAGTGACAAATCAAATTTGTGTTATTATATTATTGACCCCTTGGTGAGCTACCGGTAGCTCGCGGGTGACGTGTTGGCGACCCCTGATCTGGAGATTGCATAAACTCTCATTCAGGGAAACCGTTTTCAGTGTTGCTGATAAACAAATCTTAAATCATGTTTTAAATTGTCATAATGCAAACCACAACACATGGTTGCAGCCCTTGAAAGCAAACATATCTCACATCACAGGTTGTCTGAACATGGGTATTTGTTACTCCTTGTTTCAGGCGACAACCCATACAAGGTGGATGCAAATCAGATGATCCTGAGGGCCAGTCTGTTGCAGAAGTACCTGTGTGATGAGCAGAAGGAGCTGCAGGCCCTCTACGCCCTCCAGGCTCTGATGGTGCACATGGAGCAGCCAGCGAGTGAGTGTCCTGTCATTAATCTGTGTGTAGAGCGCCAGCAGAAATGTGTCAGGACATGGGAAAAAAAACTTCAGTGGTGATGTTACAAATGCTTAAAGCTATGGTTCAGGACCTTTACAAACAAATGAACAGCTGTTAGATTCAACAAGTTCACATAGTGCTGACTAAGCCAGTCACCCCAACATAAATCTCTGTATTTAATAGTGTAGTTTCTAAAGCTGGTGTCTCGTGAGACATTCCCACGCTGGTGCACTGGTAGTGATGCATTTTACATCCACCAGCAATTATTAGTTCAGTGAATGGGAGAGAACTCTAGCTGCAGAGGAGGCTACAGCAATGGCAGAGTAGTTGTAGTGGTTGCTCTGCATACTATGCGTTGGTATAAAAACTGTCTAAGATGTGTGAAATGTTTTCACTGCGTAGACACAATTCTGATACGTTTTAAATATGCTAAATTCAAATTATTGACAACTGCACTGTGATTCTGGCATTTACAGTGAAAACACAGAAGGTATGGGGCAACAGACGTTCTTCACTATGACTCGATCATTGAAGTTTAGTTTCACTGCTCACTCAAAAACACCAAGTCAGCGTTCATCCACCTTAGAAAGTTGGAGATATTTTGTTTGTTTTGTTTGTTCTTAAGGTTCAGTCTGTGGACAGGGCTAGTCTGGTCATAGATCTTGATGTGCTGTTAAGGAGACTCAAGACACTTTGAATGTGTTTAGCTGCTTTTTATCAGTGGGATTATCTGTGATTAACTTTCTCAATTTCAAGTACAAAATGATGTGACTTGACCTTTGAAGGTAGCCTGAAAAGCCTGAATTTTATGATGCTTTATAGCAAACAAAGGACATGTGCTTGAGCATAAATGACTTTACGCTGGCTGAAGGACACTCTTAAAAGCTTATTTTGAGTAATTACTTATATTAATACCAACATCAGCACAAACTAAACAGCCCTGTTTCCTGCCTGGTTGTTGTGTTGTAAGGGTTGTTTCTTTATTTTACTCCCCTGCAGAAAACTGTGGGTGAGATCTAACTGACAGCAGCAAAACCCATGGCTCTTTTCATTACCAACACTCAGCCAACATTGATCTTTGTATTCTGTCTTTGCAGACCTGCTGCGGATGTTCTTCGACGCCTTATACGATGAGGACGTCATTAAGGAGGAGGCCTTCTACAAATGGGAAACCAGCAAAGACCCTGCAGAGCAAACAGGCAAAGGCGTGGCCTTGAAATCGGTCACTGCCTTCTTCACCTGGCTCCGTGAGGCCGAGGAAGAGTCTGATAGAGAATAAAAGACTGAACTGAAAGCTGCCGCCCCCCTGCTTTTGGCAAGGAGGGGGCTCTCCAGGCGGCTGCGGAGAGTCATGGACAACATTGCCAGAGAGAGGCAGACTCAAAATCAATCCTCAATGAGGATAAATCTTATGTTTTCTTTTTCTTTGAGGGATGGACCCAGAAAACAATCATTTCTCTCTACCCTCCCTCTCTTGCTTCCTCATTATTTTCCCACCTGCTTGTGACAGCAAGTGTCCTCATCAAATAAACTTGAAAACTGATTCAGCAGGATTGCTTGTTAACGAGGTGTGAAGTATCCCCACATCACTACGAAAAACACTTTGTTGTCACAATAATACAAAACCAACAGGCTGCTTTTTTATGGTTCTACATGATGATGATGATGATGATACCTAACATCAGATCTGATCTGCAAGAATTAACAGTGTGGTGTAGTGGGTTCCCCAACACGTGGGTATCGTCACGCCATCGTATGTGTTCAATCCAAACTCAGCTCTTAAAGTCTTTGTCCCTTACTGGAGTGTGCAGCATGACTGAAGTGTGTTTCTGTTAATGATACAGTGGATGAAACATTGATAGACAAAACGTACATGAACTGATATTAAGTTGACGGAGTTTTTAAAGCAAAGGTCGTCTATTTTCTCTTCCTGTTTCCCATCATGAACTTAAACGTGGACAGAAACATGGAGGACTGATGTTGACTTTGACTACTAGGGGATGGTCTTAATGCTTCCTCTAAGCCATCCTCTCCCATCCCCAGTAGTGAACCACACTGACTGACTTCTTCATCTTTACCTCTTCTATACCTAAACCTGAGCTGTCATAGAGGACACTTAATGACCCAATCACCGTTAAAACTTGAAATCTACAGAAAATTGACTTGATGAAATATATAAAAATTAAAAACAAAAAACAAACAAAAAAAAAAACGCAGAAATGATCCGAAAGCCTTTTCTACTCTAAGTGGAAACTTATTTCAGGAGCGTTCTGTAAATATATAATAATTACAAAAAACTTTTTTTCTCAGTTTTATTTTTCAGAAACGATAACTTGCTGATGTAATTGCAGTGTGTCCTTTTCCAACAGAAACGGCAGTTGTCCGGATGCAGAGAGGTGCTTTAGATAATCCATTGATTATTAGTTGCATTGGAATTTTGTAAATATTTTTTTTTGCTTTCTTTATTTAAGAAATTATTGCTTCTTTTGCATCGGAAACTGGAAAGATGAGGTAACGGAACATTGCAAATAAAGGACTTATTAAGTTGCTGAGCTGAGTTTTGCTTTAGTCTAACACATGTTGGATGCATAAGTGATTTATTTTTAATGCGTCTGTGCTGCAGTTGTGATTGCTGGATGACAATCTGCGCTGATACTGACCTTTTTATTAAGAGGATTGCTCTTGCATAATGTCACCAGTCCACGTTAAATACAAGTTTGACAAGGTCGTCATAAAAATTCAGTGCTTGTTACCAGTTTCATTTGAGTCACAGCAGGCCATCCACTCACAATCCCTCCATGTAACCTTTATATCATAGGGTAGATGTGGAGAAAATGGAGCACTGGTACTTGGTAAGAGTATGAGAAAGAACAAGTTGTATTGATTCAGTTTTGGCTGGTGTAACCTGCTACGTCACCCTCAGAAGTATCTTAAATAATGTATCTTAAATATAAAAAGGTAAAATTAAATTTAAAAAGCAAGTTTGGGCTCCAACCAGAATATTTTAGGTAGTCTATTGATGAGTCTAAATGAATCTGAGAGATATCATTTAAACCTAATTTATCATTTATATGTAGTATATGGAAATTAAATAAATGGCTTGTAACACACCATTGTGAGGCTATAAGCAGTCGTAATGTCTCAGATTTACAGCTTGTTGTCCGTGAATAAACAGGTAATAGTAGTAAAACCCAGCAGCACATAATATTTCTATAGTGGTACGTTAATAAACCTTTAAAATGACCATATCGCTCCTCATAGCTACGTTATAGTTTGTCATGAACCATTTATTGAAAAAAACAAAAACTATGTGCAATCAAACAAATTACTGCCGTCCAACAGTCACAATGTGGGGCCCTCTTTAAAATCCTGTGGTTGCATGTGTTTGGTCTCTTACTGTGTCACAATGCAGGCTACATCAATGGACCAGTGAGATCATGTTCTCCTGATGGCAGTGGGTTTAGTCGCAACATAATTGTTTGGATCCTTGCAGTGTAATCTTGACATCAGACTGCAGTGAATTTCCACACACTGTTGAATCTGTTCACCATAACGACTGCGGATGTTCCTGCTGAGAAAAAAAAAATCAAATGACAAGTGAAAAGCAGCTGCAGCGCGCTCTCTCTGGGGCCGAGGCTGCAGGTTACTGTATCTTGATCTCGGCTGCATGAGGAGGGGGCTGGGATGTGACACCGCCTTGCGTTGATGACGCTCGCCATCGGGAGACATTTGGACAGCCTATGTAACCCATATACCGAGCAACAAATGGTGCATCTGTGCTGGAGACCTAATGCTGGAGTTGGGAAGATGTTTCCGCCGAGCTCTTGGCTTTACTGATCTACTGCAGGAGCTGCAGCAGGAGGACAAACCGCACCGTGTCATCTGTTGATCGGATTGGAGACAATTAAGCGCTTTATCATGAGCCGCCGCGGTCCGACTTCCAGGTAGGTGCCGAGAGTCGCCGTGAGGGATTTTTTAACAAGCGCACGAGCGTCGTTACAGCTGCGAAGGTGCATATAAAGAGCAGAGGGGCTCGTGGCATTTCCGCGCTGTTTATGCTTTGCAGGTACGGGGCTATTGGTATGCAGATGGAGTCAACAGAGGTTGCCAGGAAACCCGCTGCTGCATCCGCGCCTCTCGCGCCTCTCGTGCGTTATTTTCCCCGTAATTGCAGGCTACAGGCCTGCACCCATCAATGGCGGGGTGATGTGTTATTCAGCCGTCAGCGTGATAAAACATTTCCAGAGAAAGAGAGAGAGAGAGAGAGAGAGAGCATCAGCACTGCAGCTGCTTTCATTCAGGCTAATGTTAGGCTGCAGTCAAACTGGCTTCACTCGATCCCACTTGTTGGTCCTGTAACAGCCACATCAGCGGCTCTGAGGATGTCACACCATCATCCTGAGTGTGTTGACGTCAAAAAAAGAGAAAGAAACACACCAGTCTGCCCCCGCAGGGAGTGGACAAAATAATTCAAAACAGAACAAGACCAAAAAAGAAAAAGCACCTCGAGCAACTTCATTAAATTGCAAACGCAGCTTCACGCACTGGTTGTTATTATGGATGCATGCCAATTAGCAGCATTTGTCAGCTGGCAATCAGCATGTTGAAGTGAGAGTTTTTAAACGCAACATCACACAATTAACAGCTCCAGAGAGGCCAAATCATGTGCAGGTGCGTTGGTTTAAAAAAGGAAAAATATCAAAGGGAGGTGTTTCAGGAATTATGATTGTTTTAATTGTTGATTCATCTGTCAGTTAATCTCATATCAATTATTTAGTCTTTAAAAGGGATGGAAAATATTGAAAATATTCATCACATTTTTTGGGTGATGACACATCTGGTTCAAAAATGAAAAATATACAATTCATAATAAAAGATAATGCAGATAATCAGAACATTCATGCAGCTCAAACCAGAAAACATTTGGCATTTTTCCTCAATAAACTACTTAAATCATTAGTCATATGTCAAAGTTGTTGTGTTGTTGTTTGTTGACTCATCAGTTGTCAAATGTTTTCAGCATATGGACAGATGAACAGAGATCACAGGTTTAAACTAAAGGGCAGCCATGTGTGACCTAAATTCAGGCAACAGCAGTGGTTTCCAGCCCAGGGGTCGTGACCCCTCCATTGGTTCAGAAGATACAACTGAGTGGTCACAAGGTGATTAATCAAATAGAAAAAAGGAACATTTGTCATTCTGCTGCATATTTATGTTAAACTTTGGACTTAATAATTTTGTTCTTGTGTTGCCAAGACAATCAACCAAGAACACTGGGGGAAAAATCATGGACCTAAATAACCTGTGACAACTGCTTTGTAAACCGTTGACCCGCTATGTGAAGGTGGTGACAAATTGTGCTAACTGGTATATGCCCTTAAATAAGAGCTCAAAGTAAAAGCTGATTTCTATTAAGAAATTCCATTAATCGAGGAGGTGAGCTGTCCTTGGTGCTGAAATGTGCGCCTCAGGAGGAAGCCGTGCAGAGCTCCTCATGCTGAACACGCCCCGTGCTTTATCAGTGCTGAGCATGAGTGACGTCTGCAGTGCTCACAGGTGTGTTCTGCAGCTGAAGCTCACCTACAAGGAGTGCTGACCGTCAAGTCAGGGCCGGTAAAGCTGTTTGCATTCCATATCACCACCTCCCAGCTTCCCTGCCTGTCTGTGTGCATTTACACAGACATTTACTGTCATTTCTGACAGTATCGTAAGCCTGTAACACCTCTCTCTTAGCTGCTTTGGGAGCCAATCTGCTTAGGGATATCTGTCAAGTCATGCACGTGCTCAGAGTTGTGATCTGGCAGCATGTTTCCTGCTTGTTGAAACACTCACCTGAACCATCACACATTCAAAACAAGACATATTCCAAGTTGATACAGATTTAGATGGCCCACCAGATCCACAAGGTGCAGCCATATGTTTTTTGAAGTTAGGTAGCACTATCACTTTTAATAGGGATGAGAAGCTTTAGGGTGAACAGGCCTGGCTGGAGCTGCTTACTAGAAGCTGGTCATGCGCCATATGTTTACCCAGTCGCATGGAGGCTGTCACCACTGCCCTCATCTCCCCCAACCACAACCATTCTAACCGGTTTCACCGGCTTACAGTGGCTTTAGCATCTGTGCGGTAAATGTAGGGCATAGCTGTTTGCTTGTCTGCCTGGTGGTTTAAACTAGTGAGCCCAAGCTGTGACTTCAGTTGTGTTGGTTCGCTGCACTGTGACACCATCTCTGCACGTCCATGATGAGGCTGAGGTCCAGGAGTAGAGACAGAAGGGAGAGACAAAGAGAGGAAGAGGTAGGAAAAGTCTTTTTTTAATGGATACGAGGCATTTATTTTGGCACACAGCTGCATGTGTTTCCTGTGATTCATATTTGAATTCGAGCTTTTCGTTTAGATGCTATTAGAATGTTACTCCCAAAGACTAGACAGCGTAAATATTGGTAAAGTCAACATTTACTGGTTTTGGAAATATTGAAATAGCTGACTGGTGCTGGGTGTGACATGCAAATGTGGACAAACTGAGCTTATTTGCTGCATTTGCGCATTGATGCCAAACAAAGGAGTTTTTGCTCAGATCTAAAACTCTGTCTTGCAGGTGAAATTTGAGGAGAGTGAAATGATTCCGAAGTCAGGGAAATCTCCAGCAGACTCGAGGAAAAGTGTTGGCATCCATGAGTTTGCAGCACTTGCCAGATCCTCCTTAAATGGTAATTGTTTTTCTACTTTTTTCTCTTCATGTCTGTCATGAATTTCTCAAATCATTGTCTTTGATCTCTCTCTCTCTCTGTGTGTGTTCAGGTATTTCACAGGCAGTGAGGGATCATGTGACAAAGCCCACCTCTCTGGCTCAGGGCAGGGTCGCCCACCTCATTGAGTGGAAAGGTTGGCCTAAACCTGCAGACCCACCGCCAGCTGCCCACTCCCACTTCAGCTCCTACTGCCACCTGACTGAGGGAGAGAAGGAGGCCCGGTTTGCTGCAGGTACTCGTCTCCATGACCTTTCATCCAAGCATATGTTTTGTATCCAGTTTTTACCTGCTAACTAGACGGTGTCAGTCTGTTTGTCGCTTGTTTGTTTGAGCTCAGTTTAGCTCCAGCATCATCTCCTGGCTGGCTCCCACCTTCTGTCAAGCACCTAATCCCCTAAAACTCCTGTATGTCAGTGGTTCGATCCGCCCACCGTGCCGTCTCTTGGGTGATGGCTTGTCTTGGCAGCAGATGGTGGCCTATTAGACACTGTCCCAGAACACTTCACTGCCCACCAATGGTGCAACAGCTCCTGTTGTTTTGCTGTGACTCATCCTCTCTGGCGCCGGTGACATCGCCAGCGTGGTTTGATCAAGAGAGAGAGAGACACACACACAGAAAAGTGGGGGAGGGAAGTAGGGTGCAGAGTGAGTGTACATCATGTACATTACTTGATCAGTGGTCTGAAATCAAGACACTTGTTCCTTTGGAGATTTGCAAAGGGACAATGAGAGCTGAAACAATTAGTCAATTTAGTCAGTGGACAAATTATAAACAGCAGCTCTTCTGTTCATCCAATCACCATTTGATTCACTTTCTGAGCACAAATTGGAAACATTTGCTGAATATTTTTGAAATGAGCAGTGTGAAGACAGGAGATTCTCATGAGTTCTTTTCACAATTTTCTAATATTTCATAGCCGACACTATTATCAAGCAATAAATGTGCAGATACTGAAATCCTTTTGTCTCAGTCAGACATAAACCTTAAACCTTTTAATTGATGCAATAAGGTGCAGGAGAGAAATGGGAGGAGGACATGGTTTCAGTTTTACTGTAGACTTATTACATATAGATATTGACATGTCGACAAAAACAGGAGAACAATCAGATTTCAGTGGTCACACTCTGATTCATTAAAATTCAGTGATTCCTATCCAATTTAATGAGTCACACAACAAATCTGAGGCGTCTGGCCATGATTAGTGGGATACAAAAGCAGAAAAAAACATTTCTGTAACAGGATTTGTGCTTTTCCCTCCCAGATTTCTTGTTATTTTATGGGGTTTTTTTAAGTGTCAAGGCAGACACAAACAACTATTCAGCCATCCCTTCATTTTAAAGAGTAGGCTAAGCTAATCTAGTAAGCTAAAAGGTGATTTATTATTTTATTATTTTATTTATTTATATTTATTTATGTATTGGACCTCTGTCCTTACTAGGAGTGGCTGAGCAGTTTGCCATTGCCGAGGCTAAGCTGCGTGCGTGGGCATCAATGGATGATGAGGAGGATGAGGAGGAAGATTCTAATGATGAGGACTCCCTCACCAATAGACAGACTCGCACCTTCTCCAGCCAGAGCTCAGGTATCCACACTCCCTGCCATTTTGTTCATTTTCGTCTCATTTCACTCGTCGTCTTCATTTCTGCATCATCACTGACAAAACACCTCATTTTCCCACCATCCCCCTCCTCCAATTATCCATCCATCCATCCCCAGGTGTTCTGACTTTTTGCTCCTCCCTCAGACGCCGCCACATCCAATCCTATCAGGGAACTGCCATGCCAGCCTGAGGGCGATGGTGGCGAGGCACCGCCCTCAGCCAGTCCCCTAGGCTCCAGCAGCGTGCTCTGTGGTAGGCGTGCGTCTCATAATGACCCAAATTCATCCCAGACCAATTCACCTACTTTACCCAGCGACTGCATGAGCCCTTTCCTGGAGGAGGAGGAGGAGGAGGAGGAGGAAGAGGAGAGGCTGGATGCCCATGAGGAGCAGACGGCTCCCATACAGGAGGAGCGCAGCGAGATCTGCATCCACCACAAACCTGAGTGGAGGCCTCGGGCCAGGAGCAGCAGGTTCGACTCCTGCTACTCCACCTCTCACTCTGAGTCTCCTGGAGAGGAGGATGAGGAGGATGAGGAGGATGAGGAGGAGGAAGGCAGCGTGTTTCATGATGTCCGGGTGTGGCACTGCAGCCCGAGAAGTTTCTTCTCTGACCGGGCCTCCTCTGGAGTGGCTTCCTTTGATGAAGAGGAGGAGAGGGATGAGGTGGAGGAGAAGAAGGAGGAGAAAGAGTTTTTAATGTGATGTGCTGTCCATCTTTATGTCTCTTTGAGTCCGTGTTGATTCTGGATATGTCATCATCTGTTCTGCTTTCACTGTTAACCTCTCCACCTCCTCCTTTCCTCCCTCTGATCATCTCTTCTCCACTCGCTGCCTTCTGTCGCTCATCCCCCAGGCCTTTCATGTACTGATCTCGCTCCACTGTTTATCGCTGCTGTAACGGGTATACAGTATATAAATATATATTGGAGAGTTCAACCAGAATGTAAAGCTGTTGTTCAAACTGAGTTTTGTACATTTTTGTGAAGAGTCATGTGTTGCTACTGCGTTGATTTTCTATGGATATTTTGTAGTGTTGTTTTTTCTGGGTCATGCTGTGTCATGTGGGTTTGGGCTATGTTTGATACTGAATGTCTGAATGTCTGAATGTCATGCATATATAAATGAGTTTTTTTTGAGAGGCGATTTTGTCTTTTTTCCAACCCTGACTCCTACACACAAAGAAAACACAAATTCAGCACTTTTCTTTTAAAGGTGTTTTTTTTCCCAATTTAATCATTCACTCATGTACAAAAACAATTTCATGTCCTCTGAAAAATAACAATGGCTGTTGGATTTCAAATGCATAATTCTCCTATGTACAATAGCGTGTACGTAGATCTCATCAGTGTATTTTCATATGTACAAAGCATATACAGGCCAGTGCCATATAAAGGGAGATACTACAGACTTATTGCTTAACTAGATACGCTGCAAATTAGCTTAGACACTCTCTACATTTAACTCCTTATACGTTATCTTATAAAGGCGAGCACTACTTCACGTCCTATGTGCAAACGAAAAAGTTAAGACATTTATAAAATAATTGCACAAATGTTTACACAGACAAAAAAACAAAACGAGCCAGAGTCGGCGTGCTGTGATGATATCGCATAAGACTGAAATATGGCTCAAAATTGTTGCATGAAGCTAAAATACTTACATCCAATTGAAGGTCGTAACAAGGACTCACACACACGCTTTGCTCTACAACAGTTTTTGAACTTGTGGGTATCACTGTGCTTCATACAGTAGTTACATATCTCAACATTGCATTAGAGGCCAGGCTGGATTAAGATACGTGTAACATATCACTGTGTTAATATCTACAGGCCGCATACATGTGTGCATATAAGTATGTATATGTGTCTGTGTGCGCGTGTGTGTGTTTTGTGTGCTCTGTACAACAGCCAGGATCTTCCTCTCACTCGGAGCTCAAGTGTTGTTCCTTTATCATGCTAGAAACACGTTAAACACGGAAAATTCACAGAGCAGAAAATGTGGAGGCAGATCAAAAGACAACACTGTTGAGTCTACGTTGCCCTTATTGAACCAGCCCCTCTAAAGCCAAACCAGGCTACATGTCCAGTAAATTATACTCATGGTAATTACAATGTGCTTCGTCATTAATTGGAGCCCTGTACTAAGCTTGGTGGACCTTTGGAAGCTGCCTTTAGAATCCGGCTGATGGGGGACTTTTGGGGGCTGATATGGATATGATACACAAACATTTGGCAGTAAAATAAAAAAAAAAATAAAAAAAATTCCTCATGATGACACATAACCAAGACTGCAAACTGTTGTAAACGATGAATTCTGGACAAACTAGTGATGATGCTGTTGCTATTAAATCACCTTTTACTGCATTATTACTGTAAATTTATTGCATATCAGCCAACAGATAACCAACACGATATCTTATTGTTATTACTTATTAATTGTGGCCCTCGGGTGTATTGGTCAAGTACAAGTCAATAGGTAGTAGTCTGAATCGATAACATCATGTGCTCATTACAATAATTGTCCAGATCATTGTTCTTCTGTGCTTTCGTCTGTTATTTGCTCCTGTTATTTCTGCCCTCCATTATTTGCTTGTGACTTCTTTCTCTCTTTGTGTGATGTTTGAAGTCATGTTTGCAGGATGTTATTTTGGCATGAAGAAGAAGAGATCTGAGCGTGACAAGGAAAGAGTCAAAAATGTCTCTTGCACACAGTCACTCACACACACACACACACGCACACACACACTTAAAACATAAAGCTGGTAATATTTTTCTTATTGTCCACAAATCCCATGAAAAAACCAAACTTGTGTTGTTTGTAATCAAAATCTTCTATAACACATAAATTAGAAATATTGCTGCACTGGATGACAAAAAGAAAAAGTTTTACAGATCATTCTTGACAGTTCTTTGTGGCTTATATAGCCTCGAGCAGCTAGCTTCAAGCAGAGATGAGGAGTGAGCTGCAGAGGTCTGATAAGTTCACTTCTGTCTCACTCCACAGCACCAGATTTTATATTTTGGATTTTATATTTTGGAACTGATGCTGACTCAAGTGACATCACTTGAGGTCACTTTTCCCCCAACATATACAGTCACATCCCAAGACCTGTGAACAGATGTTGACGGGTAAAATCAGTGAGGGTCACAGACAGAGGTGGGAAGTAAAAGTCAAAGAGATTTGTTGTTTTTGGTCTTTTCCTGGTGTTTTGTTGACAATAATAAAAACATATAATAAACCACCTTTATTTACAACTACACACTTTATCCAGACATTTGCACAGCAACACAAATGTCACATCTACTCATGCTCACTCTCACTCACTCGTTTGCTTGCTCGCACCACAATACAGTTAGGAACATGGGTATCTAGGCTTGACTTGGAGGTGAGAGTGACCTCTACAAATGTAAGAAACGTCAACATTCATGAGGTGACATTATGGATCCCCTCTGATCATTCTGATTGATCCTCAATGTGGGCGGGGCTACCCTCTCCCTCAGGTTCTGATTGGTCCTTGTTCAGACACAGACTCCCCTGCTCCTCTTGCTCTGTTTCGTCCAGCTCAGGAGTGTGGGTGGGGGGGTCATAGTCACAGGCCAGCTCTGATTCCTCAGTGTGGGAGGGGCTGCAGTCAAAAGTAAACTCTGATTGGTCCTCTGTGAATGAGGGGCTTTCTTGGAGCACCGACTCTGACGACGCATTTGTGACGTCATCTGGGTTGGTTTCAAACTGCAAATTTGTTTGGTCCGAGAAGTTGACAGGGATCTCTTTGTACGGGAGATCTGGCTGGTCCTCCACGTCAGGAGGGTTGGGTTCCCGTGGCAACGAGAGACCCCTGTGGCGAATGCACAGCTTGTGCAGTTCTGTTACCTCGGATACGTTTGTGCTGTTCCCACAGTCACGGAAGCTGGCCAACGGAGGGCGCACTTTTACTCCGGTCACTGTCACTGAGCCCTCAATGGCCTTACGCAGCTGGAGATACAGAGACACAGCCAGCAGGAAAAAAAGAAGTGGAAATAAAAGAAGAGAAAGAAGGAAGAAGGTGTGAAGAAGAGGAAAAGAGAAGCATTAATGATCACATTACGAAAGCATTCTCACATCAGGAGCTTTAACAACTGCAGGAAAAACACACACCTCTTTTAGAGAAACCACTCCAACCAGACGTCCCATGCTGGTCACATAGGCGTGATCCAGTCCCAGAAGAGAGAAGATGGTATGAGTCTGTGGAGAAGGAGAGGTGGGTCATGGCCTGGATACAGACTCTGGAAAGGGGTTTCATTTGCATTTTGTATCAGGGTTGTGGAAATTGTTGCAGCAGGAGAAAACATGATATCTGTGTCTGCCTTTTAAGGTGATTGAGTTTTAGTTTGTCCCGGTGTGTTGCTGCACCAGCATGTGGGCTCCTCTGTGTCTAGATACATTATGGCTTGTAACAGTAAATAAAGTCAACTGCACAGAGGAGTACTCACTTTCTCTCTAATGATTGAACAACCAACATTTTATGTTAGCTAATACATAAAAGCAATCTGTTCTACAAAAAGCTTCAGTGTAATATTTCCATGACCTTATGATAACAACAAGTGCTCCTCTTGAAGTATGCTCCGTGTGGGAAACACTCTCCCTCATACACATCAGGTACAATCAGAACAGCTGATTTCAGACACGCTGGGTCAGTAACGTTTCTTAGAGGCGTTAGATGGCATAGCTGCGTTTACTATGTAATTATTAGAAGAGCTCATTTCAGCCGAGTAACCAACAAAAATCAGTCTGTACCCTCTAACAGTCCAGCCTGCTAATTCAGTTCGATGCTGCTGAACTATTATCAACAAATAAATTATGATGATCTGATTTTAAAATAAGATCCACCTTCACCAGCTGCAACATTGAAATTCTGTACACATCAATACATTAATTGATAATACTTCACTCTAATGAGTCCTTTTACTTTTTAAATGTATTTTCATGTAATTATGAATGCAGGTAAGAGTATTTATATGTATATCATTATCATGTTGATATGGTGTAGTCTGATGTCAGCAGTAGCATCAAAACAACAGTTAAGAATTACTTTATTTAGTGTCATCTACATTTTGTGTGTTTTATTTGTTCATATTGTTTGATGATGAAATAAGCTATTTTGGTAAAAATGGAAATGTAATTTCACAGTGTGTTCACAGTTATTTGTTAAAACTGAACCTTATGCAGAGATGTTTGCTCCACCAGCTGGAAGGGGGCAGGGTCAATCTTGCAGTTCTTGAAATCCACTGGTTCATCAAGCTGCTGCTCCTCCCACTCTGCTATCTGCAGTTACAAACATGACAAGAAACTCAAACCTCTAATGTGTGATCTATAAAACTTATTTTTGTATGTATTCTGACCACGAGGGTCTCACCTCTGATGGGGTCATACAATCCTCCACTTCAGTGGAGTCCTGAAAGACCAAATGAGAGTAAGACACAATTTGTCCCTGTATATACACCCACAGTTAGACTGTACAGCTAAACATTATGTACACTAAATATGCATAGTGTACCAGCCCTTACACATTAAGGAGGGATGTGACTGTTTGTTGGTGTCAGTGCATCATTTTGAATATAGAGCAGTAACCCAATGAATCATTTATATCTTTCTCAGTTTCTGAGGTGAAGTTCATGGGTCAAACGCTGCACCTAGAGCTCAGAAACACCAACACCAATAACACCATTAACTTGAAGAATCAAGCACCTTAAAAACATAACCCAAAACCAAATCTCCAAAACACACGCTCACACAGCCACACACAGAACATTACCAGCAGATTAGAGTGCAAAGCTGATGAAACATTTGGTTGAACACTGATGTTGAAAAGACAATTAAACCTTTATCACTTTCTCTCGCTCTCTCTCTCACACACACACACACACTTTCTCTCGCTCTCTCTGCAAAGCCACTCTAACGCTTTGGTTGGTGCACCACAAATATTTTGGTCCAGCACTCACTACGTGCGTGTCGCAAGGCAACGGTTACTAGGCAACAGTCTCTAGGCGGCAGACAATCTTACCGCCATGGAGATCCTCACTCGTTTGGGCTTGGGCTTTCTTTTTTCAGGAGGAGCCGGCCCAGCCGGGCTCTTCCAGTCGGGGAGAGAAGGCATCAACACAACACAACATTAACACAGTATCAGCGAAACTGGACAATTTTACCCTCTTACATGGTGTTATGGCAACATTGGATCCCAGTCTGACTTCTACTCGGAGAAGTCCCGTGATGTGAGCACAATGTTGCTGAAAGGGTATAATTACTATACCACAGATGAAGGTGAGGGCACAAGATCTGCACGAGAAACCCAATGTTAATACAACATTGGATGGAAGATACACGGCCAGAATAAAGGTTTTTGAACACCTTATATTTTAACATGTTGTTGGGCGATTTATGTTTTCTCCACTTAAACCCACTTAAGTAGCTTTAAGCTTGAAAAACATCAAGAATCTGATTCCACCTTGTCTGACAGTATTATGTACTCTGATATCAGCATGCTGCAGCTCTTCACTGACGTTTGTGTAGGTCAGTGGTTACCAAACTGCAACAAATCATACTTTTGGTTTCTAATTAAATGCTGTTGGATAGATTGCTCGGAAATTTTGTGCAAACATTCATGTCCCTCTAAACATGAATCATTACTTCAGTGATCATCATAAAATTCAAATTGGTCCAACAGTTTGGTTTAAGACCTGGAAAAACTGATAACAGCTCTACTTCATGTTTACTACCAGTTAGCAACTGTTAGCATGCTAACGTGCTAATCTAACATGGCAAACATGATAAACATTATATGTCATAAACATCATGTTAGCATTGTCATTGTGAACATGTTAACATGCTGACGTTACCATTTAGCTCAAAGATGTAGCATGCCTGTAGACTCTCAGTGTTGCTCATTTACACAACACAAACTAGTGAAAAACACACAGTTCAGGCTGTGATGTTCAGGATGTTATTTCAACAAATTTCAACTTAGGTCCTTTTGTGATTGATCCCATACTGTTACTAGTTAACAAAGATTTGCTGAGCAAGGGGGTGAAAACTATTTTGGCTAACGTAAAAAGTTTCCTGAGAAACAATTTAAGTATTTGCACTGGTAAAATATGTAAAACTAACACCATCAACCCATCAAATGGAAATATATATATAGATATTTTCCAAAAACTGATCCTGACATATTTGGTATCTTTTAAAATGCTGAGATTGCCGCTATAATAAGAACAAACTTCTGTGGGTTTGAACAGTGTTCGGCTGTGCTGAGACCCACCAGTACATCAACAGTGTTTAAGCGGTTGAAGAAAGAAATAACATTTTCTTTTAACCAGACTTCACAATACTGTCACGCCTTGTGTTAAACATAAACAAAAATGCTAAAATGTAGGATGTTCAAAAAGAGTTTGATTGGCAGTGATTGTAGTGTAGTGACGGGGGCAATGACTCACAGAGGTTTTAAAACAAAAATCCACGACCACAGCATGAGGTCGTGCAGAAAAACCCTGACGCCCGTGGGTGGATCCTGCGTGTCAGCAGGAAGACAGGGAGGTGGACGGCATATGCGTGGACTCAGAGAGAGCACACACACCCACGCATACAACACACATCACATTCATACAATACACTAGCACCCACACATTTATTATATCCTTCTCCATTTCTCACCTCCAGCAGCTCCTTGTCTTGGTCGGCACAGGAGAGGGTCTGAGAGCCTTGGAGAGAAATAAAAGTCAATTTATATTCGGTTTGATTTTGAAAGATCACATTTTTCAATTATTTTGTTCTCAGTATCCCACGTCAGAGAGTCACTGAGTGTGTGTTTTTTTTGCAGTGGTGTGAAGCACATACTATTTGGCGTCTCTGTGTCGCTGATGGCAGACACAGTTTTCAGGGCAGATTTCAGAGGAAGCTGAACATTGGAAACCACTGGGCTGAAGGAGGAAGACTCCTCTGTGGAAATCTACATGAAAAATATATTTACAGAGGAAGCCAGAAACAAGCGCGCACATACACACAACCCAACACGCAGCCACACACATACAGGTCCACAGCAGAACACACAGAAAAGACAAATACAAGCACATGCACGTAAACAAACGGGACAGCACAGGTAAGGGCACAGACGACAGAGAGACAGAAAACATGTGTTAATGTAAATAATGGAATGAAGCACATTTACACAGTTTGTCAACACTTACCATGACAGCTGTCCAAAAAACTCCATCTGTGCCTTTACCTACTGCTACATGCGTCACACATGCTGATCCACTTCTAGTCCACTACTACTACCCCAACCCAAGCCAGACTTTGCCCCAGCTCAGCCCTGGCGCCCCCGGACGCCTCACACCTGTTGGGTGCTCACCAGGAAGCGGACCGCTTGGCGAGCGTTGGTGTTGGTGGAGGCGTTGCTGTGGGTGTGGGCGCAGGGGGAGCTGGGTGTGCTGTCAGTGGTCAGGCTAGGCAGGTGATCCTGGGTGCCGTTGTCCTGAGCCAGCTGACGGAGGTACTCCAGCCTCCGCTGGCGGCCCAGCTGAAGGGAGAGCAGAGACTGGAGCTGCAGGCGCTCGATGGATCCCAGCAGGATCATGGAGTCTGTAGGAGGATGGGGAAAGAGTAGAGGTGACAGGGACTGTATTAGGGAATGAGATAAAAAGGTGTAAATCCAGACAAAGCTCACAGAGGAGAAAGTGGAACATAAAATAACAAAAAATGGTTTCAGTGAGCTATTTACTGCAGCCTTACATTTACAGCCAGTTTATTAGTTACACAACAATGAAGCTAATACTACTGCAGTCTAATGCAACCATGCTGCTGCTATAAGTTATCCCTCTCTGAAGGTTATAATATTCAGTTTTTATGTAACTGAGGAGGTAGAGGATGTAGTTTGTGATGCTTCTGACTTGCTCTGTGTTATAGTAGAAGGTGTTCCTAATGTTCAGTTGGCACTCATTGATATAAATGTGGTGTAATAATAGGATCAACCTTCATAAAGGTAGGATTTATTGTAGGATTGTTGTGTTACATTATTAGATTAATTGCAGCTGTATTCTGTATGTGGACCCAATGAACTCTACTGAAGGTTTAAAATCATAATTTTCCTCAGAACATTTAAAAAATATATATATATACAGTATATAAAAAGTGGTGAAGTTATTTGGACTGTGAAACAGTGTCAATCCTTGCTGAATATAGCTGCAGTCAAACTGTCAAGAACCAGTTTCGGTTCAGTTCCTAATTCATAATTTTGCCAATTGGACTGTTTTATTTCGACTGCATTTTTTTGGACAAAATTTAACACGTCATGATTTTATCTCATTATTTTTCTTTTTAAAAAGAGGTTTTGGAAAAAATACATGTTTACATTACAGTAAGGTATCAGTTAGTGTCATGTCAATGTCACTGGTAACACTGGTATTATATCAGGACTGGCATCCTAAAACTTTACGAGATATGTGCATGAGCATCAAGATGAACCACATGACTTGTTGAGGAGGATTCCTCTTCTCACCTCTGGATTCAACCAGGGCCAGTGTCTTGAGCTGACCAGTCAGAAGCATCTCCTGCAGGTCCCGATAGGAAGAATTGAGAGTGATGTAGCGCACATCCCTGACCATAATGTCCTCTACACGGATGTTATATTTCCTGAATCATGGAAGAGAGAAGAGAAGAAGATGGAGGTTAAGAGAGAAGAGGTGAGCAAGGAAAAAAAACAAACAATAAAGCACCAACTTCACACAAAGACTCACTCGTGATGGCCCATGCCCAGCTCAGGCAGGTAAGGAAGTTTCTTGATGCGGATGATGGAGTCGTACAGCGATGGCTGTAGGGACTGAGCCACGGCATTGGCCAGGATCACAGCGATCATCACAGGCAGGATGTGGGAGATCTGACCAGTCAGCTCAAACACAATGACCGCGGTGGATACAGTGTGGGTGACTGCTCCAGACAAGGCTGCAGCACCTGTGTAGGAGGGATGTGAATTAAAGAAAAATCATTGTTCTCTCTGGTCTCTTGAAATCCATTCACATGCACAGTTAAGGACGGAGGATTTTGTGTGTGATCAGATGTGTTTTTAAGGATTTAATTAAAAATGAGACTGTTTAGTATGTGCAAACAATTTGTGAGTTATTAACCAAAAAAGCATTAATTCATTACATTAAACGTTCTCTTGTCAAAATTATTATTCAAAGCTAATTCAATACAAAGAAAACAAATTTAGAGCAACTCACCAACCACAGCATAACCTCCAGGAACTATAGGATACACGCTGCCATCAGCATGTATGCCATCAGGAAACATGGCTGCCATGATCTCTCCAACAAGTCTCCCAAACGCTGCACCTGTCCGTCACACGCAGGTACAGTGTGATGTGATTTAAACAGAGAGACTTAGAAAACACAGAAACATTAGAAAATTAAGTAGGTTTTAATTACCAATAAGAAAAACTGGCATAAAGGCTCCACATGGAACAGGCATGGTGGTGGCTACAGCAGACATCCAGAACTGAAACAGAAGGACAGGACATTTTATGTAACAAATCCCAGAAAGGCATCAAATCCTCCACATTTTACATACATATCCTGAGAGCCTACCTTCATGATGATAAAGAGGATGAGTGTGATGAAGACGTTGACCTGGGGGTGTTTCCAGGCGTGGTGGTGGCTGATGTAGTCGAACTCCTCCGCCACGCCCTGACGGCACCATGTGCGGTTGTCAAACAGTGCGACCAGAGACTCGTGCTGCGTCAGCTGGTGGTCAACATGAGAAGAAGAGTTAAATGAATGTCTCTTAATCACCTCCATACCTGACAGACCAGTTAAGGACACCCTGACAGTCAAGACAAGGTGGACTGGAGATGCTACATCTGTTGGAAATTCTGTGTTTTGTATTTTATACTTTGATAGCATTACTTACACTGAGTAGATTATCCCGGTCACATAAAGTTTTTTTTAATGGAGTTTAATCTCGTCATGTTTGCACTTATAGACACACCATTCATACTTTGCTTTCAAAAGCCAATTTAAAATATCAAAAGATCATTTCACCTGATTTACAATAAACTTCAACATGTTTCAAATATTTTCGCAAAGAAGTGAAATTTTCCTGATGCCCGTGCAGCAACCTGTGCTATTCTGTTTTTTGTTTTGTCAGGATTTTTCCAAAAATGATCCTCACCATCTTAAAATGAGGACAGCAGCGATATTTCTTTTTTTGTTTTGAGAGCCAGAGAGGCTCAATGAAAGGCTCATGAAACCAAACAGCTTGTTACGCAGAACAAAAAACTGTGCTCGGCATCGCCTGCTAAAAAAGCTACATTTCACTTTGTTGTGTCAGTTGTGAAACTTTTCCATTGGCAGTACAATGTGTCTGCATCCACTTTGTTTGAACCAAAGTTTGGTTTTGTCTTTTCTTTTAACTTCATTTTCTCACACAGATACTGAAATGTTGCATTTAGCAAGTTTTGTATTCATTGGAAGTCTAAACTTACATGTCATTACAAAACTATGACAATTCATTTCATGTTATTCAATGTGACATTAAAGAAAAATATTTATTTTTAATTTTAAGCACCAACATCTACACACATGCTGTTTGGCTTTGACTCTGCACATCAGACGCGTGACCACAGTCTATACTGTCAAATACGAGGAACACAAAAAGACCCACAACCTGACATCAACCCTCGCTTCTTTTAAAATTACCATCAATCATCCACCAACAGTCAAGGCATGCTTTCATACTGTCTGTCTCATACATACTCAGTGTGAAAGCATTTTCTCACCTGTCCAGCCATGAACTGCCCAAAGCCCGGAGGGAACGTGAGTGTGGAGACCAGCAGGGTGACGAGTGCGGGATACACCAGGCGCCTGACAGGAAGAGAGGGACTGTGGGGTCATTAATGGGTGTGCCTGTCACACCGTATGTGCATACTTGAATCTGGGTGTTGAAGATGTAAGAACTATAAATAGCTCCCTGTGATGTGTGAAACCGACCCAATTCACACAAGGACTTTACCTAGATTTCCGACTACTACATTAACACTGTGACATAAGACACCAAGCTATTGTTAAATACCAGTGTAAGGTCACGTGAGCAGGATTTTGATTGGGTTTATTTACAGGTTAACTGGTTAAAAACACCTTTTCTAGTTGAATCTGCAATATTTATTTGCATTTGCATTTTGGGAAATACGCTTAAAATGACAAGATCATTACCGCGGGTCTGCCAAATATAAAGTCACCAGCTTGTTAGCTTAGTTTAACACACAAATTGAAGACGGGTGGAAACAGCTGCCATTCTAAGGTAACAAAAGCCACTTATCTACACCTCTAAAGCTCACTAATCAACATGCCATATCATTGTTTGGTTTGTTTGCACAAAAAACAAAAATGTAACAGTGACAGGTTGTGATTTTACGTGAGGCCAGAGTACAGTTTGTTTTATGTACTTCATTGTGTTTATGGATCAAACAAAAGAGATATAATTTGTGAGATTTAGAGTTATTGGCAAGTTGATTACATTACCTTCAGACAGAGCCAAACCAGATGTTTCCTATTTCCAGCCGTCATGCTAAGCTAAGCTAACTGTCTCGTGATGGTAGTTTCCTACTTGCCGTACAGTCTGGTATCAATGCTCTAAGCTAGAAACCAATGAGTGCATTTTCTAAAATGTGTAATGGTGTAGTGGTTCTGGGTAACATCAGATACTCACTTCCTAAGCAGGAACTTGTTAATCGTCTTCTGTTTCCTCATGCACTCCACAATCAACCGATTCAGGTAGACAAACAGAGCTCCACCAAAACCACAGGCAATCCTACAAACAGACAAAGATTGTTTGGTGTGCTGAAGAAGAAACAGACAAAACAAACTGGAATCACACTACCATCACTTATAATTTGCTTGGTTTAATTGGTTAAAGTTCTAAGGCTCTTTGACAGGAAGCCAAGCTGTGTTTATTTATTGTTTTTCTCTATCAAAATGTTTTGGGATCAAACAAATCAGATTTGGCACGTGATGATCTCTGGATACAGCCTCTACTTGTAATCAGCAGTGTAAAAAGTTAATTTCATGCCCTGTTTGTCGAATACAAAAATCAACCTTGAGACTCGACGGGAATGTGACTAGAAGGAAACTACAGACAGACCGAGAGAGCGAGCCTGAATGAGGACTCAGATCTCTTCAGTAAATCAGGCGCCAAACTGCTCTGGGATCAGTTTAATGTGGCGTCAGTCCAGGGAAACTCACTCACCCGAGGATGGCAAACGCCGGCAGCTCCTGAAGGTCGAACGGAAAGTCCAGACGGAACCGGGTCTTAAAGAGAGCAGTGATGGTCTCTGAGGACAAAAAGAGGATTGTTCTCACTCTGTGCAGACTGTACAGCACAACATCAGACACACAAATGCACACAAATCACAGAGTGTTTCTGATCAAATGAAAAAAAAAACATCAAATCATGGGTAAAAATCAAAAATACAGATATACAAATGCAGAAAACTGTTGTTTTAAATGGTGGAGTAGGGATTTTTACCTTCTTCCTGGTTCCACACTGCCAGCACCCTGAATATGAAGGCACTGAAGGTGGCAGCAAAAAAGCCCCTCCAGTAGTTCCTCACAGCAAAAAACGTTGAAGTGACCTCAATACTGAACAGCACCCCTGCACCACACAGAAACACATAAGACATTCCCACTCATAGAAATGATCTAAACCACCAGTTCTTAATCTAGTCTTAGTTATGATAACATCCATAATTACGTTGATCATTAATCGTTGTGTTAGCTTATGTGACAGCACAGTTTGATGTTGCTGTTAAAAAATGTTCATCCTGCAGGGAGCATAAATGGATTTCACAGATTTTGGCGTTTATACAGAAATTTGTCATAAGGAGGGCTCAACAGTCAGTAAAATCAAGGTCAACAACTTTCAAACTTGCTTTTTAAACCAGCATAAACAAGAAACTGTGAAAGTACTCAGAAAAAAAGCCAACAGATCCTGAAGTTGTGTTTTTGTTAATTAGGGATCCTCGTCTGCAGACTCAATATCTTGGCATTAATCAAAGTGTGGATTAAGGGCAAATTTGGACCTGAGAGTGGCACTAAAAAGGTCAAGTGGTCACTTTAATGATAAGGGTTCATCCTCTGGACACCACAAATACAATTAAATTGTCGAGCCTGTAAAAAGTTACATTTCTCTCAGAAAGCAGTTGTGTACACACATTTGAGATGTGATCATCTTCTGTCTCTCCTGATTTGGTGAACTTGTTGGTAAAAAAATGCTTTTATAAAAATCCAGCAATTTTGGAACAACACTGACATTGTGTTTCTGGCCATCTAACCAGTGGAAGTCAAATATTAACTCTCTTTCTTTTCTCTTTTTGGTCTCTAACAACTCCAGGGGGAAAAACTGTTTAGCTTTAAATACGCCCCAAAGTTCGCCAAATAGCCGCCAACTGTGTCCGCCTGCTGTTCAGTGGAAACCAGGCAGCACACAGTCTTTAAAGCATTTTCCCAGCGTTAATTATGTGAAATTATTCTTAATTAATGTTGGCACTAGACTAAATGTTGCAGGGTCACCTGAAACAATATGAAACATAATTTCACATTAATTTTTGGACTAATTTCACGTGAATCTGTCCAGCAGTTGCTGAGATGCAATATGTTGCTCTGAATCAAAGAGTTAGAAGGATGGACTGACCAAGATTGGCACTTGCTCTCCTGCTAGCGGGGGGAAAATTTCTCCTCATCTAATTATCTCCCGTAATTATCTAACCATAATTAGATAGCATTCAATCAGAGGCTGCAGCCATGTCGTACCTCCAATAGGGGCAGCGAAGCAGCAGCCCACACCCACCGCACAGGCAGCCGACAGCATCTCTGTGTTCCTTAGCTCGTTCTGTCCGACAAGAATCACATATACACACAGATAGACATAGGCACACAAAACACACACACACACACACATACACAGCAATGCATTCAAACAAACGCATACACACTCAAATCCCAACAGGTGAACAATGCATGTACATGCAAAAGCCACAACAAACACAACAAATATACAACAAATGCAATTGTCATGAAAAACCAAAAGTCACCAACTGTTAACAAATGCAACAGTTTAGCTGCAAAGCCGCTGCTGCGGTTTCTTTTCTCACTCGATGAGATTACATACGATATGGGCGGTGGCATAGGGGAGGCCATAATTGAAAACCCAGGATTGAGCGTTGAAATCATGGAATGAGATGTTTGTATAGAAGCAAAGGCAGCACAGATCGATGCCTCGCTGTGATGCTTCACTGAACAGAATCAAACAGCGCAGACAAATGGAAAGGCATCAATCTATCTCAGCTTCTGAAATGGACAGCATGGATTATTAATGTTGATGGAATTGGCAATAAAGAAACTATCTGACTCGTGCATTCATACCTTGCTTCCCTCAAAGGGCTCTTCCTTTAGCAGTGAAAGTAAAAAAAAAAAAAGACAGAAATATGTGTGAGTGTGATCTGTGAAATGCAGAGGTTACCTTTCTGCCGCTGGAAAGCATCCAGCTTATTATCCACACCACACAAAATCAAACAAGCAGAGTATGAGCTTCAGCAAACACAGTCTTGACTGAATTAACATTTTCTCAAATTGATTATATTTAACGGCCGCTTAGTCAACCCCTGGACTATTTCAGTCTTTCTAGCTGTGCTGACAGTTTTTCTTCCTCCATATCACATCAGTCTATCTTCCTCCGTATGGATGCAGACGCTGGTGCTGATGCTGGTTCACGGAGGAGGAGCACAGCACTCTTTCAGGAGCAGAAAAGGACAGAAGCCCAGGGTGTGTGGTCTCACATGAGTGGAGGTGAGACCGTGTCCTGGGGAATGGCAGAAATTCAAGGAAACATCAAAGACTTTTTCTAAAAGAGCAACTGTGAGTGTGTTTTCCTGCGGTTTTACACCTATGAGGACGAAAATCCCTGCAACATTTGCAACAAAGGCTGTAATTTGTGATGTTTGCAGAATTATTTATCACATTTAGATTTGTTGTTGTTCACAGTATTTCCTGTGCAGCTATCATTCAATTCAAGCGCAACTCAAGTTCCCACCAATATAAATCATCACTCTAAAGTCCACTTACTTTTAATCATTTGGACAAAAAAAGCAAGGAATAAGTTCAGATTATAGTGAATTAGTTATGCAAAATTGACATTAACACCTCGTTGTTTTGGCATGTGGTGTCACTGAATTTGAATTGAATTAAGTTAGAAGACATTTTGCATTTGTCATGATCCAGTCATAGACTGTTTTGGGAGACTGCTCCCCACATTTTCCCAAAGTTGGTTTCTGTTAGTTAAGGTCGCTCTTATCATGCAAGTGTTAATTTTTTCAGATAAGTTTGCTTTTCATTAGATATTGTGCCATGAAAAGTTGCTCTGACATAATTCACAGCTCATGAGCTCATGACTGAGTTAGCTGGGTGTATGGGCTGGACTTCAATAACGCAGCTCCATGCCCCGAGCACCACTGCAATCTGGATCCAAATGACATTAGCAGCACAAGATGGCAACACATGTATTCAGGATACTTTGACTTTAATTTAGTACAGTGGTAGAAGGTGGAGGAGTGTTTGACTCAACACACATCAGCAATATCTGAGTATAATGGAGCACCACGAACTACTGGATTTCCATTGACATAAGGATAAAATGATAAATAGGTTCATAAAGAAAGGGTAAGCTCCTACTAATTTCCTCAGAGGTTTGTGTGAGTGTGTGCATCAGTGAAGTTATCACTCCTTCTTAAACATGGCTGCTATCCTCACCATGAAAATCCCACCAAAGAGAGCCGCCATGAATTTGCTCAGGAGAGCGGCACACAGACTGGCAACATGAACGAAGGGTCCCTGAGTGAGAAAGAGAGAAAGAGAGAGATGACGTTAGTAGACAGGATCTGACTGAAAGCACATTTTATCACTGAGTGGAGCATGATGCACTCAAGTTCGGGGGCATTATTCAAAAACCTTGCGCGATTAAACCCTGCTCCGAATCAGATTCAAGCAACTTTATGACCCCCCAAATGGGAAATGCAAGTGTTATTAGCAGTAAATCACATTTTTATTTGCCTAGCCATGACATTAATGAGACTTGAAGAAGCAAGATTATTATAACCTCCCAACAGGAAACTTCAAAATCTGTCAAGCAATCCGTCATGTGTAATTTCTAAGAGCTAAGAAGGCTGTGATGGGAAGAGATGAAGGAAAAATAATCCCTCTACCTCCTTCCCCAGAGGCATCCCACTGCCCAGAGCACAGGTCAGACCAATGACTTTGGCCACAAACGTCTTAAATGTCAGGTACTCCTTCAGGACCACCCCCCTCAGGATGGTCTTCATCTCAGGAATACCTGAACCTGGGACACAAGAAGAAAAGACAAGTGGGATGATGGAGTGGAGAGGAAAGATGGGTTGAAAGAAAGCAATTACAGAGAGAGAGGGAGGGATGAAGAGAATAAATGAATAGTAAGGGGGGTTGGGGGGTGCTGAGGGGAAAAGCTGATTGATATTCATATACTTTTCTGTATGCACAGCGCATCAGAGGTGTGTTTTATGGATTTCGTGACCACTAAGAGGCATACAGGACATGTCCTTGGAGGTCTTATGGCACATTATAGAGCCAATTACATTATTCAAACACAGAAATGTGTTTGTGAATTCAGGATATGAATACATACGTTTGTGTATAAATTTTGTAAATGCGTGCACATGTGCGCGTTTGTGTCTTACCCACAGCCTGAGGCGCCAGTATCTGTGTGAATCCTGCTGAGAAAGTGATGAGCACTACAGGGTAGGTGACCCAGGCGATGTACTGCAGGAGCAGGTTGCTGTCCAGTCCACCATACATCCACTTCTGTGCTGCACACACACACACACACACACACACACACACACACACAACTTCATCTCACTATAATGCAGTAGAAAACCAAACCTTTTAAGAACCGCTTTCCCCTTCTATTAAGATTTATCTGTTGTGAACAGACTCACCGGATTCCTCTCCTCCTCATTTCCCCCTTTGACCATCTCTCTTTTTCTCCCTTTTCCCTTATTCATGCATTTTTCTTCAACTTTTAGCAGCTTAGGGACCTCCTCCTTCTCATTTATCATTTAGCTCTCTTAGTATCAGATGTACCATTTAACACAAAGGAGGAAGAGTTTCTCAGATCTAATGGAAAGATCTATTATCATGCATTAAAATGCAAATCCCACTTTTGACACCACCACAAAAAATTAGGAAACACCATCCTGTCATTGTTCCAGGCAATGAAGGAGAAAGTACTCAGACATTTTAGTAAAGTATAAGTACCAATGAATCAATGTGAAACCAACATACAAGAAAAAGTCCTATATTCAAATCCAAAAGAGTACAACAAAAACAACATTTTTATGGTATCAAAAGTAAAAGTATGCTGCTATGTGACAAATGACTAATTATATTATTTCATTAGACTGTTGATGTGTAAATATCATTTTACTATTCGAGCACGTCTCTTACTCTTCCACACAGTTTTGTAGCTCAGTCCAGAGGTTTGTGCCCTACAGCATGGGCCACTTCCAAAGGCTAAAAATAAATCTGAGCAGTCAACAGAAGATTGAAAAAAATACATGCTGCAACACAAATTCAGACTTTTTTAACTTATTTGTGGCATTTACACTGTTTTTTTTAAATGTGTGAAACAGGTACAAAATATTCTATTGAAAACAAAAACACAAAAAAGTCATATATATTGGAATTGGCTGTTTTATTCAGAGTTACTCCTTTCTGAAGTTTTGTTTTTCACAAATATCACTATGAAGATTTTTATTCTTTATTCACAAATTAGTTTTGAAAACAAAAAATCTAGTCAATTAATCCACTGGTTGAGATTGATGTTTTTCATGTTATCTGGGAGCACAAGCCATATTTATTGATCTTTTAACTATTAATGAAAGCTGCTCTGTTCACTTCTGTTGAAGATCAATATAACTCGGCGGCAGAATGATGGTCAATCTGTATTAATATTTTACCATCTACTTTCAAATCAGACCTGACAATTCATTATAAAGCACAGCTCCTTGTGGATTAATGCTTTTACAACTTTGCTGCCCCTGCGAGAACAGTCCATTATTCACTGTCCGTGTATCCATCTGTCGCTGCAACTCCTTCCTGCTCTGTGTCTCTTTCCTACCTTCTTGGCAGAAGGCGATGGCGTAGTCCATGACCCAGCTGACCAGAGCCATGAGCAGCCCCAGCAGAATGAGGAAGATCCAGTCCTCCCCCACCCGTGAGATCAGGAACTTCTGGCAGCGAGACGCGCACACTGAGGTAACAGAGACGGAAAAGAAAAAACATCTCTGAAAATAAATCTTCACGGTGTGAGAAGTGCCATTTGTTGGTGTGAGTCTGAAAAGAATCAGCAGGGACTGAGAGGAAAGTGAAGAAATAGATGGGAATGAATAGAAGGATACGTACAGGCCAGAGAAGACAAAGCAACTATGTTTCAAATACTAACACTGAAAGACAATGTATTAAATACTTTAAATAATTAATTACATTAAAATCCATATTATGTTGAAACACAAATTAAAATGATACAAATCAAGATAAAATGTTAAAAAAAAACACTTAAAGTCAATAAGACATTGTCACCACACCATTAACACATTTAATATCTGATAATTACTGATGGGAGAATATGATTTGATTTTTTTTTTAAACATGTCTTGCCTACAGATTAATGGCTTAATGACTAACATCTTCTGGGTTCGGTTTATTTCAGACCTGTGCTGGGCAGTTACTACATGCTGCTTCTCTATATTTAGTTTGGTGAGCCAGTCAGGACTGGATTCGAGGTTTTATCTGCTGAAAAAGCAACAGAATAAATGTCTGTTTTATTCTAGCGCAACAGAATAATCACCACCACTATATAACTTTGCTTGAGATGGTCAAGGAATACTAGTTCAAGTACCACACTAGCTATGGGTAACCTATGTGTCCTTCTAATGCCTGTAATTTTGTATTGTGTCTAAATGCTTTTGTATGGTTTATTTTAAGCACATTTATTTATTTTCTCTGTCTTTTAGTTTATATGTAAGACCCTAATCTGTTTGTCAGTTTCCTCCATTTTTTTTAATTTTTTTATTTTTTTTAAGAGGTGACACCTCAGAAAGTAGGTCAAAACTGATGTGAATAAAAGTCAGAAAAAGTGTTTCCAGTTTTACTGAAAAAATAAAAAAAGAATAGGGAATTATGAAACACAGAGTAAAATGGCCAGAGGGACTTTAACAATTCACTAGGTGCAAGCGAGCTGCAGAGGAACGACAACAAACTAAAGGAGGTCATTATGTTGTGAATATGTTGAGTGAGTGAGAGCATCACTTTATCTTCAGACCAAACAAAGCTAGGTCATGTTATAAATTCTACCATTACATTATAATCTATAACTCTGAGCTAGGTCAGCTAAAAGAAGCATCACTGGACTCATTTCTCTCTCTTGTCTGCGGACATTGCCAAAGCCTGGAATTCACTGCAACATCCAGAGCATTCATAGATGTGCCCGTCCCTCGAGAAGCTAAAAATGTGCTACTAACACATTTACCAGATCCATATTTCATAAAATCGCTACAGTCGTATAGTGACGTTTGCCACAGAGAAAACTGCTGCATTGTGGGAGATTCAAAGAGAGCGATAGTTGTGTGGATGACAGACAAAGAGACATGAGGAATACTATTTATTTCTCTTTATGTCTATGTAAAGACCAAAACCAAAAATGTTTTGATGTGTTAATATTGAGATTATTTCCTGTGTAGCAAAAGTCAAACAGAGCTCATTCAACATGTTTGCTCTTGTATGAATGAAATGATATATTTGTGACCGCTTTTTACATTTTTACATCCATAAGCATACAGACAGGGGTCAGATTAGGCTGAACACATCGCAGGTTTGTTTTTTGTTTTCATGGGATCTTCTGATGATACAAGAGACAAAAATCGTCAAACTTATCAGTCGTCTGTGTCGTTCCACTCTTCTGTTTGAGTATTTTACTCATGAAAAGTTTATGTTTTTATCTGTTACACTTTTTATTTCTTTCAATGGTTCTTTTCTTTGTCATAATTTATCACATTTGTGACCATGTTGTGGAAAAACGTCATATTCCTCCCTTCGTGATCATGTGCACAACTTGTTCTTGTTGTTTGAATGACCTTGCCAGTGTATAGACCAAACAAACAATATGTAATAAATTGCAGCAGTCGTTCTGGTGCAGGATTCAGGTCATGGGGGAGATGCTGAGTCTCCTGAGGGGAGGCGGGACAAAACTGTGAGCATGACGGAGCAAACTGCCCCACAGCCGGGCTGCCTGCTGGATGGCAAGCTGCCAACAGACGACGAATACTTTCACATGGCCAACACATGCAAACACTCATGTGCAAACACACCCTTCAGAAAGGGGACACACACCAGGTTAAAAAAGAGAGAACCACTTAAAGACGTCTGTGCAGATCTAACTCCCTTGATGTTTCATTTTTATTTCTGCAGTCATTCTAATGTGGAAAAAGCTGGGAAAATTCCCATTCCCACAGCTTCTCTTTCTTGATCCCTCTCTCTCTCTCATACACACACACACACACACACACACACATCTAGTCTGGCACCTGCAAAGCCACATACTTCCGTGTGCATCTTGGCTCACGCTCACATCCGCAGGCTCAGCGGCATTCACAGATGTCTTCTCCTGATCCCATAATAAAAAAACAATCACACCCAACACCAGACCTCTGCTAGTCCTGCATTGCATCATCTGAAGCCAACTGGCTGTAATAGGGAATAATACTAAAAATACTGCAGATTTCTCAGCTATTAGCAATATTCAAAACCACTGAATGCAAACAAGACATTACATGTGACATAATGCATTAACGCTTATCGTTGGAGTGACTGGTAGACAGAGATCTGAGCAATGCCAGCTATAAAACTGCAGAAAGATTCACCCTGTGAGTCAAAATAAACACAGTGAGGACGTGAATGTTTTTAGCTCTCTGTCACGACCAGTAGCAGAGCCTTTGGCAGCGTGTGTAGGCTGCCTTGTTCAAAAGCTGCGGCTCCAGTTAGGGATCTGAGCTGAGCCACACACTCGTAGTCCATCACCCACAGAGATGATGTTCCCACACAGATACAAGAGAGGAAAACACTAAAACTCCCACTCCCACCGAATCTGAAGCTTCTGTCCTCACACATTACTTAACAGGACAAGAGCAGATCTCGTCTACCTAAAGACAAGTCTAAAAATACAAACACGCCTTGATCTACGAGCATGCACCGTACACAGACAGCGGGCACACAAATCACTCTGACTGGCTCCTGATCTGAGAGTGATTGTTTTAAATGGCTTCCATTACAGCGAGCGAGCAGGGTTGGGCTGATATAGTGTGGCTTTCACCTATGGTGCAATCTATTGAGCTTTAAGCAGATCACTAGTCACAAGGGCAAAGAGGCAGAGATGGATCCTGGAAAACAGCCACGTTGGCTCGCTTGTGCATGCACATGTGAAAACAAATGCTCTGCCTTTCTCTCCTCTTTCCTTTTCGCACTTTTACTGTGATCATCTAATATATTTTAAGCCTCTCTATGTTGATTTTTGTACTTAAGAAGGGTCAGTTCAACCAAAACTAGAGGTGCAACTAACAGTTATCTTCATTATCAGCTAGGCTGTTGGTCATTAATCATCAACCTTTAAAATGTGAACTTTCTCAGACAAGTTCTGGATTTTTAATGTTTTTTTTTGGATTTAAGTCTAAAACCCAGAGATCGTAGAGGACAAATAAACAACACATTCTTACATTCAAGAGGCTGGAAAATGCAAAACCTTTTGCATTTTGGCTTTAAAACGAATACATATGATCAAACTATCTATTCCCAAATGATAATTAGCAGATTATTTTCTGTCTATTGACTAATTGTCTTTACATTTGAGCGCTAACCAAAATCACACACTTACACACACACACATTTTAACTGTGGAGCGCACAGCAAGATAAAGGGCCATTGCTAGGTGTCTATCCAAAAGTAGCGCCCTTGTTACTGTGGATAAACCTTGTTTGTAATAATATATATCTTTTTAGAGACTATCACTACAACAGAAAGAAGTTCTAATTTGGTTTTAACTTAATTTGGGTGAACTGATCCTTTAAGAAATGCATGCTGCTCTGTTGACATTTAAAAAAACCTTGATTAAAAACGGGCATAATTGAAGGTTTAAATGCAGTGCAAATAAAAACAAACATATCTATCACTGTGTTATTGTTGAGTACATTGGTCTAAAGTGGAGCTCTCTTCTGGTGCCACTCCCTTATCTGCAGTCATCTGGGAAGACGAGACATAAAATAATCTGACAGTTCAGATCAGAGCTCTTCTCACACAAACAAACACACAGACACACACACAAATCCTGTCTATCTTTGTGGGGAAGTGCCATAGACATAATGTATTTACTTGCCTTTTACCCAAATTGTAACTGTTGTAAATGTAAAACAACTCTTAACCTTGAAAGTCATTATAACATCCAAGATTTTAGTCCCCATAAGTGTGGTGGGACACGGATCTTGCAAAAGAAGACCAGGCATGCATATAGACACACACAGACACAGATGTGTGCACGGTGGGCCACTGGCAGCCAGCAGAGGGGGCTGTCTTTGTCTGACATTGAGAGCCCTTGTTGGCTGGAGGTCATTGCTCAGATCAGTCACATTTAATCGTGTTCACATCCTCTCCTGCTCCCTTGTGTCAGGTAGCCTCTCTGCCGTGCTTTAAGTAGTCAGTGTTTTCACACAACTTTCACACTTTCTGGAGTGCCACAGTCTGCACACAGTCACACACACACCAGATCCACTTTGCTTATGAGCACTGAACAGCACTTTGGTTTGACCTTCACAACATGTCGGAGCACTACACTACCTGCACACTTTGTCCATGCAATCACACTCTAAAGACAGATTTAGGGCTTGTTGCATGATCATCACTTACACTGGCACTTTGCACAGGGGTCTTTCTCATACTCCAGCAGATCTGCAGCGCGACTTCGAACACTGGTGTTCCTCCGCAGTCCTCCACCATCCCGCACTCCTCCATCCCGTAGGCGGGCTGCTTCCTCCTTGGCATACACACCCAGCTCCTGGGTGTACCGCCCATACATCTGTGTATTTGAAAGACAGGGGAAAAAGAGACAGGCTTTTATACAGGTGATGTACGTAGGAGGCAGTGAAAGAAAAGTCAGTGTGATGAAGCAGGTTGTTTCACTTAAAAGATGTATCCAGTTTCAGGTCAGAGTAAACAGAGCCAGGTGTAAGAAAATTCACTGCCTGCAACTCACAGCTCCACACAGCTCTTCACACACACACACACACAAAAAAAACCCCACTCAGCTTTGACTCAACGGTCGTGTAATGACTTCTTTTCAGACAGATGAGCAGACAATAAGCTCCACCTGTCAGCTCCCAGCTGATTAACTCTGCAGGGCTGCCACACAGTTGACTCCTAATGATGAGAGGCGGAGTTCTTAGGGAACTACGCATAATCAATCATGTATAAAGCCTGCGTCTGAAGCATAGGTGCTGTTGTTACAGGTTGGACCCGTGTGTTTTTCTAATACCAGAATGGAGCTTTTCAAGCATCTGTTTGGTGTTGTTGTTGTTCTGGTGGTTGTTGTTTTGGCTTGTGATGTTACTGCCCAGCATCACTGGGCGCTGCCTCTGCAGAAACACCAACCTCTTCTTCCTTCTCAGCTGCCTCAGCAACAGTCAAAGGTTCCTCCGCCTGCAGCCCCCTTTAATAAATGCCAGGTGGAGGAGGGTGAGAAGATCCAGTGTGGGACTCAAGATATCACCACTGAGGAGTGTGAAAACATAAACTGCTGCTTTGATGGGCGGCAGTGCTACTATGGGAAAGCAGGTATCTGTGGTCTCATGCTAGTGCTATGTGGTGTGCATGTATAAAAATGGTTCATTGAATGCAATGTCTGTCTTCTTCTCACCCAGTGACTGTGCAGTGTACCAGGAATGGGCAGTTTGTGGTGGTCGTGGCTAGAGATGCCACTGTGCCGCAGATAGATGTGGATTCAGTCAGCCTGCTAGAAACAAACGACCCCTCCTGTACCCCTGTTGACTTCACCTCTGCTTTCACCATCTTTCAGTTCCCTGTGACAGCATGTGGCACTATAAACAAGGTGTCTGAATCAGTCTTTGCTTTGACTATGTGAATTTGCATGTAGTGAGTGTGTGTGACTAACTATACATGTAATACATTTCCCAAGCTCAAGATAACTGCTTAAACTGTCCAAACCCACTTAAACAAAAAATCTGCAACTTTTCAGACTTAAAGGCTTGTACCAGACTTTCAAAACTAATCTTGTTGACCAAATCATCATCTAAGCACTCAAATGTCTTCCACCTGCAGGAGGAAGATGGTTATATGGTGTATGAGAACCACATGTCTTCCTCATATGAAGTGGGAATTGGACCCAGGGGATCAATCACTAGGGACAGCCATTTTGAGTAAGTTTGTGTAAAATCAATTTCTCTGATTGCGTTTCTTCCTGTGACGTAAAGACCTCTGCTCTCTCCCTCCACAGGTTATTGTTCCAGTGTCGCTATTCTGGCACAGCTGTGGAGGCTCTTGTCATGGAGGTGAATGCCGTTCCTCCACCTGTGCCGGTGGCTGCAGCAGGCCTGCTTAGAGTAGAGCTGAACCTGGGCAATGGGCAGTGCCACTCAAAGGGATGTGTGGAGGGTGAGCAGCAATGGAGTTGCAAACAAAGCCAGCAAGCAGAGAACCTTTTAGATAACTGTTTTGTTTTTGTTTTGGGGTTTGTTTTTTTTGTTTGCAGAAGAGGCAGCATATAGCTCCTTCTACACTCCAGCAGACTACCCAGTCACCAAAGTGCTTAGGGAACCCATCTATGTCCAGGTGAACATCCTGGGGAGGTCTGATCCAAACATCATCCTGAACCTGGAGCACTGCTGGGCTACATCTACCCCCAGTCCTCACAGCCTGCCTCAGTGGGACCTTTCAGTCAATGGGTATGTTTGGGTATGAAATGGTTTATGTAAAGAGCAGAGTAAGTTTTCATTTTGCATTGAAATAAACATGAGCTCTTGTTGTCTCCAGGTGTCCCTACCCTGACGACCGTTACTTAACCACAGTGGTTCCTGTCGACGGCTCCTCTGGGCTTCATTACCCAACACACTACAAACGTTTCATTGTTAAAATGTTTGCATTTGTGGATCAAAACTCCTTCGCCATTCAAAAAGACACGGTACAGTTAATGTTAGTTTCTGGAATGATATTTTCAACTTTAACCACATAATGGATGGGGGTTTTTTTTTTTCTTCCCCCCCCCCCAGGTGTTTCTTCACTGTACTACAGCAGTGTGTCATCCCAGCAGCACAAACTCCTGTGAACAGCCATGCCACCGGCAACGTGAGTAGCACCTTGTTGTAAATATTGTAAAATATTTGTGCAACTAACATTTTTCTTGCGTCTAAAATTGACATACCTGTTGTGGAATTTAGTTTCCTACATTTGACATTACTGTTCAGATTATATAAATCAAGTTTTAGGGTGAAAACATTATTATTTTTTTTATTTATTTTTTTTTTTTTTTCCCAGTCAGAATCTGTACCTGCAGATGCAAATCAATATGAATTGTCAGAAGGGGAGGGTGAAAAGCAAATCCTCAGATTGGAGGCGCTTGAATCAGATTGTTGGATTGGTACTTGAAAAATGACTTACTGAAACTGGTTTTCATCTGTAAAACTGTCAAATCTTAAAGTGACTGGCGCATTCATCCTGTTGCAGGAAGAGCTGCAGTGACAAAAGTTTCAAGTCAGAGGGCTCTAGTCTCAAGTGGAGAAGTGATCCTGACAGAACACAGAACTCTATCTGCTCCCAGCACCAAATCCAAGAGATGACAATCCACTGCCACCCATCTGGCGAGACTTTTAATAATAAAAGCTTGTTAGAAGCTCATGCTTAAAACTAGGATTGCATGTGAAGGTCACTTGATCCACTTTTTTTTTTTTTTTCTTTTTTTTTTTTTTTTTTGCTGAGATGGATTTCTGTGCAGAGGCAGTTGAGCAAGTAATGTAACCCCACTTCCTGAGTTTGTGCTGAGAAATCACAAGGTTGCATTACAAATGAGTACTTTGCTGTAAATCTATAGCTGAAGGATCTGAACAATAAGGTGTAGCTTGGCCCTGAAATTTTACTTGAGTATCATAAGATGTTAGTAACACCAGTTTTACAGCGCTGTCATAATTCAAGCCTTTTTCAAACACTGATCTTTCTAGGATGCCACATTAAGATGAGCATCACGCCTCCTCCAGGCTCACTGCTTATCTTCCCCTGACTCTTTATTTTTTTTTGATAACAGTCCCTCTTGGCTTTTTCTGTATGCTACATCTTGCAACATCTCTCCTCCTCTGCTGCGCACCGCCCTTTTTGTCCCACTCGAACTCCACCACCCCCTCCCCTCATTGAGATGGGCATCACGACTCCTCCAGACTCGCTCTTTCTGCTCACATGAGCAGGAGGTGCAGAGGGAAAGCAGAGCAACCGTATAGGTTCAGTCTGACTGATGAGCAACGGGAGGACCATGCTGTCAGGCTTCTCGTCTCCCTCCACTTTAACCTTCAACCTGCTGGGAAGCATTTAAGCAAAACGCAAGCTATACATCATATTCAGACAGCAAAGCCGTCTATGAGCCACTCAGCATAATCCCAGAGGAATCAGCCAATAGGTTCCAGCTGACAAACGCTAACCGCAGCTGCGGTGTGGACATGCATAAACATGTCAGTGGAGTGAAATGTAAACACGTTTTGCCACTGGTTTAAAAAATGCTGTCAATTAAAGCAAATTGGTGGATGCAGAGCAAACAGTTTGCAGGCGTGTGTGGCATGTTAAATACTGGGGAAATAAAGAATTAAGGCAAATATGTCCCCTGTGAAAAACATCTTTTTCTGGCAAAACTGGCTTCTTCAGTTATTAAATCAAATATCACTCCTAAATTCAGATCTTAATGTCTTGAATTTTTACATTAAAAACTGTATGAAATACAACATTTAAACAATGAAAATCTTTGATATTAAGCTTTGTGTCAACATTAGGACTGCAACTATTTGAACTGCACTTTCTGCCATTTTGCATCAAACATTACTCAAAAGATTATCAGTTATCAAAATAATTGGTATGTTTCTGTTGATCGACAACTCATTTAGCAACAACTAATTGTCACAGGTCCAGTCTGAATTTCTTAGAACTGTTTTGAGTGGAGTTCTGTTGAGTCTTTAAGCTGCATTGGAAAAAAAAGATTACTGTGATGCATAGTTTTTAAACGCAAAGACAAAAAAACCTTCACACCACAGTGGACAGCATATTTCTTCAGAATCAGTAACTCCATGGGCTCGTGAGCCACTGTATTAATGTTCAGATGCACTTTAGTACATTCATCAGTAAGTCGGTAACAGTCGGTTGCTTCAACATACAGTTGGTCGCTTCAACATACATACGGCCATGACCCTCTATGCTGATTCAGACTTCAATTCCTGTTTAAACTCGAACTGTTTCTGGTTCCAGCAGACACCCATTTGGAACATCACATTATTGTTTCTGTGGCCTTTTAATGAACTTTGAAGTGCAAGTGACACAGCTTCCACAGTGCACTCACCATGTCACCAGTCACCTGTGAGGGCAATGGTGATACAATCAGTAAAAGATTCTGTGTTTGAACGTGCACTGTAAGCTTGGTAGGACAAGCTGGATTCACGTTAAGCACTGATATTCAGCATGAGAATCCCATTTTACGCAGAATCTGAAAACCCCAATATGGCAACATTTTAAAGAGCAACTCAATTTCCTCTTCATCAAAACAGAAACATTAAAGCCATATTGATATTTTCTAATGACCCCCTTTAATGACCCACACGTGCCACCTTCTTAAGATCATGACCAATGCATTATGAATGTGACACTGCTGGTTTCCCTGGTTGGTAACTTGTATATATTTTGTCACCACCACGTTGCGAAATTAAAGTCTATTCACTTTCTTACTGAATCTCGTGTGTTGGCGAGCAAATTTTCATGCACCCACACATATATTATGGGCACACACAAACCCACCACCAGCACCAGACAAACACCCACTAGGAGTATAAACGGGGCCTGTTAGTGTTTCTGTCTTTGGCCTGTACGAATGCAATCACTGGCCATCTGGAGCACGGCCCCCTGGGAGAGCAGCAGGTGGGACCCTGTGGGTTAAATGAGCTGTTATCTGTAACCAGTTTACCTCCCACATGACCAACTTTTGTACCTACATTAGTCAGTTTACCTCCCACGTCACAACCCTCTACACCAGTTCAACTCCTGCCTCCCACAGGTTGCTATTGACTGGTTTTCATAGAGCGTAAGGCCTGCAGAGAGTAGTGTTCCAGTTCGATGCCAAACTGTTTAACAAGGGAAGAAATTGTGTTTACTACAAATGAACAGGTGTCAAAAACCAGAAGATAATTGAACTCGCAACAATCAAAGATTGACCAGGATCCAGAAAATCAGCCAGAAAATCCAAATATAGACAAAAAAGAAGAAGAAGCCTCAGGGGGATTTGAGAAGTGATGAGCAAGCAGCAGCTATCAGAGCTGACTGCGATAGGCCAAGTCACCGGTCAATCAATCAAACGTGACTCACATCATAATTCTCCTCCTGAATATCTCTTTATCTAAACAATAGGGCTCATAGTTGCACATTTAAAGGGAGGTCAAATGAGCTATTACAAGGCAAACTTAAAAATACTGACTTCTCATCTGGTGAGGAACTGCAACCAAAGACACTTTGGTCAGAAAAATAAGCATTAATATTGTGAATTCAGTCTGCAGTGCCTGCAGCACACACACTTTCTCGCAAAATAATTTTCACACATCACATGTATATGTTTAAATAAACTAATATAAGGACGTGTCTGTTCAGAGAATTGACACACCATTTATACCCTGGCAGCTATCTCTTTAATGTCTGTGTTTTAATGTCTGTGTTTGTGTTTGTGTCAGCATGTTAATGTTTTGGATGAAAAGAGGCAGAAAACTGAATGAAAATATCAGATTCGCACCATTGTTTCTGAATTCTCCAGAAACTTATTTCCTCTTCCAGTTATTTTAGCTATAAATAGTCTCTCAAATTAATTTTAAAACAGATGTATCATACTAAATACCCTAATAGGGGACTTTATCCATCTTATCCACTTAACATGTATGTATGTATGTACGCTGCAAGCTGCAGTAAGGCTTATGGCACATACGTTGGTCTTATGTCAGCTGATAAATAGCGATAAATTATTAGGTATGGAGGTGCTGAAACAAGTTTGAGGTCATTTGCAAAGACTATCATCAAAGTATTGACAACCTCTTTTTTTTTTATCCTGTGCAGTGTGTACCTTACTCAGAATGGTAGGCTGCTAAAAAAACAAATCTAATGGATTTGTAACAAGGTTGCCTGTTCATCTTTTGTGTTTATGCTGGAAAAGAAAGTTCTATCAGCCGATATCTTTCAGTGCCAAATATGAGTATCAGGCAGGATATAAATTGCCGGCCACTTTCACGCACTAACAAGGAATGCACCCCTAGCTCCCACAGCAAATACATGTCACTCTACAATTCACCTACCAGACTGACCATGTTTGAGAAACATGGAGAGAGCCCCACATGTCCATCGACTCTCTTTTGCGTAATACCCCCCACGTTACTGCTACATCACTCACTTTGCCACCTTTCTAAGTCCGACCATGTGCGAGCCTAGCACAGCAGATGAGATAAAAAGTCCTTTATTATTCAGCAATTCCCAAAGCACTGCAGGATAATTTATTCACTGTGAGGCAACAGCAAGGACAAATATTTGACACTCTAATGATGAACGCTCGAACATCTCAAACTTTCATCCCTGCTGCTTTTATTAATACATATTCATAGGCCGATTCTAATCTTGTCTTTGTTGCAGCAAGTGAGAGTGAAGGGACCCATCACAGCGGAGAGAGAAAGATGGATGTTTTCAACCCTTAAACTCCTGAATACAGTCGGTGGTGGGATTACTTAAACGCACGCTGAGTGTGTACTGATGAGAGCAGGGGAAATAACAGGAGGACTAAAGCACTCGGGCTAATCTGAGCCCTGAACCCACCAGGGACAAGACTGAAAATTGAATTAGACGAGGAAGTGACAAATTTGACTCATCCCGCTGTCTACATTTGCATTAATATAGGTACTGGAGTCTGCTTAAGAATAGTTACCTATGAGTCAGAGCTCACACACACACGCACGCACGCACAAAGCATAATAAACAAGAAAAACCTTGATACTCTCAACACAGACCTGTGCACGCTAATGAAACCCTGACAAGTAAAAACAGACTGACACACACTCTGATCATGTTAGCAGAGAGGATGGTGGGGGTTGGAAGGAGGGTGTCAAAGAGACTGAAAGATCAAGCTTCTTGTCAGGAGAAGACTTGAGGGGTGGGCTGGTTGTTTTGCGTACATCATGACACTCATCCACTCATCCAGTAAAATGAGTATTACCAGGTGTCAGAACAGGGAAAAAAGACACACTGAAAGGTCTGGCTGTGGTTTTCACATTATAAACAATGCATGTAAAAAAATGACATTATTCTTTGTGCACTTTAGGTGTAACTGCCAAATAATTTTAAAGTACCATAGTTTTTCCATTGTATGCTGTTTTATATTTTTAAATGATTTTGTCTTATGTGTTTTTATGTTTAAGTATTTTTTTTCTATTTAAAACATTTATTTACAGTGTTCTTCTTTGATTTTAATTACATTTTTCCATTTCCACACTCACCCATTCACAGACACACACACACAGATGTGTGGCTTTCATCAGGAGAAACTGCATCTTGCTCGAGGACACTTCAACATCAAACCACCAACTCTGCGATTAATAAGCAACCTGCTCAGCCTCCTGAGTCACAGCGGCCTTTGCTGCTGAAGAAAATAATGAACTTTTTTACTCTGTTACATTTATTTTTCTGGCAGGTGTTGCTGACTAAATTGTATGTGCTCTTTAAAATGAATGAATAATAATGAGAATAATAGTGGTAGCTCCAGCTGACAACAGAAGCCACTAGTTGCAACAAAACATATGGTAATTTCATTTAATATAATGAATATATAGAGTAAAAAAGACAAATCAATTAAACAGTTTCTAAAGTAGCTCAAATTACGTCCACATCAAACAACTACAGCACTTCATGCTGTTTACATGTTAATGTAGCTATAACTCTAATAGGCAGTAATAACAGGACAGTGAGAGCAACATAATACATAATTAACTATTAAAATAAAGAGTCATACTGCATAAGATATACTTTTATTGCGTATATTGTTGATGGTAGTTCAATACTTTTACATAAGGGATTGGGTTGTCAACTAATATTTATTATTACAAAAAATAAGGCCCTGCATCCTCGGAGTGGTTTTATAAAGTGTAAATTATAAGGATATTGTATTTTCTAAATGGCAGCTAGTGTAGCTCTTCAGCTCATGAACACTCTCTTTGCAGTACTGTGCAGTAGTGAGCGTGGTCTATTTTAACATTCAAATGAATTGAGATAGATTTTTTTATCTGCAGTCTCTGCAGTGACCCGCTCAGTGGTGTGCAGGTAACAGCACTGTTTGGAAGTGACAGGATCAGAAATGGACTTGAGCCAGCGTCTGTGTGGGAGAACGGACAGAATGCTGACTCTGAGGAACTAGACCCCCCTGAAGAGACAGCGCTTTTTTTATATAGTGCGTGTGTGTGTGTGTAACAGTGACAGAGAGAGAAAGATGCTGAGATACACAGATATATATAACAATGGTCAAATTCTGTTTTAATATGTGACTTTTCTTCGTAAGGCTAAAGGAGACTTCTCGTGATAACTGCAAGAATGTTAAAGAAACATACTGTAACACTATGTAATTTCAAAATCCCTAAACGTGATTGAAGTAAACTGCAAACAGCATGTTCATATTTACCGACCCAACTGGTCTGTGACACTTTACACCAAACAATACAAAAGAGAAGCAAGAGGCAACAGATCTCGCGGACGGTTTTCTGTGGACAGAAGTGCTTTCTCACTGAGACAATCTGTGTCCAAATGCTGCACAGTGCACCCTAAAAGCATGCAAATATGAGCATGTGCAGTCTTAATACTGCATGAGCCATTGTATGCATAGAGCATACCTGAAATATGTGCACTGCTATTTAGAATGTAAAAGTAAAATTTTCAAATTTTCCACAAATGTATTCAAGGCTGCTCATTCTTCGTCTCAGCGAGGGAATCTCAGACTGTGTTCTTTTCTCCTGCACCACAAGTTTTTGTTGCAATAGCCTTGCTTTAAATATTTATCAACCACCGGCATATGGAAGAGTGAGAACTGGATTTCTCAGTGGTGCGTCTTGATAGTTGGTGCAGCAGATTACTCAGAACTGACACATGTATACATTCAGAAAGGCCAGAGGCTTGTGTACTGTGTATATCGTTTCTGCACTGCTATAGTGCCCTGTGGCGAGAGTTGGAGGGGAGGTGGTGGGGTGAGGGGACAGTGTGGGGTGGTGGCTTTTCCTCTTCAGGTGGATGATGACTTTGATCCCTGCAGCAGCCAAATCCTAAAGCCTCTTGTGGCTGGAAGGACATGAACAAGCCGCCTCTAACATCTGCTCCAACGGAGAGCAACCACACGCTCATTTAAGCACGTATGTGTGGGCAGGTATAAATGCGTATACAAACACACACACACCCACAAGCTAAATGCACAAGTAAGACCTATGGAGCAAACTTGCCCACGCTTCAGAGAAGAGAAAACACATGCAGAAACGCAAAACCCTGTGACACATCCAGACCTCCCACATCTCTGAAAAAAGCTTTTGAAAAGGCTTCAAATGGGAGGCTGCAACACGTCAACATCAAGTCACCACGACACTGTCTGTTTTCTTTTCCATGTCTGACCTGCGTCTTCTCTGCTTCACCTGCTCAAGTCCCTCCCTCCCACGAGAAGCAAACAGCCACTGCCTGCTGTCCCAGAATGCACTGCACCTGCCAGCAGTTGTAGAAGCCAATGACCCATGCACCAGACCCTGGATGCTTTCCAACTGTCAGTCCCTGCTCAAAGGTTCTCTCCTGCATCTCTACACAGGACCCAGAAAACAACAGCTGCAGCTTACATTAAGAATTCCTCCACTCTGTTTTACTCATGAATATCTTGATGGGTATAAATAGCTTGTTTATTCTCTCTTTTACTTTTCCCTTTGGATAATGAGTTCAGAGAGGTCAGTGCTTTCTAGGAAATCTGTTTGGTGCAGTGACTGAAAGTGTAGCATTGGTGCTGCTGCTCTCATGATGAATGGATATCGTTTACATATCAAATAATTGTTTTCTTTATGGTTCGTTTTGCAGAGAGAGATGCAATCGTGGCCACTTGCAATGCAATTATATCAATTATTCAGTCGTTAGCTCATTTATATGACTTTTACGATACACACCACATTTTATCTTAATGGATTGTCACAGCAAATGTTCACTGATTGTAAAACTCGAGCTCCAACAGGAGCCATAAATTAAAGGGTTATTTTGGTTCTGCTGTCTTGGAAAACACTACAGTCAATCAGCTGCTGATTCTATAAAAAGAATATTGCCATGAATAAATACTGGAGGGAAATAGCTTTTTTAGTACAGTAGCTGCGAATAAGGAGATGACATTTCTGTGCTGCTTCCCTCCTGGAGAAGTTATCAGAGAGATCTCTATTTTTCCTCTATCTGCTCCGTGTCATCTCCTCAGCCCTGCTCCAGCACCAGTGGTTCTGTGCTGCCAAAACTCAAGCAACCGCATGATTGAAAATCCTCTGAATCTTGCTGATGGCAAACAATAAAACACAGAAGATCCTTTTGTCAACAGTAGAATCCAATTTTAGACTGCAGCCACAGCGGCGAGAAACTCTGTGAGCCTTCACTTTATCTGATTTGAATGTGTGCTTAATATCTATCTCCACACGCCATTCGGTTCTCGAAGGGTTTTGATGAATGGGGCTGCCACTTTGTACTCAGAAAGTATCCGGGCACAGGCTGCACAGTCACTTGCATGTGCAGTGACACACACAGACACATGCATCTATTTTTGGATGATGGACTGGTAAGCTGGGAGTAAATGATAAAGCCATTGATCTGAGCACTATGGTCAGAGAAGAGGGAAGGGTCAGACAGCACGTTCTAATCCTCAGAGACTCCGACTGCCATTTTACATTACTATTGATCTTTACATGGAGACACACGGCACGGCATCGATCTTCACACCAATAAGAGCAGAAAAACACCTCCGTGCCACTTGGGCCCAACGCAGCTGGAGGAAGAAGACAGGCTGACCGACAGATTTTGCACATGTGAGGGCACAAGCATGCACTGGCACAAAGAGAGCAGAGAAAAGGGAAGTCACAGGCATACAAATCAGGGTGGAGGACACTTCAATCCACTGGTTTGCCTGAGTGCCAGCATATCTGTCTGTCTTTCTGTCCCTTTATCTGAATATAGATATCCCTGTGCGAAGTGCTCCAGGGTATCACTGTCAGTCCTGCAATGACACGAGTGGGGAAAACTGGTGCATGAGGCAATTAATATTCAGGAACACTCCACTTTTGGTTCATAAGTAGATGGGGCTGCTTTGGCAAACAGGAAGGGCTAAGGGGAAGATGAGGAATGGATGAGGGGGCAAGAGTAGGAACAAGATCTGCAGGAGAATAAGGTGAAGATAAGGAATAAAAGAATAAGGACACAGGATGTGAGCAAAATACATTAAGGCTCTAATCTTGCATTTCAAGGATATTACCTTAATAATATCCCAATTAGGCCATACGTAAAGTGACCAGAGATAGCCATACGTGCGTTTCTCCAAGCAGAACAAATTAATCTGACATGGTTTCAGTTAAATCTAAACTGATAAGAAATAATTATGAAGGTGGGCCAGGCCAGGCAGGGGCTGAGAGTGATGCAACACCTGTGGATCAAGGTGATGGAATGGAGAGAAGGCAGACTGGGCATCAACTACAGGCAAAGCAGACTACAAGGCGCTAAAATCTTTTATGTATTCAACACAAAAAAGCCACACACACACACACACACACACTATCTCCTGCTGTTCTCATACAGGACACAGCTGAGCAAACCGGCAGCTGTGTCTCCATCCTCAGGACGAACATGCACAAAACCCTCCCCTTACACACACACACACCGACCGACGCATGACGGCAAACACCATCTATGACCTCATCCGAAACTCACCAAAGTTTGCTGATACTGAAGCGTCCGGTTTTCGGCCTTGTCCTTCACCATTGCCGCAATATCCTCATTAAGACTCCCAATCCGAGACCCTCACGAGTGCAGGTCGCCCGCTAATTAATCTGCGGAGGAGGAGGAGGACTCGGCGCGGCTGCCTGCCATCACATGTGCGTGTGTGTGTGTGTGTGTGTAACAGGTCTCCTATTATGAGCCGTCCTGCATGATGCAAGGAGCCGCCGCCTGCGCCGCGTTGTGTGGAAATGTGTGTGTGTGTGTGTGTGTGTGAACCTGTGTGTGTGTGCCAGATGAGACTATAGCTGGCTATCGCCTCGCAGCAGCGCTGGTGTGGTTTGACTGCAAAACACCGCCTCCCTCCTCCACTCTCACTGTGCTGCGGTCTCTCTCTGGAGTTAGCTACTTGACTTGATGTTGTTCGGATGATTTTGCTTGTATTTACGTATATTTTTGGTGCATTTCTGTGGATGCATGTGCCGGCGCAATGTGTGAAAAGTCGTTTGAACAAATAAGGATGTTTAATGATATTATTTATGTATTTTTTACATTCTTGCGCGGTGTTCCTGACAAGCTCAACTGTCCTTTGCTCCTGATTTGAGTCATCGCTGGATTGATCAAGTGTGATGAGTAATTCACAAGGGTGAGGCGGTATTAGGCGGATATATGGCTCTGCCGGTGTCATAAAGACATCTTCACAGCAGCCCTGTAAGAGGCTAACCCAAAGAAGAATGTGTCAGCCCTTTTTATATTGTTTATACTGGCTCGTGTTTGAAAATTGTACCCTAATTTAAACATTAATTACTGATGTTTTACTCATCATCATTTCGGTATCTACCTCCTCCACGATTCTTCCAGCTTTAGTGAAGGTCAGTGTCTGAGCATGGCTCTTTTGTCAGGGTCCCTCAGTGTTTTGTAGTAAAACAGGATAAGTAGCTTCAAGTGAAGTGGCTCCTCACTTTCTAATTTATTTTATTAAATTAATTTTAAAATAGTGAGAGGGGCACAGTTCACAAATGGCCATAGCCAATGCAGCACAAGTTCCTAATATTGGCCAAGCTTCACACTGGATCTTATATTTCCCATAATGCAACGCAACATGGATTTAATAACACCCACTGTGCCCGGTCAATGTCCATGTCATTCAGACTCCTCGGCTCTTTTGTAACACTAGCTGTCTTTTTAAAAAATCTTCTAGAACCGGAGAAGACTGTTTTCACATGCGGGTCCATGTGACCAATAAACTGGACTTAAACGTAGCTTTTTAAAAATGTTGTCATTATGTTGCAGTATGGACTGGAACAACAGTAACTTTCTTTTTTTTAAGAATGGAAGAAATGAATACTTAGTGCTTAATGAATGCATGAAGAACAACAATACAAAGTGAAGAAATGTAAACAACTGTCCATATTTACTGTGTCCATTTTTTCTGTTGTTCTCCCAGGTTTTTATCATTCTTCCACCAGTAAGAAAACATACAGATGGCCGACAAGTTAAAACAAACACCTGATGGCAGTGGTCTCTACCAGTAGTACCCACAGCCACAGGGCACAGCAAATATAAATTATGTCGATCACATGCATTCTTCTTCACAAACACAACATCTAAACCCAACTGAACACCTACAGGTGGGGCAGATGTCTTCAGACAGCACACTCTCCACCACCATCATCATAAAAGCACTAAATGTGGAAATATCATCTGAAGAAAAGAGTTCAGAGACCTCAAAAGAGCACTGCAGCTGTTCTCCAGGTTCATACACCTTAATTAGACACTTTATGTGAGTTTTCCCATCTCACCCATTTGTATGTACATCTGTGACCACAATTGTCTCATATTTAAGTGTATTTTCAGACGTTTACTATTGGCTGACAGAGCGCCCTAAGGAAGCATTTTGCAGTGAAGTGCTACGCTCATGGGCATCACAACAATCACTGTTAAGGCTCATAAAACTGCCTCGTGTTTTTATCTGTGTGTGTGTCTGTGTATGTGTGTGTGGAGTAACTTTATCCAACACTAACAGTTCAAACATGGAGGCTCTCTCAGATCATGTATTTTAATACTGCAAGCTCAACTCTTTGGGCTTTCACTGAGGGGTTTATCGGAGGTGCTACTCACTGGCAGTGAAAATCTATGGTGCTGAAAGATGCAGTGCCAAGTGAAACTCGCACCTGAAAGATAACCACTGTTCCAAGGATTCACTGCTGCTTAGTCAGGAGCCAAACATCCTTCATGTTTGCCAATCTGCCCTTGGATGCATAGGAATTCAGGATGTTCAGAACTTTCCAGGGGCCAAGCTAAATATACTACCAATTCCTATAACTGATTTAAAACTGTACAGCCAAAACAGCAGGTCACTAAGAATGTGAAGATTGAAATTGATTGTGTCACATTAAACAATCTAACCAGTCTTAGGCCAGCATGAATTTGAATATCACGCTCTCTGATCCTTTACAGGTTAAAAGACTTAATTCCTCTGGGAGTCAATGCCTCTGACTGGATGACAGATAAAACAGTCCTGCACAAAACTGCAGCTGATTGGTTGTTGGCAAGGCAACCAGTTCAAAGCACTGGACCGCAAGCAACAGAATGAGCCCGGGCCTGTGAGACCACAGAGTGACGGGAGGGATTTCACCCAAAAACATCATCTCACAAATATGTGTTTTCATTCATAAATCCCATCATTCATACACTTCAGGTTCACAGCACATTGGGCCTTTACAACCTGCTGTCACATAGTGTCTCTCTCTCTCTCTCTCTCTCTCTCTCTCATAACTGAGGGTAAAGAGCGTCACCGACTTCATTTTATCAGGGAGCTGGCAGCCACAAACAGGCAGGGGCACTGTGGCCCCGACAGCAGAGAAACTGGGTGCTCTGCAGCCCCGAGCACCAGCATACTGACCCACATCTCTCCATCTCCACTGGATTCTTCACTGGATTCTTTAGAAATATACTAGCGACCTCTGCATAGAGGCCAGTTTGGTAACAAAACTACAAGAGGCAAACACAACATGTCTTCCGTCCTGTGTGACAGCAAAGAGAAAGATCAGTAGTTCAACTTCCACATGATGAGAAACATGAGAAAATGGTCACATTCATCTTTTCACAGCTTAGTATAAAATGGTTTAAAGAAGAACTGAGTGATGGTCTGGTTTTATTAACTAAAATTCTAAATTAACTTTGTACCACCGGTAAAGTTATTTTTTAAATGTAGGCAAATCAGGTATAATATCACCCACTTTCTCACCTTTCATCATTTATTTCTTTAAATAATGTGTCCAAAAGATATAGTTAAAATAATTTAAACTGAAATACCAGACTTAATGTGTGCATTTTCTAACATCTATTGCAAGGACCTTGAATCCTTGATACACAACACTGGGATGCACAACCACCTGTGCCCCTTTTTGTTTTGTGTGGCAAGTTTCTCATTTTGTCAGTCGTTCTTCTTGATGCAGCTGGAAGGAAATATTCGTCAACAACCACAAAATGACACCACAATACCAACAAATGCACCAAAACCCAATTATACCGTCAATTACCATTTGCCCTTGAGCGAGATATGGACAAAGTTCACGAGACACGCATGGATTTGACACTTTGGGGAGGTAAAAGAGACAGTGACCCATCTTGACAGGACGCAGGATACTTACGGTTTCCCCTGAGTCTGCTTTCCTCCTCTTTTTTTCTTCTCTCCTCCTCGGGCTACGGAGTCAAAACCGTCAGCTGTGTCCCTCCATTGCGCCCTAGCGGAACGATGACTGAAATAAAGAGGCACACAGCTACAGGTTGCAGCGCACGCTTAATCGATGATGTGATCGGGCAGCAGATGACTCCTGGGGAATCACACTTCTCTCCTCCGAAGGGAAATCTCAGCAGATCCTGGAGACCGGCCTGTTGCTGATGCGCAATCCATACAGCGCCGCGCCAAAGTTGTCAACACGGCGCGTAATTACCGGTTTTGCGCCTCCAGAGCAGCGCACAGCGGAGCAGGCAGCTGCTGGCTGGCTTTGGAGAGCAGGAGCGACAACAGCCAGCCGTCTGAGAGCGCGGCTGCATGGGAGTGTGAGGCTAAGGAACTCTATGATGAGATGCTACAGTCTCCTCATCGGCTCCAGTTGAGGTGGGAGGGAGACAGCGGGGTACCGGGTGTCGTGTCCGTGATGCAATGCGGGTACCGTCAGTGCCATGGCCCGCAGTTTTCTCCTTGTGTGCAGAAATCCTGGCGCTCCGGTCATTATCTGCGGAGCCGCGGCGCACATTCGTCTTAATTACCGGCGTTCAGAATTGTCTGCAGAGATAGGAGGAGGCTCGGAGGGATAAAAAGAAAACATGTGTTTAGTGTTCATGCTCTATCTCTGCACCCCCGTCTCCCTCTCTCTTCTTGTATGTGACAACACACACACACACACACACACACACACACACTCTTGAGGACTAATATTAGACGTCATGCGCCTTGATCATGGCAAGCATAAACAGCTTGGGAGCTAATAGATGAAGGCAGGGACTCAGTCAATGTCCAGACTGGGCTTTTAGGGTGTGAACACGTGTGTCTGAAATGAGGATTGATGGTGCATTCCCCTATGTTTTCTTTTATCCATGTCTTTGACAGCTCTTATAGCATCTCAGCCCCCCCACATGGCAACTGAATTGAAGCGTCACCGCGTCTTCCAGCTGCGCCCCGCAGGCATTACAACCCCGATGGATGATTGCAATGTATCCGGGTGAAGACCGCTTGTTCACCTCTCATGCTGGGTGATAAATACAGCGAGTAAGGCTATTAAACGATCCCAGGATGGGTAATCACGTTGGCAATAATTTCACCTTGTCCTTCCTGCAAACACCAAATAAGAACAAGAAACAGCTTAGTCAAAATTTACTTGTTGTAACAAAAAGGTTCTTATTGGTACATTAACAACCCTCTACATAAGTGGGTATATGAAATCGTCAAAACAAACAAACAAACAAAAAAACACTACTTCCAAGTCAGACGTGTATTATGACAGATACTGTTAAGTCACCACAAGCTACTCACCCGCATGTAGCTTACACACACCCACAGGCTGTGTGTGGGCTGTGTGGCTCCCTCTGACACCAATTTTGTGAATATTATGAACCCAAGCTGCTACCTAGATTGGCCAGAGCAAACCTTGACAAAAAGTAAATAGCCTCCAGCAGTAGTGACTGGATTTGATGTCAGCTGTGTAAATGGAGTCTTTCACAATAATAAATCATTAACCTTTTCGCCAGAGAGCATGCTGTCCCCTGAATGCTCCACAAAGCCAACTCTAGCCAAACGAGAGGCAAAATAGTCCCGCTAATATCAATGAAATGCCACTTTCAGTCTGTAACATTTTGTTATGCTGCGCAGCAGGGAAGTTGGAGCGCATCCTGCTCTTAGGCTAGATAACACTCTCACTTCCCACTACTGAATGAGAAGGTGGGAAATCAAGTGGTGAGAAGACAAAAAGGACACACAGCTCCTCCACAGTGGACACAGGGCATTTTCCACCTGGCATATTTCTTAATGGAACAAATGTGGACTCATCAGGAGCAGCCGAGCAGGGCATGGCATTAAGCAGTAAGTAGTGAGCCTAAAAATGTTGACTTATGAGGACTTTAATGAACTTGTTACAAGCCAAACAAGCTGTTTTGTGGTGCCTTAGCTTCTGTATATGTGTGTGTTTATGTGTTCATCCAGGACTCCTGTTTCTCTGTATGGTAGCCTCTGAGGTGTGGGATGCTGAAACCAAACCAATAGAATTTGTGTGCAATAAAAGTGCCAGGAGGGCTATGAATATTGCAACAGAGATGGAGCTTTTACTGGTGAGGATTTCTGGCTCTGTTTCTGCTGCTGTATCTAATCCTCCCATCTGTCTGTCCTACCTGTGGTCTCCTATCACTCTGTTGTCCATTGATTTGTCCGGCTTCTGTCAACTTTGACTTCCATGTCTCCTTTGCAGAGTGACTGTAATAGCTCCATGACTGTCTCCACACCAGTTCAGCTACCCTGCACTGAGCTTCACATGGCATCTTGGGAAAACAAATCAGTATGTTGGCACATGTATGAGGCCAACATCCTCAATGGATTTCTCACTTGCTTACAATGGGTTTCAGAGGTTTATATTGTTTGTAAGAATATATTCTAAAATCAGATTAAATTGCTTGCTTGTGTGTGTTACCACAGCACCAGGAGAAGAGGGGGGACATAGTTGCATCCATGAGGCTCCTCATTGACAGTGTGAAGGTTGTGAGGGCTCCAAACCAGCCAGGATGTGCTACTTCACTCCTTCAGAGACTGGAGAACAACATCAACAACTACCTGCTCATCCTCACACACCTTCAGTTGAATGTAAGAGGCAGCCTCAGTGCCAAACTGCATGCAAACAAGCACGTTAACACTCCCAGCAAGTATTTGTTGGTAAAAGGAAGTGTACATGTCCAGGTCAAAATCCTAAAAAACATATTAACATATTAAAAAACATAATAACAACATATTAACATTCTAAAAGAAACATCAAACTGCCCTGAATAAATATCAGTATAGATAATTAACTGCTTCTGAAAGATTGGGCTTCTGAGGAATTGTCACTTCAATTTCAACACGGATGCCTTTTGACCTGTAGATAACCTCATCAAAGCTAACTGGGCTCAATCTGCCTTCGTCATTCACACACAAACACTTCACAACAAACACAGCCAAGTAAAATCTGTGGTGATGAACATTCACACAAAGTGAGTGAAAACGTGTTGATGGGCTTCTCTCTCACTGGGTTTGCATCTGAATCAGAGGCATTATCAGTTTCCTCTGGTGTGGAAATATCCTGGTTTCTCATATATCGGTGACCTGCTGTACTGCAGGAGTGATGATGTTATGTTGTGTGACCCTGAGCCTTCCTTCCTCAGGACAGGAAGAAGATAGCAGTGCATACTTTCCCAGTGAGACAGAGTGCAAGATGGTAGTCCTGTGAACTGTGTTTTACATAATAATTTTGGAAGTTAACTTGTTGATTTCTGTTGTTAAGGATCAGTTTTTCTATTTGTAATTGTTTTTGAAAATTATACCATTAAATTTTTTTTGGCTTTCATTTCAAGCCTCTTTTTTTTCTTTTGTCCATGTTCTTTCTCTTTTCTTTAACAGTCTTCATTGTTGTTTTTGCTGTTTGGACCAGCAGGGGCCAGTGGTGAGTCCAGCACTGTCTTGTGATCCTCGAAGCACCCTCAGCCTAAGCACAGTCCTGCTCAACTACAACCAATTGGTATCAGGCAAACTTGAGCGGCTCATGGTTGACCTGGAAGACAGATGCAGTCCCAAGTAACAGAAGAATAACTTCAGTGGACCCAGTGTTTTTCACTAATAAGGGGATAAGTTTAACAAGGACCCTAAGTTTATGAAAGAGCAAAACAGGCAAATGGATATGGATTTTTTTTTCCTCACCTTGTTTCCTTAGAAAATTCTAATATGTATATTTTTGTATAGTCTGATTTATAGACTAACACTGTAAGAGTGAAAAGTATTTAAAAAACTGGCTCTGCTGGTGATTAAGAGGACCTACAGCTGGAGAAGTGCAGGGAATTGGAAGATGTGAAATATGACCGCATTGAAGAACTCCATGGACAAATGAATGTATGATATGAAAGAATTCAGTCTTCATGAAAATAGTGATGCTTTGAGTTTGGTTTTAGATGAATACAAACACACTATGTGCCAAATGTGTCTTCTCTTTTTATATTCAGCATCTAAAGGCAGGCACTAAAGGTCTCCACTGAATGAAAATTATAATGACTTAAGTTTTCCAGCTTGATCACATGGCCAGAACAAAGTAGTCAACTTACTTGGATTTATGTTTTCATGGCAGATTTGTTTTGCTCCTCAATCATTGGTATAAAGGACTTGAAAAGTGAATGGAAACTCACAGCTCATATCCAATTTTTAATCTTGTACTGGAATTTAAGCAGATATTTTGGACAGGCCTCTTCCTAACGAATGTATTAGAATGGAAAGAGTTGCTATACCTTCCTGGTATGAACTTCGTGATTAGACGCTATTATCTTTGCACTTTCAGATCTCATCTCTGTTTACATTTTTATGCTAATGGTTACTGATTTGCTGCCATTGTGTTCCTTGTGTTTTGCTTGTTTCAGTTCTGGATGTCTGTGATATGTGTTTGTGTAAATACCCAGATTTTGCATTTAAGGAGACATTTTTGCTACACTTACATATCGTCACCTTCTTAAAATAATGGCCTATGTCATTTTTTGACAAAAATATTTTTTGATTAATAAATATCATATACTCTATATCTGGTTCCATTTTTTCTGTTTTTTGAAAAGACTTGAAAATATGACTTAGGCCATTATTTTAAGAGGGTGACGATATTGTTTATGATACAAACTCTGAAATATAACATGCAATAAAATCTGATTTCATACAGCCATTTACTTACTCATTTATTTATTTGAGAAACTGCTAATTACAGGAAGCAACGTCATGTTTTCCATTAACTAACCGCCATTACCTGCAGAAGGTGAAGTGGGCTCGTTGAAGGAAGTGCTTAGGTGAATGGCGGCCATTCAATTAGTTGAACGCCGGTTCGATCGTAGGCACGTTTCACCAGAGCTATAGTCGAGACGTCAACCTCAAATTGAGCTCATGCGGGTGAAAGCGCGTGCTTACTTTCAGTTGAAGCTATCTCGCTCCTTTAAACGCCAACTTTACTCGTCATGTCGGAGAAGGCTCCTCTTCTACATTACAGACTCACCTCCAGCCCCGGACTGGAGCCGAAACATGTATCCAAACACAGCGGGGCCAAGGCGGGCAGAGACGGCCGAGTGTCAAATGGAAAACCCACCCGGAAGCTTGGGGTGGTGTTTGGCGTGGTGATACCGACTTTACTGTCCATGTTCAGCGTCGTTGTGTTTCTGCGAATTGGTGAGTACGGGAGGGCCAAAATTTTAAGTCTTCAGATAAATAAATAAATTTTCGTGAACGGACGTTCAGGCTTTGGTTTGCTCAGGGTTAGCAGTTAGGTCGATGCTAACGAGCGACTTGAATCCTAAGCTTGTCGTGATATTATTTGCCTGTCCTGTTTTTCTTTCTCAACACCAGTAACATGTTAGCATACGAATTAATCTATTTGATATTTCAGTTACCAATTAAATGTTTATGGAAAAAAAGCTCCTTGCTAAGAGTCAATTTATAGTAATTATATAACAGCAAAAAGTATCAAATTGTCATTCAAAAATCTGCAGGCATAAAATTTTAAGAGTTTTCTGAAGAAATTAGGAAAAATTATAAATGGAACTTTATCTAGCTAATCCAAACTTCTGGATGATCCATGAATCACCTGTTTTATTTTATCTAATGTATCTAATTATTTACCGTTATATGAGTTTAACGGTAGGATACATAAAGGCCTATCAGCTTTATATATAATTACTTATATACTTAATATCCTGATATTTTGTTTCAAGTTTGCTATCCATTTTCTTCACTGGTAAGAACCGTTTTCTGTGAAATTATGAGAAATTATGAGAGCAGTCAAAATATCCTCGTATGCGTACACAAACTTAGCCAACAAAGCTGATTCTCATTCTGAAATAACATTTTGTCTTCTACCTCTTGCAGGATTTGTTGTAGGACAAGCAGGTCTCTACCAGTCCATCACCATGTTCTTGGTGGCCTATTTTATCATCACAATGACTGTGCTTTCTGTTTGTGCCATCTCCACCAATGGGGCTTTGGATGCTGGAGGTGCATATTGTATCCTTTACTGCTTAGAGAAACTTCTGCTGTCGCTTAAAAGCCTCTCTGGGGTGTGTGACTGTGATTAAGCCTGACTAATGGAGCAGCAAAAAATGCCCATGCTCTTAATTTCTTCCTCCCATGATTTGCTTTATTCACCAATGGCACAGATTATCTTTTGGTCTAAATGTGACAAGTGGTCTTTAATAGGTGAGATATTGTGTCCAGTTGTAGCTGCAGTGAGAAATTTCTCAACTTGGCTCCCCAGACATGATCAGCCGAGCCCTGGGTCCAGAATTTGGTGGTAGCATTGGGATCATGTTTTTCTTTGCCAATGCGTGTGGCAGTGCTCTTTACATTTTAGGTCTGGTTGAGGCTATCATGGCTTCCTTTGGCGTCCCAGAAGGTAATGTCAAAACAATAGTGAGACATATACCATGTCAGTGAGTTGCTATATTCATTAACCTAATTATACTGTCCCTCAGAGGGTGCTGCAGCTGTTGCAAGTCTCCATCAGGTGTTGCCCTCAGGATACTGTTGGTCTTTGCTTTACAGCACTATCCTGCTTTTTGTGTGTTTCACTGTCTGCCTGGTGAGTGTGTTTTACTGTCTAAATTTTTTTTCAATCAAGATACATTCTTTCAGATAATCGTTGTCTGTACAAATATTGTATAATGTTTTTCTGAGAGCTACGCTTTGGTAAATACACAACCATTTAGAATAAACGGACTGTTAAGTCTAAATCCCCACTGGCAGTGTGGAGAGGCTGTATTGTTATTGTTGTGCTAAATAAAAGCTTTGAATGGAATCCACACTCAATTTATTATGGTGTTGTTAGAAATAAACTTTTGTTGCAAATATGAACAAATACAAATTTTGTCTTTAGAGCAGTCTGAAAGAAAATGCCACAAATAACTGGAAATTCTGGCCTGATAGTGTTCGAGGGTGTTAAGAGTTTTGTAAGGTCTACCCTGAGAGTGTCGAATCTACTAAATATGTAATAATAATATAATTGGCAAAATCTATGGTTGGTAGTTTTCATGGTCCTGGGGCAAACTGGCAGTTGAGGAATTTTACAGTCGTGCTATGGAATGAGAAAACAAAAATAAATAAATATATATATATATATAAATTTCCCATCTCGCCCTCCGCGGGCGGTTCCTCCTCTGCAAGCTCGGGTCCTCTACCAGAGGCCTGGGAGCTTGAGGGTTCTTGAGGGCAGTATCTTACATGTCCCTAGTATTGCGCTTTTCTGGACTGAGATGTCTGTTGTCTTTCCTGGGATCTGTTGTAGCCACTGCTCCAGTTTGGGGGTCACTGCTCCAGTTTGGGGGTCACTGCTCCGAGTGCCCCGATCACCACAGGCACCACTGATGTCTTTACCTGCCAGGCTTTCTCCAGTTCTTCCTTCAGGCCTTGGTATTTCTCCAGCTTCTCATGTTCCTTCTTCCTGATGTTACCATCGCTTGGGATTGCGATGTCCACCACAACGGCTTTCTTCTGGGTCCACCACTACAATGTCCGGTTAGTTAGCCATTACCATTTTATCAGTCTGTACCTGGAAGTCCCACAGGATCTTTGCGCGCTCATTCTCTATCACCTTTGGAGGTGTTTCCCACTTGGATCTAGGGACTTCCAGCCCAAACTCTGCACAGATGTTTCTGTACACTATGCCGGCCACCTGGTTATGGCGTTCCATGTATGCTTTTCCTGCCAGCATCTTACATCCTGCCGTTATGTGCTGGACTGTTTCTGGGGCCTCTTTGCACAGCCTACACCTTGGGTCTTGCCTGGTGTGGTATATCTGGGCCTCTATCGCTCTTGTGAACCCTCCATGCATGGTAAGGAGCTTTCATGTCTTGATATCCGTGGTCTGTACTTCATCCTTTGGCCAATTTATTATCCCAGCAGGGTATCTGATTACTGGCAAGGCATAGCTGTTTATTGCCTGGACCTTGTTCTTGCCATTGAGCTGACTTTTCAGGACCTGCCTTACTCATTGGAGGTATTTGGCTGTGGCTGCTTCCCTTGTGGCCTTCTCATGGTTGCCATGTGCCTGTGGTATACCCAGGTATTTGTAGCTATCCTCAATGTCTGCTATTCTGCCCTCTGGTAGTGTAATCCCCACTCTCTGGACTACCTTGCCTCTCTTTGTTATCATTCGTCCACACTTCTCCAGTCCGAATGACATTCCTGTGTCATTGCTGTAGATCCTGGTTGTGTGTATCAGTGATATCAGTGATATATATATATATATATATATATATATATATAAACCACTAAATAAAAAAATATATAGAAAATTTAACTGGCTTGTCATTACAGGTGGGAGCCCACATCTATGCCAAAGCCACCTTTATAATCTTCATCATAGTCACGACAGTCCTGCTTTCCATCTTCATCAGCTTTTTCATTGTGGGCCCCATTGTGGTGATTTTGCCAGATAGCTCCGGTATAAACAGTACCAGCCTCAGCACTGCCAATTACTCTGGCTTCCAGCGCCACACTCTGGAGGGCAACCTATTGCGTAAGTGTTGGCACTTAGTGGCTGATGTCATTGTGGTGTGTATTTTATAGGCTTTGATGATTTTAAACTTAATTAAACATGATGGACCCATATGAGTAACTAAGCAGAAGATATAAAAATGAATTAATGGAAGCTTTTGTTTGTATTAGTGATCCATTTGTTCATACATATGACTTTTCAAGCCCCTTGTTACTCTTTCTAGCCAATTACACAGTAGACTACACCACTGGTGCCATGATGAGTTTTACCACAGTGTTTGCTGTGATGTTCAATGGCTGCACTGGAATCATGGCAGGCTCCAACATGTCAGGTAAGAAGTCATTAAAATAAATAAAGGGCAAACAAAGGGTACTTTTATCAACTGATTAACACGAGTTAAGATATGCAGACTGAGGTGGATGCAGCCCCCGATTTAAGACCCAGCACATGTGTTTTACTTTGACAGAACAGAAGGTGCTAATAGATTTGTTTTGTTGAGGAGGGAAACTTTGTGTGTGTTTTCCAGGTGACCTCAAAAACCCCAGCTATTCTATCCCAAGAGGAACGCTTGCAGCTGTTCTTACAACTTTCATCACTTACAATCTGCTTAGTCTGCTGTCTGCGTGGTCCTGCGACCGGTAAGAAACACATACGTGGACACAACCAAACACACTGAACTCAGTTCACTGGCAGTTTGAGTACTAACCCCCTGGCATGGGAAGGTCTTACCAGACACCAGATTTTAAAACTGTATATTGTGACATAAAGAGACATTTATCTAGTGGTAAATTGATTAATCAGCACTTTGTCAATTCATTTGACCAGAATGTAATGGTTGTTCAATTTTTTTGTAAAAGTTCCACACTATAGCTTCAGGTACATTTGTTATATTTTCCAGAAATCTCAGATTTTACTCTAATTTGTTTTGTTTGCACACAGGTCACATGGTTTAGAGTAATTTGGATTTATTATCACACTCAGTCTGCTAAAGTAATTATTCTAGCTCATTTCATATTTTGAGTTTTTTTTCCATTATCCGTTATCCTTAGTCACCTTCTCCAAAGAGAATACAGTTTCCTGGGGGACATTAATATATGGCCTCCCCTGGTGACAATTGGGGTTTACTCCTCCACCATGTCTGCTGCTATGAGTAACCTAATAGGAGCATCCAGGATCCTGCATGCCCTGTCCAAAGACAACCTGTTTGGTGAGATTATTGAACATGTATCCTGCTGCCCAATGTGTTTTGTTTTCCCTGTTGTCCCTACCATTAAGAATTACCTATAAAAGAGCAGTAAATACTTTATTTGTTGGCAGAATTGGGTTTTGGCTGACTCGGCATCTCTTAATTTCTGTACTGAGAAGGATTTAATTACCAATCTTGCTTGTTCGGGTTATGATCAGGGCTAAATAGTTGATCCAGAGTATATGAAAGCATATCCAACTCCAGCTGGTCTTCTGTAAAGCTGAGTCAACATTTTAATATCAACCATCTGTTGAATGAGGCCTCCATTTCAAATGTGAGAAATTGACACTTGTTATTAATTTCATCATGTCTCCTTTTTCTAGTGGAGGCATGTTAATTTGGAAAGCATCATTTGACAACAGATGGCTTGCAGTGTTGACTTTCTCAGGAGAAGAAAAATAATGTTCTCATTGTGTGTTTGGCTTAAAGATGAGTCCACGGTGACTCAGTTGTTTATTTTACAGAGGACCATGAGCAATAACAGACAGAGTGACTTTGATTTTGTTATTGTCATAAATCCCTATAGGTGGTTTCCTAGTCTTGGCTAGGAAAACCTCACGGAGTGGGAACCCCTGGGTCTCTGTGCTTGTCTCCTGGTTGCTTGTACAGGTAGGATAGTACACTGCAGACAAGCAGTGGTTTCAGTTTTCTTCTCTATATAATAAGACAGTCATACAACTTTAAATTAATGTTGAAAAACCGAAGAAGATGCAGAGTTTTAGCCACTTACTCCCTAATTATTTGTCATCACTTGTGGTTTCCTTTTTGCTTTCTGTTTTACAGTGTGAAACATTAACAGGTTTAGCTTTAGTCATTTTGAAGGGAAAGTCTACAGAGATGAAGTGGGCAGAGATTACACAATCAAGGGACATTCTTGCCCTTACTTGTGTAATATACAATTTTTGAAATTGAATTATTAGTTACATTATATGTATTTGTATTGGTAGAGCTTGAATGAAGATGGATATATTACCAGTTGATCATCTAAATGCAACTGTCATATGTGTATATAACGATACTACTCAGTGGTGCAAATACAATTGTGCATCGTGCACGGCTTTGGATGGGCTAAATATCAATCAAATGAAGATTGCAACAACCTTGGAAGGTTTTGCCAGGGAGACAGAGCAGGGTACTGACCTGTTGCACCAGTAAGTGAGCTCTTTCACTTCCATGCTACTCAGCATCAGCACTTTAGCTAGGTACCAACCACTATTACATTTTTATATTTCTTAAATAATTTTTAGCAAAGTTATGAACATTGTTGTTGAGCTACTATCATTGTGGGTTGTATTGAGGTTCAGGGCATATTTAGGTGTGTGAAGCTACTTGTGTAGTGTAGATAAAGGAAGCAATAGTTTGTAAATGTAACAAATTACGTACATTTACACACTGCTCATTTTTACTGCTAGAGTTATATATTGAAATTATTAGTTTAAAGCTCTAACTGTATCAACATGTACGTAGGAACGTGTCATTCTTGGTACGTAAACTAAATTAACATCAAACATGAGTTTGAGAGCATCTGTTTTATTATAAAGCAACTCTTAAGAGTAATAAGGAGGAACAATGAATGTGCAGTGTAAGCCATACTATTGTCTTTTTTTCCACTAGGTGGTGCTGTTTGCTGGTAAATTAAACACCATTGCTGGTATTGTGACTATCATCTTCTTGTTGGTTTATGCGGCTGTGAACCTGGCCTGTTTGGCTCTTGAATGGGCTTCTGCACCCAACTTCAGGTACAGTTCACGATATTGCAGTGAATTTACTTCTCCGTTGTGGATTTCTTTCAGATGTGGTCAAAATGGTGTTGTTATTCCATATTCATTGTTTTTACTGTTGTCATTTTCTTCCATGTAGACCCTCATTTCGTTGTTTTACCTGGCATACCTGTGCTCTGGGCATTCTTGGCTGTCTGGTCATGATGTTCTTGATCAATGCCATATATGCATTTGCCAGCATAGCCTTTATGTTGCTGCTTGTAATGCTTATTCACTACCTCGGCCCCATCAGTAACTGGGGCTACATCAGCCAGGCTCTCATCTTCCACCAGGTGCATAATCATAAAAAAATAATTTTTTTCATATGAAGCAACAATATAATAAACCTTTGCATGGAACACTATAGTATTTCAGCTCTCTTTTAAACTCAATTTTTATTCATTAAGGTCCGCAAATACCTGTTGATGTTGGATGTGCGTAAGGATCACGTGAAGTTCTGGAGACCTCAGTTGCTGCTGATGGTGGCAAACCCTCGTAGCTGTACAGGTCTCATGTCTTTCATTAATGACCTGAAGAAGAGTGGCCTCTATGTCCTCGGACATGTAAAGTTGGGTTCATTAGGTAGGAATTGTGCAAGGAGGAGACAGATATGTATATTTTGAATTGAACATGCCAAGTTTTTGGTATTAAAAAAAGTACAGAATAAAAAAGTAATATATAGAAGTCTTCAGTAGTTGGTACTATAAGGCACTGTCAGGATAAACTTGAATTCATATCAGTTGAAATAAATTCAATGTTAACATGTTTTCAGGGTGAGTAAAGAAGTGTCAGGTTGTACATTTAAACTACTTAAACAACTCCTGCAATGTAATCCACATCTCTGCTGTCCAACTGTAAGCTCCAATCAGTTATACTTACACCAAAATACACCCAGGCAGACTGCGACAAACAAACAAGCAAACACATGCTACCCTTGAAGAAGTGAAATGTCTCTCTCTTTCCCATGCGTCTGACATTGTGTGTGTGATTGTGCAGATCGGTTGCCCTCTGATCCTCTACAAAGCAGTTATGACTCCTGGCTATCTCTAGTGGACCATCTAAACATTAAGGCATTTGTCAACCTTACCCTGGCTGAGTCTGTTCGACACGGAGTTCAAAACCTGCTTTTCATCACAGGCTTTGGTAGGAAACTTTACATTGTTGCTATTTGATGATGTTGGTCTTCCATTATTGGGCTATATATTACTTACTTATTACTTATATTGCTATATATCACTAAATCTTACAGTTCTTATCCAAAACACACATTTTATATATGTTTGTGTTTAGGTGGAATGAGGCCAAACACCCTTGTCTTGGGTTTCTATGACAACTGCACTCCTCAAGACCACCTCCAGGGTAAAATTCTCCTGTCCACAGGCCAGGGCTTGGATGCAGTGAGTCCATCCGTAGACCCCAGAGAGCGACGATTTCCCTTCTTCCCCAGTGTGCGGGTTGCTGAAGAACCAAAAGACCTTCAGGAGGATGAATATATCTCAGTGATTGCTGACGCTGTAAAAATGGGCAAAAATGTGATACTGGCTCGTTACTTTAACCTTTTCAACCGCGAGAAAGTCTTGGGGTCAGGAAAAAAGATTAGCAGCCATCGGAGCATGACTGGGCCATTTGTTGACATGTGGCCTCTGAATCTACTTCGACCAGACAGCTGTGGATATGTGGACATCTGCTCACTGTTTCTGTTGCAACTTGCCAGCGTGCTGCATGAGACCCGTGCCTGGAGCCAGGCAAGACTACGCCTCTTCTTGTGTGTGGAGGCTGGTTGCAGTCTGAAAGAAGAGGAGGAGATGAAGCTCCAGGTGATGCTTAAGGAGCTCAGGATCTCGGCTCAGGTGCAAATGGTAGCATGGGACCAGGTTGTGGCCCTGCATTGGCAGAGACAAGGAGGAAGGTTGAGAGGGAATCTGGTAGAGGCTGCACAGAATGATGAGAGCAGAGAGATACAAGATGAAAATGAAGCTGAGAAGGAAGATGCCATTCAACAGTTTCTTAACAATGCCACTCAGCTGACCGATGACTATATCTGTGCTGTCAACAATCTGATTCGCAGACACAGTGCCCCTCAGCCTGCTGTTCGTTTCCTGTATTTGCCACGCCCACCAGCAGACACAAGCCGTTACCGTACCTATCTGCACCACGTTAACCTGTTGAGTCAAGATCTGGGCCCAACATTACTCATTCATGGAGTCACTCCTGTAGTCACAACTGACCTCTAAAATTTTACTTTCAACTCTTAATCCATCGACTACCCTGATTGGTATTGGCTTGTGCCTTTTACCAATTTATTCACCTGATATTTAAGCTGTCAACCACACTGTGTAGCCATCGCTGTGGATTAAGTGGGGTGAAATGAGGAAAGTTCTCAACATCAGATGTGTATCAGGGCCTATGCTCTTTAACTTTTCATATATTTGTTAACTTACTGTTACAACATGGGAATTGTACATGAACATTGTAAACACTGACTTTTTGTACAAAAAAAATAAATGAATTGTTAACTGGTTTTTTTTTTGTATAATTTTATTTTAAAAATTGAATGTGAGAATGTCTTATCCTTGTAAGTAACATCCTTCATTAATCATGTGTATCTTACAAAGCGCTTCCTCTCCTGCAGAGGGCGATATAGACCTAGTCTACCTAGACCCATGATGATCTGATGGTTGCAGTACCAAGTCTGTTTACTAGGCTGTATACTGTAGTTAGTGTCATTGACCAACTCTCAACTCTCATGCTGGGCTGGACTACTTTTAAATAAAATTTAACTGTTTGCAAGATGGTGAAATGTAATCGTTCCCCAGCTGTGGCTGTGTGTCAATGACGCAAATGATTTAATGGAACATTTCCTTGTTTCCTTGCTTCCTGTTCCCTCCCTCAAAGGAGCAAAAATTATGCGATTTTGTTCTGTGGAAATAACACAGAACAAAATATTTGCATATCAATGGTTAGGGTAAAATTTGTTATGTTCACCACATGGATACTTAACAAAACACAAAAGGTTTTGCCAAAGGTCCAGTATTTTAAGTGGACATTTGGATCAGGCCACTATGTGGTGTGCACTTGCTACTTCCAAACAGGAAGGTGTTCATCAAATTCAATATTGCCATGAAAGTGATATCTTGAATTGCACCCCTAATGTGCCTGCCTCTCTCCATAGAGGAGACTACCTTATTCTGTATACTTGTAGTTATGTTCCTCGTGATGTGATTTGTTGTTTGAAAAAATGAACCTCTTATTTGACCTGTTGCATTATTGGACAGTATTAGAGTATTAGCTGTAATGCATTGAAAACTACTTGACTGACGCAGTATGTAATTGGGCACAGGAACTGTGTGGTGGGCAATGGTGAGATCGCACCTTATGAAGGAGAGCCAGCGCCATCTGTGGCATATGTCACGTTTGGTTAGAGAAAATTCCATGAGTTTGTACAGAGAGATATTGACACACGCCTACACATCACTGACAAACTGCCTGTGGGAGGGAGCGCGTTCACAGATGGAGGCAGATTGAGCTCCATGCACTATTATGGGATACCGCATTCACAGTCAAGCAAGTAACATGGAAATCTAAGATATAATGGACTGAACATTTTCTGTCATCTCCACATTACTTATAGACAAACTTTAATTGGAAATCACAAAAAAGGAATAGTGCACCTGTTGATGCACTTGAATGGTTAGAGCAATCTCTGGTGTCAGGCTGAGAATTATTCATCTCGTCTACCCAAGCCAACAAGTGGAACGATGGAGAGACTGAATCACTTCCGGCTGGTGATTGGTTGGGTGAGGGAGAGTTGCTGTTGTAGGGAAAGCATAATGAACAATGAATATTAAAGTCAATGTGGCTCTGTGTTAGGTTGGTACATATGAATGAGAAATCATTGTCACAGGTACTTAAATGTACTGTGTTAGTGCTCTTGTAGAAAAAGCCTGGAAGTGTTTTTTGTCTAAAATTAAATGGACAATATAAATGACTGAAATGGAGGAAGCATTTTTTAACTAGGTTTAATTCAAGGCAGACTTTTAATGATCAGTCATTTTGAATAACTGAGATGGAAAAAGACTAACGCTCCTGTCTTGAGCATCTACCTGAGATTGTGGTTAAATATGAACAATTTTACTATTATTACTACTATTTCTTTCCATGTGCCAAAGAATTTAATTTCTTTACTGTATATTTATCTCTTTCAGATCCCTAAACTTTTAACAGCTGTTGAGGCCTAAGCCGTGTATTCAAAACCACTCTTGCTTTTGTTTTATGACGTGAATGTCATAAATTCACCTAACCCATTTAATTCAAAAGTGCATTGAAATAGTATACATGCGTCACCATCGGTAACGGAAGAGGAGATGAACAGGAGTGCAGTTCGAGGTGTGAAGTGGTGCTTGTAGCCTGCTGACTAATATCTTTAGTATCCGACTACCATGTTGGGAGTGGGATTATCACAGAATCTAGATATGGTAATAATTATGATGTGCATGTTATCATAAACCATCCACTGATCAGTAGGAGGCATTTAGCCATAAAAGGGGTATGGACATCCTGTTGTCTGCCCCCAGGATCTTTCAACCGTTTGTGAATTTGGGTCATACAGAGAGGAAGCTAATGAGAATTTAAGAATGAGTGTAATCCTTCTGACAAAAAAATAGTATTACAAAAAGTAATAACTTGGCATTACTTTCAAAAAAAAAAGAATTGTGAACAGTAAAGGTCAGCATGATTAGTCCTTCATAACTCTTGATTTAGAGCAATAATGAAACACTGCTCTGATCTGCTAACCTTTTCTGGAATATAAACTATTTTACTCATCAGGGTTGGACAGTGTAATATATTCAGCGCACTGTGGCAGATGAGATATCTTTTAATGTAGCCTCTGAATTATTTCTGTGCTTAGCCCATGAAATCACTTGAGAAAATGTTCCTGTAATTTATGATTTTATTGACATGAGTCACATTTGAAGATAATTGACTTAAGGTAAAAATCCCCAAATTCTTACTCTACCATCTGACATTAGTTCGCAGTTCAAGACTCCCCTAATATTTGTCGTAGGGTTGGTACCTGAAATTACTGCTCTAATTTTGAAATACTAAGGCATGCATATCAGATTGTTTACTCAATTGCAGGTATCTCAGACTAGCCCTTCTCTTGCTTGTCCCATCTCAGTGCCACACAACCAATAAGGCACCCCACAATTTTACCCAGATTTGGATTTTCTGGCTACTTCACTGACAAATGTTGGCAAGCAGTGATGTCAGCCTGCATATTTCCACAGTCCACCTTCTACAGTCCAATGTATCAGTTGGTTTCGTTTGGCATGGAAAATAAGCTGGCTGATGCAATTTATTATTGGCAGTCGGTTGTGGTGGCGGTAGGCAACAGCTAGAATTTACCTTCTGACGAAGAGACAATGCAATCTGTGGCATACGTCACGTTTTCGGCAGTTTTCACATAGGACTACTGACACATGCCTACACGTCAGCAACAAACTGCATTGGGGAGGGAGTGTGTTTTTACAGGTGGAGGCAGCCTGGGCTGGGCTCCAAGTACTATAAAGGGATACCATGTTCACAGTCATGCAAGTAACCTAGACTCCTGCTAAAATATAAAGGACTGAACACTGCACACAGCAGTCCTCCACACTTCCTACACAAAGCAAAATTGTATTGCAGTCATAAAAGAGATCCACCCATATTTTCTCTACCAGTTGCCAGTTGTCCATGTGAGGGTGATCCCTCCACAAGATGAAGGAGCTGAATCACTTCCGACTGACTGGCTGTGGGATGGAGAGTTGCTGATGTATAAAAAACTTAAAAAATTGTCAATAAAGAACAGTTTCTGTCTGTGGAGCTGTTAGGCTAGCACTTGTGCTGAGTGTTGTGTTGTGGCACAAAACAGCAGTGACAGTTTTCTCTTAAAAGGGTGATGCATCAGTGCCCACTTGACAGAGAGTGGGCACTAATGCAATCTATTTATCCTCAGTAAAATGGACAATGCATCTATGAAAATATTCAATGAAAGGCAACTGAAATGACAAATATCTACAGCATAGCTGGACTATATTAAATGTATATTGTGACATTGCCATATTGGTTAGGTCAAGTTTGTTGACAGAACCACTAAAACCACTAAAAAACTGTCACAAATCTAAATATAATATTTGATAAGATTTTATCCAAGGAGGTGGAGAAGAAATTGTGTTCTTTTCAGTTGTCAGGCTGACCCCATTTAACTCACAGCATCTGCCTTAAAAAAAAAAGTGTTTAACGTGCCACTTAACTGACTATTAGATTAAGCTGCACATGCCAATGACCTGTACACTATTCTTAAGGAATTACAAAAATACTGATAATCTAGCGACAAAACAGTAGGTATGGAAGCAATGATGCAAAATTGTGTCTTTTTAAAGAGAAATAAATTAAGGTACCTTAGTACCAAGGTAGTGACCTGTCATAAAAAGTGGACCATTATGAAAAATGCATTGAAACCTTACATTTAAATGTGAATCAGACCTTTACTCAAAACTGGTGGTATGGTGCTTCTGGGGTGATAAGAAAATCTGTTTTCCTTTGGCTTTGATTTGAAATAGTTAGGCCCTTCACCTCCCTGTTGGTTTAATTTTCGAGGCTCAATTTCTATTCTACTTTCATAGCCAGAAGTGATGTACCATGTTATATGTTATATGTATAATTAATGAGAGAAAGCAAATTGAGTGGTTCTTGAGAACATCCTTCTAATAATGATCATAGTGTTTTTTTCAGTGTTGTCAGGGGATGCAACTGGAAAAATTATGTTTGGTGTTTGAGCAACATCGTTATGTGCCAGCAGGCTGTTTCTTTTCGCTCAACAGCACTATGTGGCTCAAACTAAATTTGCTCATTTGAGGCAAGCCAAAATGTCAAATGTGCCATCTGTCATTCATCTACTGCAAAATCTGTCCCTGTACTGAAAGTTTCTGGGCAGGAAACGGAATAATGGAATGCATGTTTTGTGTATTTAACAGCCTAATCCTGTCATACACTCAAATAATTAAGTAAGCAGGTAACGTAGCCGCATAATCTTGAACTCTCTTTAAACAGATTAGCCAGGTTTGAGTGTCTCCATGACGGTCAGACCTGGATTAATGTTTGTGTTTTCGTCATTGCTGTCCTCATGTGTCCGGTGGTATCAGCTATGAATCACTACTGTCATGATTTCTACGTCTTAATTTGTTTTTAATTCTGAATCTGCCAACTTTTATTAAGTATTGTCATCATCAAGGCTCTGAACAAAGACATTCACAGTGTCTGATGAACTGTCAACACCATTTTTCTTCAACTATGAGAGACACTGAAATGTAAAATAGAAAGAGTGGGTGCTGGCTGCAGTCCATCCCGCAGTACTTCTGATATCTGTAGTCTGATGTGAAAGTATCCCACATCATCTGGCAGCAGTCTGTGGATCTCCATTTGTGACGTAGTTCAAACTGCTGTCACCACTTTATGTCAGAGTGGGAGGAAGACTGCAGGCTTTTTTTATTATCATGTGGGAGATTGCACTTCTTTCTCCTACTGCACCCACAACCTCGAAATATAAAGATATATCACTCATAGATTTTGCCGCAAACCATATTGTTTTTGTTCGTTTCATCAAAAACTCAATGTAATTCATGTTGTTCTGAATTTGCATGTGTAATCCGACTTTGTTATGTGTAGTATACAGTCATATGTATAGCTGTCTGATCTTCTTAATAAAAGAGAAAGTATTAAAAAAATATCTCTGAAGTAAGAGAACTGACTACAGTCATGATCAAATCGCTGCTACCAACTTGCAGGATGATTGTACTCAACTACCCATTTTTTTGCCTTCAGCATGCAGTTTGGGTGACAGTAATAATCATATATGGTAGCTGTCTCACTACACCCCCTCATACCGAGGGATGCCCTTCTTTTCACTGTGGCCTTGAAGGACTGCTGGGCTGATTCACGTCATTCTCACACTTTTACTTTCAGATGCCAAACAAGGGAAACACTTGGGTTGCATCATGATGTCTCATCATGTTTTTGAGCCATCAATGTCTATCATGGATATTATTAATCCTTGTTCAGTGATATATTAGGACATCTGCGTCACTGACTGTGTAAAGGCAGATTAGAAATCTGAGGCTTGTTTCCAGTGGCGTTGGAACTGCTTAAATTTTGTGACTGATTCCTTCATTTTAGGTGAACTTAATTTTTTTTTCACCAGTTTTTATTTAGACTTTGCTAGTAGTTGAAAAATAGAAATCTCCAGCCAGAAGTTATGTTACAGAGTAATGCTTCTACTATATATGACTTTCTTTTGATTTAATTTCATACTGTTTGTTAGAGTTTCATCATCACACATTATCATCAGTGATATTGTTCACGTCAGTCTGATGGTATGTCAAAATATGTAATTATTCCTTTCCAATGTACTTCACGTCTGCTGAAGACAGATTTTTACTTCAAAAAGTTCAGTATCATTTGGTTCCTTTTAATGAAAGTCACCAAATAAACTCTAAACCAAGCTGAGCCTCAGAAATGCACAATGCCCTCTCTCTTTGCTATTGACACAACCGTACTTTTGTCAAGAAATAAAAAAAGATCTAAATGAGGCACTGCAAATAATCTTTTGCTTCTGTAGCAGTAGTTTAAATGTATTAATGCCAGCACTTGTGTTTTATAGCCCCCATGCCCATCACTATCAACTTACAAAGCTATGAACCACGTCTGTATGCATGTCTATCTCTACTTGTATACAGTACATCTATCCCTCTATATATCCATCTATTCGTCTCAAATGAATATGTGAGTAGGAGAGGATGTGAGGGTATGGGAATCATAACATATGTGCATCCTACTTGTTTTTGGGGCTACACATGCTTGGCATGCTCGCCCATTTTCTCACCTTTTCTGATTGCATTGGCTCAGCCTGAAGCAGAGCACAAGGCAACCAGCACCAGTCAAGACTGGCTAGTTCTTTCAACCATCTGGTGCTCTGTTCCTTATGTGGGGACTTGTTTTTCTGTGCAAGTATAGCTCATACTACAGGCTCCGATCCATCTGCGGACCCAGATAATGATGGTGGTATCAAGACAGCAACTATTTCAATTTTTTTTGTATGTTTTATTTGCTTATTTTTTCTGAGTATAGCTTTGATTCTGTGGTTAAGAATCACAGCACTTAAAAACAAAAAATAAAAAAGTCACCATCATTGCAGGTAATTGTTTTAGATTTATGCTGTATGTTGCTTAATTTGGCATTTTAAACACCTAAAACATCAGTGTACATTATTAATCCATCCCACCTAATCATATCACGTGTTCAGAACTTTCTGCATGGCTTTTTTTCCACTCATAACAGCATGGCAAATAGTCACATTTACAGATCAGTGCCAGTGAAACTAAAATTTGCATTTTGTGATAATTATAAAGTGAGAATTTCTTACAGCTGACTCTTTTCCATTTATCACCAGCCTGTCTTGACACTCAGTTGATGCTCGGCACCTCTGCCTAGAGCAGATGGTAAGACAGTGTCACAGCAGTTCTGTAAATGTGTGAACGGAGGTCACTGTAGTGTGAGCAATATGTTAATTTCTCCCCAGTGTGTCAGGATGGAAATAAGCATGGCTGGTTAAAGGCAAGATACACTTTTTTTGGGTCATGCTTGATACCTTGTATACACTATATAAACTTTAATCTTCTTCAACTGTATAAATTGTTATTTTTATTGTGAGAGGAATTTTAGGCAGTGCTGCATGGTAGCTCCAGACAGGCCGCACTGTGTGGAGCGGTGGTTTGCGCCACTGCAGGTTTCCTATAGGTGTTCTTGTTCCCTCACACAGTCCAGAAGTGTAGGACACTCCACATTGTCTGAAGGTATCATTGTGGATGTTTTCGTATATCTACACGTGTTAACTTTTTGATAGACTGTGGACCGGTTCAGGGTGTTCCCCACCTCTTGTCCAGTGGGAGCTGGGAATGGCTAAGATACTGACTAAGACTACTGAAAGAGCAAGATAAGCGGGTTTTGAAAAATAATAGAAAGAGGAATTGGGAAGAGGAAATGTGATATTGGAGTCTTTTTTATCCATCCATCCATCTTCCTCTGCTTATCCGGGGCCAGGGTCGCGGGGGCAGCAGCCTGAGCAGGGATGCCCAGACTTCCCTCTCCCTAGACACTTCCTCCAGCTCCAGGCGTATCCCGAGGTGTTCCCAGGCCAGTCAAGAGTGGGACATGCCCGGAACACCTCCCCAGGGAGGCGTCTGGGAGGCATCCGAAACAGATGCCCAAGCCAACTCAGCTGGCTCCTCTCGATGTGGAGGAGCAGCGGCTCTACTTTGAGCTCCATCTGAGTGACAGAGCTTCTCACCCTATCACGAAGGGTGCGCCCTGCCACCCTGCGGAAGAAACCCATTTCGGCCGCTTGTATCTGTGATCGCGTCCTTTTGGTCATGACCCAAAGCTCATGACCATAGGTGAGACTAGGAACGTAGCTTGACCGGTAAATCGAGAGCTTCGCCTTTCAGCTCAGCTCCTTCTTCACCACGACAGAACGGTATACCGACCGCATTACTGCAGCCACTGCACCGATCCGTCTGTCAATCTCCCGTTCCCTCACTCGTGAACACGACCCCGAGATACTTCTCCACTTGGGGCAGGAACCCGCCTCCAACCTGGAGAGGGCAGGGCACCTTTTTCCGGTCGAGGACCATGGCCTCAGACTTGGAGGTGCTGATTCTTATCCCCGCTGCTTCACACTCAGCTGCAAACCGCCCCAGTACATGCTGAAGGTCCTGACCTGAAGGAGCCAACAGGAGAACATCATCCGCAAAAAGCAGGGATGGAATCCTGTGGTCCCCAAACCGGACCCCCTCCAGCCCCTGGCTGCACCTAGAAATTCTGTCCATAAAAATAATGAACAGAACCGGTGACAAAGGGCAGCCCTGCTGGAGTCCAACATGCACCGGGAACAGGTCTGACTTACTGCCGGCAATGTGAACCAAACTCCTGCTCCGGTTGTACAGAGACTGGACAGCCCTCAGCAAAGGGCCCCGGACCCCATACTCCCGAAGCACCTCCCACAGAGTGCCACGAGGGACACGGTCAAATGCCTTCTCCAAGTCCACAAAGCACATGTGGACTGGTTGGGCAAACTCCCATGAACCCTCGAGCACCCTGTAGAGAGTGAAAAGCTGGTACAACCGCATTTTTCTCCTGAATCCAAGGTTCGACTATCGGCTGAATTCCCCTCTCCAGTACCCTGGATGAAATGCTTATTTTTACTGATGCAGAGGTACCACATAGAAGTTCAAGTTGCAGAAGTTATTGCTGATGTGCATCAGTAAAGGATAATGCACCCCAAATTTGACTTTTTAGTAAAAGACACACCCTTGTGAGCCTTTTCTGTTAACTACTGACCTTTTAATGTACATGGTACATTTGCTGTTATTGGAGTAGATTAACCAGATTGCCTGAATAATGCAATACAGAATATAGTTGATTCAGAGATTGCCAAGTCTTGTTTAGACCATGGTATTTCAGACAAGGGGGCAAAAAAGATATATCATTGACTGATACCTCTGATCACATAAACCTGACCAATACTGTATTTCCACTGCACACTGTAAAGTGTGTTAGTTATTCATCGTTTGTATAGGAATTTATTATAATTTGTCTTGATTATTATGTTTGTGCTGTCATTGGAGAGCTAGAAAGTACTTTTGGTCAAATGCTACAGTACAGTTTTGAACTGGATACTTTACAGCTTTACAGCTCAACACAGGCAGCATTTGATACATGTAGTTACCAAATGAAGACAGGAAGAAATAATAACAGTACAAGTAAAAACACAACCACACAATGTGATCAATTGAGGGCTGTCAAACTCATAAATTCCATCATGTATTATTAGTGTGGGTGTAACTGGGGTAATGAGTTTTGGCATCGGTCACCAAACCTTTGGTGCCAAAGCAAGGTCATAAATTCACCAGTGACAACCAGTTTGACCAGCACACTCAGCCACTAGGAGTACAGAAACAATGTGACATCTGACCGTCAAAATGAAAAACTGTCCCCAATATTCAGTTATGTATCTATATCCAGTCTCAAATATTTGTTTGTTTTGACATTGACCAATTAATACATGAGAATACATGTTTTAAATGTATTAAGGTACTTAGGTTATAATTAAGTATATTTAAAAATCTAGATGACAAAAAGGATGGATTAGTGTGTAAAGATAATAATGTAATGGATTCTCTGTGTCTGTTTATGAAATGTTGTCTTTTTTGATTAAATGAATTTGTCTTCTTATTTTGCCTATTGGGACCATAGTATTGTATTGCATACGACTGGCATGGGACAAAGCAAACTCCTGGGGCATATCTTTAATGTATCTGAATGCTTGGGCAGTAATAGCAAAGAACTGTGTTTTTGTTATGTACATGTATCCCAACATAGACGTACTGTCACTGCAAAAACTCCACTGTAACGTTTGCAACGCACTTGTATGTCAGGGTGACTATAAATTAGATAACAACCAGTTTCAACGACACCTTGTGTTATATCACATTTTTTGAGTCAAGGAACTTTTATGCTTACGCGAATGATTGCGCAGCAAACGGTTCACCCACATTGGCTATACACACACTTGTATAACCGTTTAGATAACAGTCGGTCTTACTGAGCTGCAGTGAGCCAACCACCGGCACCGCTTCATTCACCGGCAGCTGCGTCGTAGTGATTTGCTCTCGCTTCTCTCACGCCGGAGGTAGCCGTGGGTTTCCACGTGAAAGCGGTGACACCCTTATGTAAAAGGACGGACAGCACACGAGACCAATCGCAGCGCGGAGCGGCTATTACTGTGAACGCCCCCGTGCAGGCGAGCAGCGCCTATTCGTTCAGAGCGCTGTGACGTAGAGACGGACGTCTCTTTGAGCCAATAGTCAAAGAGCTGATGGAAGCAGCTGGGGAGGAGCTCAAAATGAGGTCACTGCCTGTGCTGGAGACGCGGGGTACAGAGCCGGTGTGTCTGAAAACCTGAACGGGGGAGAGAGCAGTGTGAAAGACTAACCTAGGACCGCCGGCACCCACACACTATATCTGTAGATGGGATTCAACTTCAAATAGCTCTAAAAAACAAGGGCTTATTTCATTCTGGGATCACGAGCGGATTTGCTTTTTGTGAGGTTGGTGGAGCTTTACTTATATATGCGAGCTGTTACGTGCGTTGTCGATGTTGCTGTGTGATGAGGAGTTTTTTGAACGTGACATATGAAGATACCACTGGTAAGGGACTGACCTCTGCATATGTTAAATTCTATATGAGCGTGAAGCATCAAAGTTGCATAACTGTGTCAGTCTGAGGGTCAGCCCCGGTCAGTAGACTACAGCAGGCCACCAGCCCTGCCCACATGACAGTGGGGACGTGACTCTGTCGGCGAGGAAATCACCTTTTCGTGCTGTAAGCTGAAATACCACCGGTGTTCTGCGCTCAAAGACATTTACATAAGGAGAGTTTATGCATCATTCAGTGAGGTAGAAACCACATTAAGGTGCTTCAGAGTTGTTTCGAGTATGGAGTTGACAGAGACAATCGTGATGAAGGTGTCAGAGTCGCATATGGTGCATTGTAGACGTGCTTTCTAGTGTAAGTATTACTTGAAAACTTACATAAAGACTCCACCGCTGCAGCACATGGCAGAAGTTCATACGCAGCTCCGATTTGAGATGTGAGCCGAGGTGTTCCCCGCAGAGACTGTCAACATACTGTGATGCTTGAGTCAGGCGGTTTGCATAGCTGGCCATGAGGGGAAAATCCTTACATAAACGATCCATTGCCTCCTAGAAGCATTCATTCATTATCATTTCTCTTGCTAGCCGTGTTGTCTATGTCTGATGCTGGGAAGTAACTGGGAAGTATTTTTAGTCAAATACTACTGTACTGTTTTGTGATACTGCAGAATGAAGAATTTACTCTTTGATAAAATTGACTTTTGATAGATGGCATTTGTATGTCTGCATCCAGCTACAGTTGCTTTGCAGGCTTAGTAATGGAGAACATTCAGATTACAGATCACAAAAATGTCAATTTTTCTCAGAAACGGCCTATTTTTAGCCTAAAAACATGATGAAATTCTGGCATTATATAAAGAGTTTTACAGATTGAGGTTAGAGTATTTTTTCAGGTTTTGGTGGTGTTGCAAAGATTTGTTAAAGTTGACACAATGAAGTAGCATTTTGCTTATAACCCTTTCAATCAAACAATCAGCATTATCCATTGAAATATAGAAATTAACTTAACAGTGATTCTGTATGTGAAAGACCAGTCCAGCACTGTGCAGTATGTCAGCAGCAAGTCTGATGTGAATGTCGTTATATCCAGCTTTTCCCTGGTAACTGGAAGAGGAGGAGAAAAGGTGACTGACGCGTGTAATGCTGGCGAGGGAGAAGTCATTTATACCAGTTTATCTTACTGTTGCAACCAGTGGAAGGTTTGGCATCGTGCGAGGTACAAATTCCCCCGCCTACAGTTGCAGCATAAGAGGCGGTGCTTGCAAATGACTTTTTTTCTCCTTACGTATCGTCAGGCAAACTTTATTCATCTATTGAATGAGTCATCTCAAAGCAGCCCATGATTCATTATGTTTTTTGTATAACGATGGTTTCTAAACAAACATTTAATTGTGGCATCTTAAATTGGAAAGTTGCCATAACAGCTGTGCAGCAGTTTGTGTGGAAACAGACTATAGCTTTTCCTGTCAGTTAGTGGCATTATGTAAAGTTTGCAATCTGAACTCAGGTGTCTGGGAACTGAAGACAAATATGGCGAACCTAATCTCTCCTCTTTAAAGGAACAGGTCCTTCTTGGTCTGTCCATTAACATTACTGCTGTCCTTTTTTTAGTCACTTGGAAAATGGATAAAGCCTTGGGTGGTCTTGGATGCAGTACAGTGTGTAGAGTGCAGGGTGCATCTGATCCATTACGGCTATTTAAGCTATCACAGGAGATAGATGTAGGTCAGTGAATGAGGAGACAACCTCAGTCATGTCTGCACGTGAACAAACTCGCAGCACTTGTTGCCGCAGGGGTTTGATATTAACTACAATGTTTGCACACACACAAGAATCCAGATGACTGGGAGAAATCACATTAAAGTAGGGAGAGGCATAACGTAACAAAAACTAATGCATTAGACTAGTTAAACACCAGATTATAGGTTATACGGCTTGGTTTTTGTTACAAGGTGAGAGAGAAACGGCATTTCGATTCACCTGTATGTCCTGCACACACAGCGAATTGACAATAAAAAAACTTTGAACTTTGAACTTTGAACTTGAAATGATGATGGCCAGAAAAAAAAGGTTTGCAAAAACACAGACTTCACTCTTAACACGCCTTTTAGAGTCTTGGTTAAGCTTGCACTTTTATCATTGGCTCTCTGGTAATAAGCTTTATTCATCACCTTGCCTACCATTTATGCGCTGTTCAGAAAAATAAAAGTGCATTGTTGACAGATGCTTCATGTTTGCTTTTTTTTAGTCAAATGTGAAAAATAAAACAGAAATGTGAGTTAAGTTGTGTCTTAACTGCTTTAGTTAAGATACAACTGCTTTAGTTAAGACAAACTAAAGCAGCAACACATTCCCTAATAAGGAAAATATGAGAAACTATCCAGTCTTTATGTGCAAATCAGAAATAAGCTTTCAGTGTTATATCTAGCTCTAAAAAATAATCTAAAATCAATGTTTAGTCATTAGTTTTGCTTTCAGCCTCATCTCAGTGAAAGTAACAGGCTCAAGTGTCATCACGTGTTGCAGTTGCTTTGGGCTAATGCACCCCCTTTTATCCTGCTATAATAATGTTGTATGCAGTAAGTATCTATGCAATGTTGCACAGTGTTTGAACATATTGTAAACTTATGTAAGTCCTCATGCAAATTGAGTTGTTTGCACAAGACAGTGACTACACACTGTAATTAATAAAATAAATGCCTCCAACGTAGCACAGTTATAAAATTGCCGCTACTTCTGTGTGGTTGTATAAGATGGTTTGAGCTGACACATTAGATAATATGATCAGAGCGCTGTGACGTGAATGTGAGACTGGGAATATTTTATGATGTGGAATTTTATACAGTCTCTGGTATTTTGTGTAATTGTGTAATCCGTCTGAATATTTCCACAGGGAAAAGATCAATTACATAAAAATCAAACAGGAAACAGTGAGTGGGATGAGGCACACGATAAAGTCAAGTGTTGACTTAAGGGAGTCATTTTTAAAATAAGAACCTTTTGAACCTAAGCCTCTGTGTTTAATACCCAGTTTACTTTTTTATATTATTATTTAGACATTTATATTATTTTTTATGACTTTCACATATATTTCTATAAATATAAGCTTGAGACAAAACTTTTTTACACATATTGACTTAGACTCATGAAGGTGGATTTGTTAATGTAGTTATCAGATGTGCTGCTGAAACTTAAAATTAATACCTTCATACCTTCATTAGAGTACAGGCATAAAAGTTGTTTTATATATAAATAAAATCTTATCATGCCCTTTGACCAAACATATACATTTTTGTTTGTCTTTCACTTCCTGGCTGCAAACAGCATTTTACACAGATCCTGCATCCTTGCAAGATTCAATTGTGCAGTTATGATGAAAATTTTGCCCCTCAACCAAAAGATGTTTGGTTTATAAGTCCTTGTTGCAAGCCTGTTGTTGCATGCCAAGACTAATCCACATACAGTACTAAATCTTGGTATTTCTAGGAGTTAACACTGGTAGTACTGATTGAGGACAGCATCAAGTTAGAAGATAAGCCAGACTGATATCTCACAGGCAGTTTTAATAAGCTCCGTTCCGCACTACAGCTGTGGCTAGACCAAACACATCAACCAAACATAATCACGTATTTAATTTCCCTCCCTGATCACAGCCTTCACTTTAATGGTTTTTAAGTCATGTTCAAATGCAGTGTTCCAAAGCAATCTCTTTTAAATTATCTCTAAAGTCCCTGCAGATTCAGAAAGGCCAAGTGAGCAACATGTTCCCTACAGGTTAAGTTTTTGATTGAATTAAAATGACCAGGGGGACACAAGAGGAGTACTATATAACCTGCAATTGTGTTATGTTTCTCATCTTGCCTTGTTAGCCACCTGTTCCTTGTTGTACCTACCTCAGTGTCGGATGTGACCACTTCCTAGGCCTGCTACCAGTCAAAGCCTCACAACTGACATCTGAATGTGTCATGGATAGTCTGTGTTTATAGATAATGCAAAACCAGTGAAAGTTTTTACTGAAAAGTGATGCAGTTTGACATGCTACAGAAGAGTCAACAGAAAACTCAGTTTAAAATGGTGATTGGTTTCTTGATGGGACACAGGAAATCTCAATTACTCTCTCTTCCGCTTCCTTGCTGCAGCAGTTCAACAGGGTGAAATGGTTTAGCTAATGACAGAAAAAGAGAATTATAACATGTTGAAGAAGCCTCAGGTAACCCTCACTGCATAGGTGGTTTGGACATACGTATATAAGCTATTATCAGAAATAGCAACAGGTGGTCAAAAAGTAAGCGGCCTGTATTAAGCACTTTGTTAATGCCTTTTATTGTACGCTGTTTATTGACTGTTCTTGTAAAGTATGTTTATGCAAGTGAAAATTTAAGCGACTGTTCTATTCTGAGTAAGTTCTCTGTGTCTGTAAACAAAGAAATGAAGGGGACCTGTACAATAAATCATTGTATTCATTTTTCAGTGTTGCTAAAGTAAATATTTGATAGTCCATTCTGAGTGCTGGAGCATGGCGTGCTTTATACAGTCAAACACACCAAACCTGTTGGCCTGCAGCTGCACAAATCTCCAATCCTCTCTCTTTATCTTTTCACATCTATCTACCTTATGCCTTTTTCTTTAATTCACTCTTTCTCTCTTCATTCAGTAAAAAAAGTAGTGCGTTTTGTTTTTTTTTATAAAACAATGTGGCCAAAAAACACATTTGTGAAAAAAGAGTCAGCATCTGTCACTAGCAATTATGTAAGAGCAGGTATCCTCACCTAATTCTCTCTTAAGAGACAGGTAGTGTTTGAATAGTCTCCCTTTATCTCTCTCTCTGACCTGTCTGCTGGTAACTTGCCAACAGGCTTGGCATGTTAACAGGTTAATGAGGGGAATGTCTAGCAGTTACTGTGGTTGGTAACAAGTGTGAACTCTTGGACTTTATGAATATCGGCCACATTGGCAGTTGGCTCTTTAACTTTGGACTAGAGTCTCAGGAGCAGTCATGGTAGCTGCCAAAAAGCTTTTCTGTGCAGCAAAATCCCAGGTCAGCGGTTTGTGCAGAATGTTCAGTATGTACAATATGTTGGCTGAGTAATATCTCGCAGTTAGTTGGTCCACTGTGTGTAATAGAAGGCTTTCTAGTGTGGTTTTTTTAGCTTATCCTGGAGAAAAAAGCGTAACCACAGTGCTGAGCTTAACAGCTGCACCTGGTGCCATTGACAAACTCATTGCTCCGGACTATCTTACAATCTCCAAACTAAAGAACCCTGGTTTGTTTTTGATTGTCTGTCTGTCATTTTGCTTTATGTTGACCTAGTTTACACGCATGGACATTGGGGAAAGAAAGACCTTGCTTTTGCAGGAGGTCAGTGATAAGCAGACTGGTGAATGTGAACTGACTGGATTGAAAAGCACAACCGACTGGTTAATCATTAATGGAAACATGTTGTCTAACCATAAAGGTTTGGCAAAATCTTGAATAATGTTGCATAATTCATGAGCCACTGTGTTCCAGTTGATGCTGGTTTCACACATGCACCAAAAGGTTATTAATAAGTTGTCAGCTTTTAATGCAAAGTCAGGAAGTCGGTACTGGGTTGCTGCTGTCTCCTCAGCCTCCACTGGGCATTAGGAGCTATTTAATTTATTTAGGTAATTTATAGAAGAGACTTAAGTTTTTTAATTTCCCTTTTTTTTTAACTAATTAAGTATTTCTTTCATTGCCAATTTGAGACTTTTTTGATATCCCAGGTTTTGTTTAGGTCTACTTTACTCTTGTATTCAGTTTAGACCTAAATACATTTCAAACTAAACTAAATGTGCGCAATACTATAAAATGTTCAATAAAACACTCACACTTAAGTGATGCCACAATAAGGAGAGACAACATTAAACATTTGGACGTAAGGTGATTAAGTCTTTTTGCATTAACACCATTGGGCTCATGAGGCTTTAAGCTTTTCTCATTCAGCCAGCCACACTTGTCTGTTGTGAAGCTACCTTTTCAACATCACATACACACACTGTGGAAAGTTAAAGCTTTCAACGGATCACAGATCAGCACAACCTGAACGTCACACTAGGAAAACCTACGTAAAAAATGCTTGCGCTTGCCTGGGCTTGCCTGGTTTGACTAAATAAACACACACATCCCCAAAGAGATCAGGTGAATTAACCAGGGCATTGAGCAGCTAGTCCTCAGTCAGAGTAGAAAATAGGAATTTTTCCATTGCAGGTCAGGGAGGAAGGCATGCCACTGCTTAAAGAGGTTATCCCTGGAGAACAGCCAGGCTGGAGGTTATGCACGGAGACTTGGGCCTGTGACTTTCACGTGACCTTAACATGTTGCCCAGAAACAGGATTAGGTGAAAGATAACGCTTTTTCCCCTGTGCTCTTAACCTCAAGTTTGACCATAATTAACAGGTCACACAAATACTTCTAGCACTATGTTCAAATGTTAATGTAGATTTTAATTTTGTGACTGCAAAGATGTGCCAGTTTACAGTAAGTACAAACATACTCCAAGTACTCCAAGTACTTCAATTACTTCATACAAAGACAGTCACATGAAAGGAGGGTGATATTATCTCTATTATCTCTATCATGTCTATGGTATAATTAGCATAATTCTTCAGTTGAGTTTATGATTGAAAAATTATGAATGCACAGTCTTCCTCAGTGTTGTATTATTGAACCATTTCCCTGTGAGCACTCTGCAGTTCTGGCACTGCTCTAGTGTCTTTTTCCATAAAAGATCTGGTGAAAACGTGTTTCTTCCTCTTCCCAGTTGTATGTGTGTTTATTCCAAACACGCCACTGTTGACGTTTTCAAAAATGTAATACGTGTCCCTGTCTGTAACCAGGGGAAATTTCCTTTGCGTGGTGTACCAAGCACAGGGTGGTTTAAACAGACAGACAGTTAAGTATTGTTCTTTCCCGTTCTGCTGAAATATGGCATTTATACTCACCAGCCACTTCTTTAGGTAGACAGCTCTGTCACTAATTCTGCCTTTACAAATTTAAATGTGGCTACATCTTTGTTAGTGAATTTGCAGTTTACATTCTAGTTGAAGTGTATTGTATCACACACCTATTTGAGGCAAGAGATAACAGGGCTGGTATTCCACACTGTTGGTGAGCAACCTATGGTGGCATTCAGATAAATGCTGTCTAGTGTTTTATGTGTCCTGTGGCGGGTTTGAAAGGGTCTGAGGGCTCAGATGGGACAGACCGACTGTACTTAAAGGCCACACTGTCTGCACAAGGGAGCATTTTCTCTGTACATCAGAGAAGCACCTGCAGGGCTCTTCAGAGGCCAGCGGTTAAACCCTGCTATGTGCTCTGATACCACACCAGACAAAAGACACCTTTTTGAAGGATGACTGATGAAGCGCACATCATATATATATATATATATATATATATATATATGTATATGTATATATGTGTATATATATATATGTGTATATATATGTGTACTCGGAGCAGTGACCCCCAAACTGGAGCAGTGGCTACAACAGATCCCAGGAAAGACAACAGACATCTCAGTCCAGAAAAGCGCAATACTAGGGACATGTAAGATACTGCGCAGAACCCTCAAGCTCCCAGGCCTCTGGTAGAGGACCCGAGCTTGCAGAGGAGGAACTGCCCGCGGAGGGCGAGATGGGAATTATTTAGTTGTGTGTGTGTGTGTGTGTGTGTGTATATATATATATGTGTGTATATATATATGTGTGTGCGTGCACATGTGTGATCTGTTATAGTCAGCCAACATGGTCACATGTCCAGGCAGAGCATGAATTAATTAATTATTTGTTGCTGTATGTCAACTGAGTCAATAGTTTTCTAGAGTATGCATAACTTGCACTGGACAAGCATGAATGTATGACTAATTTGTGTAATCTTTTTTTCTCAACAGATAAATCAGCGTCTGCTTTGATTCACTCTGGCAGCACCTTGTGAAAATGGGGTAATTGTGTTCTTTCATCATCTATTTAACTAACCTGGAACAAGCCCAGGGCAGTACTTCTCCTGATGTCAGAAGATTCAGACTCCAAGCCCTATTGCTTTCCGGTGCTGGAGGATGAGGACGGAGCCTCAGGGTGCAGAGTGTCCACCTCGTGCAGCTCCATGCCAAGGGGCACCTCAGGGTGCAGCTCTATGGCACAGCTGCACCGGATGGGTGGCTACAGCCAAGGAGGGCCTGACCTAGGCCTCCCATCGGAGGGAAGCGACAGCAGTGGTCAGGACCCTCCCGCCTCACCACACAACCATCGCAAGAACACCCGCTCCCGATCGCTCCCCGAGGAAGATGTGGAGATGAAGAGCAGTGGGTCCAGTGGGAGTGGAACCGAATCACACAGCAATGAAAGCCATGGCAATGAGAGTCATGGCAATGAGAGCCACGGCCATGAGTCAACAGGCAGCTCTAATGGTAACAGTAAAGACTCTGCACTGCTGGAATCTTCTGAAAGCAACAAGAGGTCAGTGGTGGCTGTGAGAATGATGATGTCATTAGTAAGCCTGATTCTCTGTGTTTGTTTGTGATCTTGAGTGTGAAAGAGGGGGAGACTATACTGTGGAATCTTTGTATCAAGTAGTGTTTGGTCTGGTCAGCACTCTTTAACCCTCTTTTGTAACAGTAAATTAAGTCTGAATCGCAGAAGTCATGGCTCACAAAAATGGGTCATAGATGATAATTGTCTGTCCTGTCTCTGATAACAAACACAATTTGAAAAATATAATACCAATTTTTGTGCACAGGACTGTGATGGTAAATTTATGATGCACCTCACTTCTCTTGTTGTAACCTTGGCATATTCATACAGACTTGACGTCTGTTAGGCGTAAAGGATGTAAAATCACGTCCGCTTTGCCTTCCACCCCCACGGTCTGGTCATAACTAATGCATCTATCAGCATCAGATGTGTTTTGTCAGTGTTGACTAATGTCAGTAGATGAGGGAGCCAAGGCTTCAGTGATGGCTCAGTTTTCTCTGACCATGAGAAAAATATGCTGAATGATTTGGATCATAGCTTATAAATTGTAAATCTTTTTTTTCTTTCTTTCTTTCTTTTTTTCAAAGAAAGGAACTTAATCTATAGACATATGTTTACATGTACATTCTCATGGTTCACACAGATTTTCTGCCTTGGGTTCATGTGACTGGAGTTAGTTTGGGGATAAGGTGCAATGGTTTTATTGTTCTGAGGAAGAGGGAAGAGTTAATGATCATGTAATGTCTGTGTCAGATGTTAACTAACTTGGATGTGATTTTAGCTATTTAATCCAACTTTAACACACAAATTTTAGCAAGCTTGGAAAAAAACCTGTTCAGGCTACTTTTTCGAGGACTTGTTTGGCAAAAGAGTCATTCTAAATCAAATTGTACTCTTTTTTAGCATAGCTTGACTACAGAGGTAGGCATTTGAATAGATTTAGATAAGATTTTAATGTCCCAGACGGAGCAAAACCCATGCAGAAGCAAACTTTGGTTAAATTGTAATGATAGGACATTTTTAGAATTCTCTAAAACTGAGTGAAAATGACTATAGTGTGACCAAAAATAGGTGCAGACACAATGTAGTCTGCCCAGGAGTCGTCCAGAATGGCTGGAAAAAATGTAATGACCGTCGCTCCCAGTAGGAAGACTGGATTGATGTCATCCAGGAGGTTGGCTTTCACTCAATGCCAGATGGGTTGTGTCACGCTCTCCAACTTCTTGTTATTGCCATAGCAACGCAGTGTTTGGGACTGTTTGTCACTGGGTGGAGCAACCAGAGTTGCGTAGTTTCACATTCTTTCTCTCTCACTTTCAGCCCTGCCTCTCTCACCTCACACGACCTTTTGAATCAGGACTTTTTAAAAGTTCTTTTTTTTTTAAACCACTCCCTCTTCTTGCCTCTATATCATACATCGATCTTGCTCACGCACAAGCTCCCTCCCTCAACTGCTCACGGGACGACTTTAACTACGTCTCCCATCTCTGTTTCCCTCTTTGTCCTTCGCCCCTCCCATTCTTCTGTTGAACTTCTAACCTTTTGTACCCATTTTTTCTTTTATAAGCAACTCCCTCAACTCTAAATAGACTCTCTGTCTCTAACTCTTTTCTCTCTTCCCTCTCTCTTATTCATCCAAAACAGCTTTTTAAGAGAAAAATTATACAAGCTACTAAATAAAATCATGATGCTGAGCTGACAGCCAAATTATTTTCAAATTTTCTTTTGTCAAGTGACAATTTTCCAAAAGGTTAACAAATTTTTGTTTATTAACCCATGTGGGGCTTGGGATTTTTGTTAATTTTAGGGCCTTCTGTGGTCAGAAGCCATAGCTTTTGCAATAAGTAGGTTTTTAGCTTGTCTCAGAGGTCCTGCCTGCTTGCATAGCCCTCAGCTGTAAATTTTCTGCTAGAGGGAGACAGAAGCAGACAGAGTCCCAGACAGAGAGAGAGGTGGAGGGAAGGAGAGACTGCGTTAGTGTTTCAAAAATGTAGGCTAATGTATCTCTTAAAGAAACAGTTCCACATTTTTGGCCAACGTGGTTGATTGCTATCACATTCACAGTCATATGAGAAGAAAGGCTTGTGACATGTTTCACATGAGGATTTGAAGGGGGAGCAAATGCCTCGGCGTGTCTTGTTTCACTGAATCTCAATCAGTGATATAAAATCACTGAAGAGGATATATCAAGACTTTTATGACACTGATCAACAGAAAAGGACTTAATATCACAGTGAAAATGGATCCTAGGTGACACAAGTATAAAACAGGTTATGGCGTGTGACAAAGACAAAGCCAATGTTGGCACGACATCTGTGCCAGAAGGCATGTGGAAGAAAAGAAGGTTCTGTGCTCTGATGAGACCAGAAGTGAGCTTATTGGCTGTCATAATAAATGGTCTTTGCTGTCAGCCAAGCTCAGCATGATGCCAACACAGGGAAGTGGATGCTTCTGTGCGTCAGGCTTTTGAAGGCTTATGAAGGTAGAGGGCAAAATGAATGCAGAAATCTAGAGCACAACCTGCAAGAGAGATGACTGGGGGATATTTTATTTTTCAGCACCCAAAACAAGTTAATTTTACACAGGACGTCAAAACATAAATATACTGGAGAGACTAAGTCACAGGCCAGTCTTCAGTTTGGTCCAGATGAGAGCTGAATCTGAATCCAACTATAATGTTATCATGGTATACCTTTTATAAACTGATAACTGGTTGAATTAGGTCTCTGGTTGTTCTCAAAGAGGGCATTTGTGGATGTTTATGTCTATACTAAGTCATTTATACCTGTTATTTATAGCAACATGTTGTATCTGGAAGATGAGTCAGTGTCTCTTGAGGGGTCTGATGTGTGTGTATTGGTGCACTGATAAGCTTGTAGGCTAATACAGTGGTCCGTACACAAACCTGAGCTGCACTCTTATGAATTCAATGGCTAAACTGCACAAACTTAGCCAGACTCTGCAAGGCTGTGAATGCCTGCTACATTTGTTGTGAGGAAGATATTCATTGGATTATCAACCAACCAGACTTAATTTTTCTATGGGAACTGACACCTGACAAATTCAGTGTAGCCGTTTCCCTCTTGTCAGGTGAGAATGAGACAAGCTTCATGTCCAGTTGTTTCTTAGGTAAAAAGAATTAAAATACACACTATAGTCCTAGAGTTAATTTATGATGACCATACAGAATTGAGACAACACGCCACATGCCACGCCCACTGAAGCTCCCCTTAGCTTTATTCATATATAGCCGATTCCCTTCGGTGTCTTATGTAATTAGATATCCACACAATCACCTAATGATGGATGAAAAGTGTTTAAACAAGGCCACCTTGCCCTGATCTTCACCTTGAGCACGGAACTATCCTGCACAGAGTACAAGCCAAAGCAGAAAGGCCTGTGCCTCTTTGAGGGCTCTCTTTTGGGAGCATGTTTCCACGACTCACCGACTTAATGCAACGTTGCAAATTAGCCTACTAAACACTTAATACATGCTCAGACTGTCCAGTCTAAAACCAGCTGTTGCATTCTTGAGCACTGAAGGTTATATTTAATAGAAGTAGATACCCACTGGTGCTTGGAGAGGCTATTTGCAAAGTTAATTTCTATTCCTAGCCAGGTAAGCAGGTTATACATAGTAACCTGAGATGTAGCTCAGGTGAGTCAGTTTCTTACAGCTGTTAATACTCTTAAGATAAGCTTGTAAGCCAGTACAGTTGACTACACACACATACACACACACACAAACAGCACAAACAGTTGAGTGGACTGCCTACTTTCTGATACACACAGATGGACAGTTCCTGCCCTTGAATTAAATTGGCCAAAACTATGAGTAGCTGCCTGTGCGTTTACTCTTTTAGTTACTTCTGCTCTGTGAGTACTATACAGAAATAATTAAAGGCTGATAGTTGCTAAGAAAAGTAAGATTACAATTATTTACAATTATATAAATTAAGTGACTTTTTAACTGAAATATCCTTTTTGTTTAAAAATAAATTCATAGTCAATAGCAAGACCCCCTCTGTAGTTTATACAGTGGGAGGGAGACATGTCTTATGAACCTTTCTTTGCAGCACAGGTGTAACTAATAACGTAATCGATTAAATTAAAATACCACACAATACCATAGCTACTGATGCCCTACAATGGAGCAATTAGATGATATACGGCCATTGTTACTGTTCCACCTGTGATGTGTCCTAGTTTCATTCAGCATAATAACAGCATTGTACTACTAATTATCTTCATTCAATGTTCAAGGTATGAAATGATTCAGGAGGATGGGAGCTGACATTTGTCAGTTTGGAGCAGTTAAGCTTTACAAAGAGAAAACAACCATGTTCCCAATGAAAAGATATCATTTTTTTGTGTTTTCTGAGATCTTTATTTTAACCAACCACAATTTTTGTCATTTTTTGCAGCTCTGAGTTTCCCTTTTATTGCCTTTGTGCATTGGATTGTGGGGGAGTGCATTCATAAATCCAGCATTTAATATGGAAACAGACTATTTGTAGTGTACATATTTACATACATATATCATAGTCACTTTTCTAGTGTGAACACAACATTTTATAGTATGTTTGAAAACTGTACTTGATTAGTATGAAATATGGAATTGGGACCACACTCTGGTATTGATGATTCCCATTACCACACAAAACCACATTGCCCTCATTTTCACCTTGGACAGAGAAACTTCCCTGCCCATGCCTTCTCTGTTTTAGTAACACATGCTTACCGCAGTGGCACACTTCCATGTTGTCAATTAGCCTACTGTGATACACTGTTTCTAATCTCACTCTAATACATGTTCAGACTGTCCAATCTAAAACCAGCAATTTGTTTCTTGAGCACTAAAGGCTATATTTAATAGAATTAGATACCTTGCTGTGCTTCAAGGGGACATGTGTAAAGATGTTCTCTATTCTTAGCCAGGTAAGCAGGTTATACATAGTAACCTGAGTTGTGGTGAGTCATGTCAGTTTATTAGTGCAGTGTTAAGCTTGTAGGTTAATTCAGTGGATCACACACTCACTCACACACTCACACGCACACACACACACACACACACACACACACACACACACACTTGCATACAGGCTGTCTGCATTAGTCTTCCCTCATCATATTGCCACCACAAATACAAGACTCTTTGTTTTAGGAAAGACTTGACCTCCAGATACAGAAACAGGCAGAGGCAGGCAGGTGGAGACCACTGTATGTTTGTAAGTTTTATAAAACATGTCCACTCAAGGTCTACTTACTTAGATTTCTCTCAGCCAAGTTGAAGTTTGATTTGTTATGATCACGTGATTTAAGTATGAAATTTCAGTCACATGATAACTGATAGGCATGACAACCAAGTAAATTCCTTCTACTGATGAGGCCCGTTAAATATTAGTAGTAAACTACAGTTACCAAATATATACATGGAAAAGTTCATATTAAAGTTTTTACAAAACATGTCAATATTAACTGGAATAAATCACTTTCAAATCATTTACAGTTTTGCATAATAGCTTTCGAAAATTAGACCATATCTGTTTTATATTATTGTCCAGTAAAACTGGATATTAAGTTAACTATTAGAGAATTCCCTTTGCAATGCTCTGTTTGTTCATAGAACCATGCAAAGTAGAGACAGGACCTGCCAAGAAAGCATCTGAATTAAACACTGCTAGTTTCAGTAATGCATGTATTTTTAATTTTTTTGTAGCAGCAATACTCACAGTCAGGGTCACCAGACAGTTGCAATGACATACAGAGCCCAGAGTCAGAGACAAGAGAAGATTATGGATATTTACTGTTTCAGGGCACCATAAGAGCTGTTTTCAGCCCCAGCATTTCTATCTGTGCCCCTGCCCCTAGTTGTATTTAGTGCCCCTAATTCCTGCTGCATTGATGCCCTCCTGCTGTGCACCCTTTAAGCCACAGACACACTTGAGGTCTTCAAGGCAGTGAGACTGTCCTCACACTTTGTGAGGTTTCTTTTGTAGCCTGGCTACTAAATGAGAGGCGAGGCTGCATGGGCACTGGTCCCCATTCACCTCCACAAAGGCAGAAATCAGCAGATCTTTTTTAGGCTCCCATTAACAACACCCATGTTGTGAGATTGAATATACTTATGTTTTTTATTATTAGGTAACTTGAGCACCTTAACCCCATCAGGTGTCTCAGCTGGATGAGAAGGAGATGCATGTGGGAAATTCATGCTTCAGAAATCTGAATTATGGCAATGTTTAGGTTAGCTCAATCAGTCTGCAGGTGCTATGTCTAAATAACATGATTAAACTTTAATTTGGTGATGGAGGAGTCAGAAACAGTTAGTAGTCTCTCCCTCTCTTTGTGTCTCTCTTTGAGGTACTTAAGGTAATTTTTGCCCCCCCCCCACAGCTCAAACTCCCACAGTCCATCTCCTCCCAGCAGCTCAAACGCCTTCAGCCTGCTGAGCTCAGAGCAGGACAACCCATCAACCAGCGGCTGCAGGTTAGTGCACCGATACTCAAAACACTCAGTCTTAGTTTATCGCCAAATGCTACTAACAATACATATATATAATGTTTACCTCAGAGAATATTTATCTTGTGATATTTGACTTGCTGTTCTACGTGTGTGTGTGCAACCTGCAGTAGTCAGGAGTCTGCCAAAGCCAAGACCCAGAAGGAGGTGATTAAAACTCTGAAAGAGCTGAAGCTTCACCTGCCCGCTGAGAAGAGACACAATAACAAATCCACCACACTGAACACCCTCAAGTACGCACTGCGCTGTGTCAAGCAAGTGGAAGGTAAAGTGCTTTATCCTCATTATTTGTGTCTTCTCACTGCTTCTGTCCTGTATGTTATTGTCAGCCTCGACATTCTGCTTTCCTGTCTTTTGGTCATATTTTATTTTGTTTTTTTAAAATTAGGCTGTCTGATCTTTCATAGTTCACTCCTCATAGATAAATTCATGAATGGCACTGTTACTTGTACCACAGGCTTGTCTTTTCTTTCGAATTCTGGAAGCTTAGTAGGTATACAAGATCCAAAACAGAGCCCCGAGACATAACTTTCTGTAGGCGGGAACATTTTGTTGGCAGTTTGAGGGGTAATAGCCTGTAGAGGCTTAATTCTACCCTTTTAAAATGTTTACAGATGGAACTGGGCGGGTAGAGGTTCAACTGTACACTGTGGTTGTTGCAGAATATGACGCATTTTAGCATAATGCTGAGACATTTTTCATAATTAAAAAATGTCTGTGACTTCAGAATGAATTGATCATGTTTTTGTTGGACTCTTTACCCTCATTGTTGTTTTCTTTTAAACATCACTTCCCATATGCTATCTATTCCTGTTGTGACCAAACTTTGACCAAATGTGGTAACACAACAAACACTGTGTGTCTTGCAGCCAATGAGGAGTATTATCAGCTGCTGATGATCAATGACAGTCAACCATCAGGCCTGGATGTGTCCTCTTACACAATAGAGGAGATAGACAGCATTACTTCAGAATACACCCTCAAAAACAACGTGAGTCATCAACTATCTTTTACATAATAGGAATGCTAAAATCTTTTTCTGTGCATCCTCACAATTAATTGTGTTTTGGATTTTTGCCTCAACAGGACATTTTTGCAGTAGCAGTGTCTCTTAACACAGGAAGGATCGTCTACATTTCCGATCAGGCTGCCTCCATCCTCAACTGCAAAAGAGATGTGTTCAAGAACACCAAGTTTGTGGAGTTCCTGACACCGCAAGATGTTAGCGTATTCTACAGCTTCACAACGCCCTACCGCCTCCCTTCCTGGAGCATGTGCACCGGAGCAGGTACATGTACATATAATCGCCACATGGCTCTCCGCAGACAAAGTGTTACAGTTATACTTAAGAGGGCACCATTGATCATTGCAGACATTAGGGAGGAAAAGTGTGATATGGGAAGCTCATTCACACTGTCTAGAATAAGAAGTACTGTTCAGTTTTCCATGAGAAAATGTATTGGGTGAATAAATGACTGTAATAGCGAGTTTGGTAGGTGACAAGCCAATAAAGCGCAGGCTGCCATCAACAAGGTACATTGAGATCAGGTTGACCTGCCCCTTTTAACTAAGCTGGATGGATGTAACTGAGCTTCAGGTGCTTATTTTTGCATAAAGGAAAAGAAGATTAACAACACAGATGTTAAAATGCCTTAATTTCATTTTCCAGCCACTTTGAGCACTCAATACATCCTATTCAGTTTAACTGATAACACCCAGATTGACTTTTTTGTGCTGCTTTTTATCTTTTCTATGCATCAGACTCAGAGCTGCACTTTATCTGTTGTGATTTTCCCCCCTTGTGCCTGGATGTGCTTGGAAAGCACTCTGTGTAAATTCATTGCATCTAAGTGCAGAGTTGCACTCCTAGATTATGTTTTTTGATGGAATTAATCAAAGCTCGATCACCTGCAGGCACCAAGACCCTGACCAACATAAGGCTGGATCACATTACTTTTGAATTTAAACATTTTTTCCCCTGTTTCAGAGTCATCCCCATCTGACTGCATGCAAGAGAAGTCCTTCTTCTGTCGAATCAGGTGGGTGCTGGTTCAAACATGGTGTCAGGCCATCTGCTGCTCATACCTGTTTGCAGTTTTTATTCATACTTTCATTCCACTCTAGATGTTTTTCAATTAGTTTGTGACATCACATGCTTGTAAACTGTAATCAGATGCTTTTTCCAGGTCAGTGTTATACATATATGTAGAGGCAGACACACACAAACACACACATACCATACCTTACTGTACTATACTGATAAGATTTTTTTTCTTCCAAATAGGGATGGACATCCCTATTTCAACATAATTAAGATGTAATGATATTAGACTGGATACAATCTTAGATTTTGGGTATGGTAATGTAGTGACAGGACATATCAATCACACTACATTTACTCACTCTTATTAATTGTACATTGATATGAATGGAATAATAGCTAAACACTGTCCCCTAGTGTTCAATAGCTTGAAATCTGAAAATCTCACAGACCTGGACACAGATTATTTGTAAATGTTTATAATCAGAACAGACAATCCTTATTCAACTTTGTTTGATTTGATTTTTCATCTGATTTGTTTCAGCGGTGGTAAGGAGTGTGAGGGCGATCTGCAGTACTATCCATTTCGCATGACACCTTACCTGATGAAGGTCCAAGACACAGTACATGCTGAAGACCAATTCTGCTGCCTCCTGCTGGCTGAGAGAGTTCACTCCGGTTACGACGGTGAGAACCAGACTTCATATGCAGAGAAGCCAATTTAATAACTCCAACAACAATCACAAAAAGCATGAGGAAATATGCAATATGATTTTTATCTTATTGTGCTAAACACATATACAAAGAGTTCCAAATTCGGTTAAGTAATTAAACTTGGGGGAGATATTGTTACATCAGTTGTTGTTAAGTCAGTTTTAGTCAGATATCACAACATCACATAATAGAAGTTTAATTCAAAGGGTTTTCCAATCAATCATCCCTCTGAAGATGTATGTCTTTTATTTCATTGGCAAATTAACATTAAAATGTCATTTTTACTCCTGCTTGAATGTTCATAACCCTTTCTAAATGAGTATTAAATAATTGAAATATTTTCTCTTCCCTACAGCACCAAGAATTCCAACAGACAAACGCATCTTTACCACCACACACACTCCGAGTTGTGTGTTTCAGGATGTGGATGAGAGGTGAGTAGAGGCATCATGTTTTTACTTCTAAGCTATCAGTTTTTGCGGACTCTGCACAAAAATCACCCAAATATCAGAGGATGAGAGAAGTAACAGTGATTTGTCATGTGATTTGTGTTCATCAGGGCGGTTCCTCTCCTTGGGTATCTTCCCCAAGATCTGATTGGCACACCAGTCCTCCTGCACCTGCATCCCAATGACAGACCGATCATGTTGGCTATTCACAGAAAGAGTGAGTCCACAGAATTACATAGATCACAGGAGGATTTCTTGCATCTGCACAGGAAATCTGTTCCTACCGTGATATGACTCATCTTTTTTTGCAGTTCTCCAATATGCAGGACAACCATTTGACCACTCGTCCATCCGGTTCTGTGCACGAAATGGAGAATACATCATTCTTGACACCAGCTGGTCCAGTTTTGTCAACCCCTGGAGTCGCAAGGTCTCCTTTGTTATTGGGAGGCACAAAGTGCGAATGTGAGTATTACTCTTGTAATAAATCTGAAATTTCCCCAGTGTGGGACTAATACAGGAAATCTAAATCTAAATATCTAAGCTGATATATAGTCTGCCACCAAGACACTATCCGTACAGACCAGAATTTCACAGTTTTACATAGACAGGTATTTTATGAAAAAGTCATTGATTTGCTGATGTGTTTTCTTGTTTGGCAGGGGCCCTGTGAATGAAGATGTTTTTGTAGCCCCGGTCTCCAATGTAGCTGAAATCAAGACCATGGACTCTGACATCCAGGAGATTACTGAGCAGATCCATCGGCTCCTGCTACAGGTGAGAGCCGATAAATAAAAATAATAATTAGGGAGTTCAGTTCCATCTGTAATCAAAGAGGAGATGTAAACACTAACCTATGGAGCTGTGGGATTAGGCTACATCTTACTTCAAAATAAACAAATCAAACCAAAAAAATCAAAATAGAAGAACACAACAGTATGGAAACTGTAACAACAACTTTGAGACCTTAGGGGCCCAACTGAACCTGGACAAGAGTGTGTTTTGTGTCTGCATTTTAACTCTTTTTTTCCCCATCTCTTTTTTCCTCACTACATCTGTGTTTAGCCGGTTCATAACAGTGGGTCGAGTGGCTACGGCAGTCTGAGCCGAAACGACCACCTTTTGGGCGTGACCTCTTCTAGCGAAAGCCTTGACAATGGCAGCGGGTGCAAGTTGCGAGAAGCAGAGGAAGAAGTGAGCGGCAAAGCCAGACCTGTGAGTTTCGTACAGTGTGTTCCAGCCCACATTATCCTGCTTTTATAGGATGATATGGCAATAACAGATCCTGGGTTGTTGAACTTGTACACAATAACTTTGACCTGATTGTCCTTTCTTGAACAGCAGGATAAGTCCACTTTCGAGCTAGAATTAGTCACATTATTAAAAAACTAAAGTAAACATGCATATTATTTTTTTATTTCAACAAATTATTTTAACAAAATAAATACAACATATTTGAAATCTTGAAATTCACCAGATTTTCTTTACAGATGTTGTACTGACTCTTTAGTCTGGTGTGTCTGTTTCACAGCGAACCTTTCAGGAGATCTGTAAGGGAATTCATCTTCAGAAGAGCCAGGAGCAGCAGACCACCAAACCAGACAACAGAAAAAGCAATGGCAGTAAGTCCACCTGATAACTACCTGCATATTTATCTGTGTATAAGTATGATATTGTGTCTAATGTCTGGCCTCTCTCCAGTAGAGTCTTTACAGAAGAGCCCAGCGGTGGTGCGGCCCAAAGACTCAGCAGCTCCTCTCAACTTGAGGGATGTTGGGTTCACTATGGAGGATAGTAGGTCCTCTTTCCAGGAGGAGATGACCTTCAATGATCAGACCGTCTACTCCTATCAGCAGATCAGCTGTTTGGACAGTGTTGTCAGGTACAGACATAAGGACTGATGTGATTTCTAATGATTTGTTGCCTGTGATCCTGGGTTGTCCTGTATAGGACCCAGCATTTAATATTATAGGATAATCTCATTTTAGTAGCATTACAAACTACGTGCTAAATGCTAAAGTAAGGTTTCCAAATGACTGATCACTGTGTTGCATGATTTCTGCAGGTACTTGGAGACCTGTAATGTTCCCATCACCATGAAGAGGAAGTGCCAGTCTTCCTCTAACACCACGTCTTCTAACTCAGATGACGGGAAACAGAAAGGCTCTAACAGCATGGTGGTGCCTGAAGGTACGTTTCACCACTTCAGTTCCTACCACGGGAAGGAAAACAGACCTGTATTGTCACCTCTACACACAAAGTTGCAGCCTTTTAAAGACCTTCACACTCTACCCTTTAAACGTCTCTCTCAGACTACAATGCCAGTTCCTTGTCAGTATCTCTTGTTCTCTGTTCTCTTTGGCAGAACCAGCCTTGTTGAAGGATCAGTCTGGTCTCTCCGCTTTGGATGTTCGAGACAAAAAGTCCAGTGACGCAGCCACAGCAGTAGTGGGCACTTCGCTGCCCCTACCTGTACCTAACAAACCAGAAAGTGTGGTGTCCATAACCAGCCAGTGTAGCTACAGTAGCACCATAGTGCATGTCGGGGACAAGAAACCTCAACCGGAGTCAGGTACAGTGCCGTGAAAAAGTGTTTTCTTCCACCCTGATTTCTTCTGTTGTTGCATATTCTGCAATGTCAGATCAGATTAGTAACATAGAACAAAGATTCTAACACACATTTGAAGAACAGTCTGGAAACCATTCATTTCATAGTATAATGATATAATATTATCAGACTATGATTTATGAGATAGTATCTTAGATTTTGGATATCATTATATCATGCACAAAGCTTCCTAGTTTTAAAGGCTGTGTTAGAGTGAAGTGATGTGATTTTCTGAACTTACCAGACTAATCCAGCTGTTCTACTATAAACTTTTACTCACTTAGTCATTATATCCACTTTACTGATAATTATTTGTCAAAAATATGTAAATACTTTGTGATAGTCACAGATACAGCTGCAGATTCAGTTACTTGTTTTGGTATTTTTGATCTCTTTGTCTAATGTTATACTTTGAAGGTCTGAACATAGAAAAATATAGATAAACAGATGAAATCAGGAAAAAGGGAAAGGGTTTTTCACAGCACTGTAAATGCAATTTTATTCCTTCCGCTTCACTCTCAGTGTCTTTGTGTGTGTGTGTGTGTGTGTGTCTGAGAAGTTTATCAATGGATGTATGACTGCTTGTATCTTTAACGCAAAAAAATTTAATTCTACCACTATGTAAGAATTCTATTTCTGCTCAGTGTGCGCAAACGTTTGCAGGGTTATTAGGTCCCGTCTAAAGTAACTGCAGTGGTTGACTTAATTTAAAAATTTCAAGCATTCTCAATAATTGGCAGCTGTGTTTCTCACTTCTTTCAAAAACTGTTGTAATATATACCAAAAGCAAAAAAAAAAAACAGTGATAAGAGTCTAGTACTGAATTTGTCTCATTGTTATTATGTATAATACATTTTATTTAGTATTATGTACGCTTGTTTTACAGTTTGACAGAATTGGCAAGAGTGATAATAATCTAAGTCTCTTGTAGTTTTGTCACATTTATTTTATAGTGCCTTATCACTGTACCATAGGCCAAACAGCTGAGTGCTGAGTGGCTTACGTGATGCAGCAAGCATCAGGGAAGCTGCTTTCAGGGCAGCTTGATCAAAGGCCTCTCTGATATAAAGCGTCTGTAATCAGCTGATTAAATTATTAACCATATGATGGCATGGACATACAAAGTATATAAATAAAACAATATCTATTATACAGCACTAAACTGTCTGACTGTGCAGTGGATTCACAACCTTGTGAGTCGACCACCAGCCTCTGATAACCCTTATTTTTTCATCAGTGGTGTCCGTTTATGTTCTCCTTCAGGCTGCTGCAGTGCTTGATTAACATTGCCTTTGTCATTGTCACTGCTAACTTTTAACAGTTAAATGACATAAACTCTACCTTTCACTGATTAACAGCATGTTAACATGTATCCGCCGTGTCATTCATACAGAGATCATAGAGGATGTTCCAGGCACCGGAGAGACGCTAGAATCTGGCCAGAACCTCGGGGCTCCACCTCCCGCTGCTGTTTCACCTCCCAGTCAGGAGAGGGAGTCCTACAAGAAACTGGGATTGACCAAGCAGGTCTTGGCAGCCCACACACAGAAGGAGGAGCAGGCCTTTCTGTATCGCTTCAGAGAGCTTCGTGGACTCACAGCACTCAAAGCAAACTGCTCTCAGTACCTGGAGCGCCAAAGAGAACAGATCACCAGTGATGGTACGTCTGACCCCAACATCGTCACATCAAAGGCCTTTGAAGGTGAATGCCACCTTATTACAACTTTGGTGTTATTTCTGTAGTTTCTGTCTAGGATAATATTTTAATTCACCACTTAATTTCTCAGGCCAAGATACAAAAATTGTCAGTTGACCATACAAGTTTCAAACAAACCCAGATCTGAGCTAATGTCAGTTGGGAGAGAAAACAAAAGCAATATTACAACCAATATTTTACACTGATCCACTTTAAGTGTAACTCAAAGTGAGGACTTTGATATCCTTTGGACAGACTGTAACAATGAAAATAAAGACCCAATGAGAATTTTACTCCTTCTGTGTTCCCGCTTTATATTTTCCTCTTACTGCCAATTATTTTTAATAATGATTCATTTGTTGTCAGATTCAGAAATTACTCAATTCTTCTTTTTATTGTCTGTCACCTCCAGCTGCACCCGCTGCCCAATCCTGCAAACCATGTGCAGAGCCCACCACGCGGCGGGGCACGCGGATTAAGAAGACCAAGTCAAAGAGAGCAAAGCAGATTGAGTCATCAGACAGCACAGTGTCCCATCACAGACAACAGCAGCTGCGGCCTCCTCGTCTAAACCACGGCCTCAATCCGACCTCTTGGTCTCCGTCTGACACGTCACAGTCAACTTTTCCCATGGCCTACCCTTCTGTCATGCCAGGATACCCACTCCAGGTTTACCCCAGAGCTGGTTCCGTAGCTCCACGCACAGATGCCACGCTGCAAGGCTGTAGGGACATCCAGGGGCCCCAAGCACCACCCTGCCCATCCTCCATCCATCCTGCTCCCTACACCGCCCCCATGGTCACCCCCATTGTGGCTCTAGTGCTGCCCAACTATGTGTACCCTCCAGTGGCCACCGGACTGCCACCCCCACAGCCATTATACCATGCAGAGCCTGGGGGCTTTCCCACCCAATCACAGCCTTTCTGTCAGGCTGCGTTTCCAGGCCAGGTCCCCTTTCAGGCTCCACCATCCTTCAGCGTTCAGAAACAGTTCAACTCCCACAACCACTTCACTCCTCAAGCGGGCTACCTGACCCCATCGTTCTACTTCCCTCCGTCCTCAGAAACCCCAAAGGCCCCCATGGATGGCCTGTCTCGCTCCTCTACGCCGCAGTCTGGAGGAGGTGGAGACCCGGCATCACCACCCCTGTTCCAGTCTCGCTGCAGCTCACCCCTCAACCTGCTGGAGCTGGAGCTGTCTGTGGACAGGCAGGACAGCACAGCGCTCTCCTCTGGGGGACAAGGGAATAATACAGCTGAACGGGAGAAAGGAACAAGTGGCAACCAGGCGAAGGAAAGGGAGCTGAAGCAGGTAAACAAGGAAACAAATCTCCTTCTGTTCCTCTTTTCCTTTTCTTTTTCTTTCCTTTTCCTCCCAATGCCTTTGACAGAATCTTCACCAGTAACATTTTTAAAATGTCGGGATAAATTATCACTTCCTCGCTGAACGTTATCATTATGGGTTGTATGAACTCCCATAGGTAGGCTGAGGCATGTTCCCCCGAGACATTCATTCATTTGTCTCTCAGCCTTCAGGATTTAATGCCATCATCGCAGTGATTCCTCCACGTTGTTCACTGTATTAAAGTGCAGCCATTTTTGGGGTTTTTTTTGCTATTGTATTGATATGCCATGTGTAAAATCAAGTCAGTCTAGACTCCTCAGATGAAATGTGGCCCAGGGTGTTAACACATGATGTTATTATCCCTTACACCCTTTAGCCATCTCTCAGTCTCCTTGGTCCACCTGGACCCTTGTATTGCGAGGGCACGCCCTGTGTCTGTGAGCGTTTGTCTTGGGATAAAGTGTGCTCTAGACTGAGGGCTTGCAGCAAAGAGGTAGGCGAATCATCAGAAAACCTCCACACTTCTCCAATCCCATTCCTCCCCGCTTCCATATGTCAATAATCACTGTAACAGTTTCTCTCTTCTTCCTTTTCATGACTTCTATTTACCAAGTATTTTTTCAGCAGTATTTTTGTTTATCTAGTAAAACTTATTGCCAAGAATGAGACTGATTTTAACTTCAGCGCAAGAAACTGTAAAAGGACATAATCTGATGTGAAAAACAAGAAATGTATTTAGTTACATAAAATGTCAATTAAACCAAACCCTCTTATAATACACAATTGTACGGTATGTATGTATGACTGTATGCGCACATACATACACTTGTTGAGTTGCATGCAAAGGCCAAATCTTAAACCATTAAACAAAAAAAATAAACAGAGGACACCTGCTTCAGAATCCAAAGGAAACAGTGACGAAATATTATTGTTTTGCACTTTGAGATGTAATCAAAAGCAAATACAACTATCAACTGTTACACCTGAGTGCAATGATTTTTGCCCAGACACATGACTTTATGATACATACAGTTTTTTAATGATTTGCCCCACTTTAAATCAGCTGCAGAGGGATCAGGATCACTGTCGTGTTTCTAACTACGCTCAGCCTTATGTGTAACGATGGTAATAAGACGGTAATATGTACCAGGTGATTGGTGAGATGGACAGTTTTTCATGCTCACTGCAGAAACTTAAACCCAGTCTAAAAAGGCAAAGGCAGGGTGTGTCATCAGCAACACTGTTGATGACGCTGCACAGGTCTGTTATAAAAATGCAGGAGATGGAGGAAATGCCACAGTCTGTTGGCCAGAGCTGGGAAGTGAAGCTCCTCTTTAACGGTACTGCTTAAATGTTTTTGTATTTCGCAGGCAAGTTCACGTGGTGACGGGAACAACAGTGACGTAAACTCCTCGTCCAGCGACATGTTGGACATTATTCTCCACGAGGACTCGTGCTCAGGCACTGGTTCAGCCACCTCAGGGTCCATGGGCTCAGGGTCCAATGGCTGTGGAACGTCAGCCAGCGGGACGTCCAACAGTGGGACATCAAAGAGCAGGACGTCAGGCAGTGGAGCCTCTGCCAGTGGGACCTCCGGCAGTGGAACAGGTCTGTTTCAACATCTTATCGATATATTGATATGAGGTGAACTCACATCTTCAAGGGTAAATCAGGAAAATCAAATAAAAGTGGCTGTTTAGAAAGAAGAAAACACCAAAGTGAACAGAATCTTTGATATCCTTTCCTAGTGATAAGTGTAAGTGTAGCTGATGTTTGCAGTCACAGGTTAACCAATACACAGTGCAATTAGCAAGATTTAAGCACTTTTGTACAGACATGTGTTAAGAAATTTACCAGATCATACTCAGAGATTCTGTATTATCAGGCTTTACTTACATGAGCAGTACTGTAGCGTGAAAAAACAGACAGGCAGCCACTGGCACATGCTTTTTATGCTCGTAAAAATCTGTTACAAATATTTAATATCTTGCTCTACGGTTGTTCTTAGGAAGCAACAACAGTAGCAATTACTTTGGCAGCGTGGACTCATCCCAGAACAGCCAGAAGGTCAACAGTCACTTGAGCAGCAGTGAAGGAAGGCCGGAGATGGAGCAGAGCGAACACTTCATCAAGTATGTACTGCAGGACCCGCTGTGGCTGCTCGCGGCCAACACAGATGACAAGGTCATGATGACCTATCAGCTGCCCTCGCGGTGAGTAGGAGCACAGGGGCATAGCCAGTGAGGAGTAGGATAGTGGCCCTGTAGACTGTTTGATAGTTTATCAACCTTCTGTTTGTAATGGAAGGCTAAGGGTAAGCATGCATCAAGGCAAACTGTCAGATTCCTGTTAACAGACATTCCTGTTTATTGTCGGTGCAGAATGTGTGTGCGGCCAGGAGGTAGACAACATCGGAAAGGTGTCGTGATTGTGTGTTTAACTTGGATTAAGTATCTCCTAGAGCTTAAGTAGTAATGGACACTCTTCATTTCTCTCCCAAAATTCTTCTTACGGTGTGCTAATAAATTGACATGTTGAGGAAACTAACAGGATGAAAAGGGGTCCTTTTGGAAACGTCAGATAGCATATAACATACAGTCACACTGAAGCACTCAACAACCTGAAATAACCGTTGTAAAACAGTGAAAAAGCTGATCTCCCTTTTTTACATACATATTTCTGGAAAAATCATTCAAAGTAAATAAAATCTGGTGCTCTGGACAGGTATGATGAGAGCTTTAACATCTCTCGATGAAGGACGTTGCTATGGAGAACATACAGTCCTACAAAATATAGGATTTATGAGCACAAGTTCAACCATGTCTGTGTTTTCAGCAGTTAAACTCTACAGGTGGAGGACCACGCACTGGCAGAGCTGCTATTCCTATGCTTGCACAAGGTGGTAAGGTATAATATGTGCTGAAGTGTCCTCAATATTTGCATCTACAGTGTCCCACAGAAGCCGGTGTACGGACACTGGAGGGCAGGGGTGTTTATAAGTCACCAGGTAACATGCAAGTCTGTGCTCGATGGGATGTTCAGTCAGAACATTGAGCACTCTCATCTTCAGCTCCTCTTACAGTGGCTCTGCTCACTCATAAGTCCTGTGGTGTGTTTTCTGCCCTCTGGCTGCACACACACACACACACATCTCCAAGTGAAGGGCTGCAAACCAAGAAAGACAAGTCTGAATCAGTTCATGCCTCACACTACAACTGTTTGCAGGGACATTGTTTGACCACTAGATGGCAGCCTGGCATTAATGCAGTATGAAAGAGATGCCTGACATTGAACTAAACTGATGAGTGTAGGTGGTTATCAGCACTCTTGGTAACACACTTTAATAACTGAAATGATTTACAAAAATCAAAGCTGGTTGTTTTAATCGTAAGTGATCTTCAAGCATCAAAACTCATCCAACCCACTTCTTGGCCAATCCGACCATCTTAAAGGCTTGTCAGATATGACTGTTGGGTTGAGGACTAAATGTGGCTATCTGTGTGTTTGCTGTATCTGCAGTGACATCCAGAGAGTGCTCAGAGAGGACAGAGAGAAGTTGAGGCTGCTGCAGAAGAGCCAGCCGCGCTTTTCAGAGGAGCAGAAGAAGGAGCTGAACGAAGTCCACCCCTGGATTAAAAAGGGAGGTCTGCCCAGTGCGATAGACATTAAGGTAGAATGACATTATATCAAAGTTCCATTCATTTCATTTTGACTTTGATATGGAATATGTGCAGTAGGGAAACAAATATAGAAAATATTCATTGTAATCTGCACTTTTTTATTCGCATTGCAGCAAATTAAGATTTTAGTCAAAATGGTTTTTATTCTTGATGTGTCATTGAATTTCTTTTTGAAAAAAAGGCCTTATGGTTGTCATTTTTATAACAATTATTATTATCAAACTTGTATATTCACATCTCTCACAATCTAATTTTCTGGTCTCATCATTCTGGAATTTGTCTGTCTGTGCTGTCCAGGTGTGTTCCTGCTGTGACAGCGCCTCAGAGGCAGCAGCAGCAGCAGCAGTAGAGGCAGAGGCAGCGGAGGATCAGCCAGACCTGGACATTGGCGATACAGAGACGGGGGAGGTTGGCTGCCAGCGGAGGCCCAGAGAAGAAACCACCAACACTGTTGTCATTTCCTGCCACAGCCCCTCTCCCGGCTCCAGTGCTCAGACACAACTGACAAGACAATAAAGTGCTTAAGATTGTCAGAGTGACTTTAATTACCCATCCTCCTCTAGTCCTGCACAACTGTGAAGAGGAACCTACTTTACAGGGAGCATCTTACATCACTGCCTCTGTCTAGCTGTTTTATTTTGGGGGGGGGTTGTTGGGGTTTTTCTTGTTAAACCTGTTTAGATGTCAGGATAGCTGGCTCAAACAGCAAAAACATTTGTAGAATGTGAATATATGTAGTGGATTATCAAAAGGATTCCCTTTATTCACATATGCTTATAAGCTGCACCATTTATTTGGTGCAAGCGAGTAGTGCTGGGCTCTATGACTACGTATGTTTATTCATTCATACCCGTGTAGCACTTAATGTGCAGCACCGAGGAAGAAGCCTTTTATGCACTGATTAGGAGATGTGGAGCCCAATAAGGAGACATATAATGTGTTATCATACCCCAAGCGGCACAGTAAAGGTCAAACATTAGCCAACTGAAGGCTTCTTTATCCACATGCTGAAAAGTGGCTAGGTGGTGTTCTAACTGTTGCGGATATTGAATGAATTCTATAATTTGTGACACAATTTCCTTAGTGACAACAGCTGAGGAATGCCATACATCAGCATGAGGTGAGAAGAGGTGGAGTTAAGTCTGCTCAGTTTTGGTCACTTCTGTCATGCACATCCATTAAGCACAAGTGCACTTTGTGGGCTTAACTGGAGGAGCAACATGAAGGAGACTCCTGTGCAGCTGCTATATTTACCCTAAGTAATTTCTGGAGTTGCATGTGGTCACTGGGAGGAAATTAAACACCAATGGCTGAAGTGCAGTTTACTTTTAGAAGTATAGTGAAATGGAAATTCTTAAACATGACTGATCCCTTGGCACGATGGAGGTGGTAAAACATCCGAGACTGCACTGAGAGAAAGACAATCAGGTGCAACACGTACTGTAAGCGTAAGCGTCCATTTACTCAGTGGCCCATCATGTACTATTACATTTCTAAATCAACATTTAAATTCCCTTGCTGTTTATACCATCTGTTACCTAATGTGGCTTTAGGTTTTCTGTCTTTTTGTGTTTACCTCCACTTATCAGGTTTCCACTTATCAACAAAATATGGCATTTTTTCTGTATTAGCTGTGAAACTCACTGTTTTTGGTTTCACAGATGCCTTTCATTTAAAGACATTGTATTTATTGCATTTCAATGCTTGTATGAATGTTGTCTTTGACTCCAAGCATATACATACATACATACATACACATATATATATATATAATTTTTTTATTTTTATTTTTTACATAAAATAATACAAAGAGATTTGTGTTTTTGAATTATGATGAAAAATCCGGCTTAAGCAGGACCAATATTAAGAAAATTTTCTGTAAATACTATTTTAAAAATGTGAACTGTGTAATAAAGGTAAGGACAATTCCAAACCACGGACTGGAAAATACTAGAGTACTATGTTGTTTATGGTGGGTGATTAAAACATAAAGTGAGGAGAATATTGATGTTTTCCCCAGTTTAAAAGTGTGCCACATGACACTTGAAAATGGTCTGATGTTGACCCTCATAAATATGGCATCCTGTGGAAGTCATCAGTGTTCAGAACAAACATGTGGCCACTTCAGAAGTCAAAGTTTAGGGTTATTGCACGGGTATAAAGCAGCTCAGACAGAATGTCAAGTGACTGTGTGGAGCGCTTTCCTTCACTTTGAAGCTTGTGCTGTTACTTGAAACTGTGCTATTCTTGGCAACTTGAACATTTCCTGAGTTTGTCATTTCTCTTTCTGTTATTTGAACAGACATTGACAATAACGCACCTTTTTATGTTTCTTTCTTTTTTTATTTTTAATGGCGGATATTCTGTTTATATTTGTTAACATTTCTCTAAATAAAATGTTGCCTAATTTACAGTGAAGTGTGATGTAAAACGTTTCTTCTTTGCGTATGAGCCCAGTGATGTCTGATAGTGCTGCGCATGTGATGTTAAACAATACAAATACCAGACTCACTCAAGTTTGCAGCTGCTGATGGGCCAGTTAATTAGTTTAAACGATTTAAGATGTTATTATCTTGATCTTCCAGCAGCAGATTGATGCCTCAAAAAATCTTCGAGTGAAGGTGAAACTGTCAAAAATGAAAGTATTTTTCAATTACTCAAGATTTCTTTTTCTGCTGAAGTCATGACATTCACCTTCCCGGTGCAAACGGATGTCTGGCCGACCGGTGAAACAATAGCAGACAGTCAGATCCTCCAGTCCACGGATCAAAGCGACCCTGTCCCCTCCCCTCCGTCCCTCCACCGTTCACACCTTATCCAAATTAGCAAAGTGCCCTCCCGCAGCGGTCATTTGCACCTCTGGAGACCCGCAAATCCGGTCGAGTCACCACACATAGATCTTAGTGGACTGTATCAAGTTCGTTATCCTGGAATAACCCTTTTTCTTTCTTTCTTTCTTTCTTTCTTTCTTTCTTATGCACTGTATCCCTATCCAAAACAATAAATTATCTATTATATTACTGGCGTCTTATAATATTTGATGTGTTAACATGTAAGCAGAATTTTTTTGTATCTTCTAAGTTCTCAATCATAAATATTATTATATGCACCGTGGCAGACTACAGAGTCCTATATTTTCCTATGGAATGTTTCGAATCATAATTATAAAGTAGCAGACAATGGAAACAGTCAAGTAAAGCACAACTTTGCAGTTAAATCTAATTTATTATATGTTTTGTTTAAATATTCTGCAAAGAAACAGGTCACTGTAGCTGTTAGACCAATATTTCCCCTGAAATGTGTCAGAAAGTACTCAGGAAAGCACAAATACCTCAGAATTCTACTTAATCAACAACACTTGAATTAGTCAGAGATAATACGTAAAGCTAAACAGGATAAATTCTCTGCTACAATCTCAGGCTGTCTGTGTTAATCTTTTTCTTGTCATTTCACCAAAGATCCCTCTCAATGTGGGTGTTTCAAAACTGTGGACAGTGTAAGAAACGACACTTGGAGTGGACATCACAGGAACACCAGAGGAGGCATGTGACTGGAGATTAATTAAGACTGGGCCTAGGATTGCTGTCTTTTCTTATTCATTTGTTGTCGTAGCAGCTGATGGTGCAGGGACAGAACAGTGTCTGTGGTTCTCACCAGGACCATAGAGGTCTTGTCTGAGAGTGCAGACACGAGCTTTCAAAGTATCTCAGGGAATTAGCATGGGACTTTCTATCCCTCGTTCTGCTGGTGTGGGCACAGAATTTTAGTAGCAGATGTAGTCCTATACATGTATTAGCCATATGCACTGGAGTAGTTGTCAAAGGGCCACATATTTGTATTATCAAATGTGAAAGCCCCATATACAGTGTAATTACATTATAATATAATGAAAACTCATCCACTTTAAAATTGATCATTGTTACAAAAGTGCTCAACAGTAGTGGCTTTGTTCAATGACTAAGCAAGTTATTTGCTACCATGTTACTTTAAAACTGCTACATCAAAAAAAGCTGGAGTCAAGTAGAGTTATAAAACCCATTTGCCAAGTCCTCAACCAGGCCTATATAAGGAGTGAGTGGATTACTCATTTCACACCTCACAAATGCCTACGATGTGCTAAGGGATCTTGGAGAGAGAGAGAGTGCACACAAATGGCCCACAATTGCAGAGTAACAACTAATATCTTGAAAACAGCCGTGGGTGGGTGGATAGTGGGATCCTTGTGTGTGAAATTAGGCTTTTTTGAGGTAGAGGCTGCAGCACAAGTCATTTGTCAAAAAGATATTTATTGAAACTTAACAGGTGAGGTAGCCTGCGAACAGTCATTTGACACGTATAAATACAAAAGTAACGACATCCTAAATAAAGAATAAGAATAATTTACACACTAACTAACAATGCATTTCTAGTGGGTTACCTATCTCCTATACAGCCCAGTCATACTCAACAAGTAAATATTTACATATGCATTTACCCCTTCACTGAAGGCAGGCCCATAAAAGGCCAACACACTTCCAAATCAAGACCCTACAGGCCTCTGCAAAACAGATTTAATTACATACTCTATTTATTAAATACGTTTTAGTTTAACTGCAATTCCCCAATAATTACACAAAGAGCTTCTCTGATGCCTTTCAACAAGTTTCAAAGTTGTCACCCCAACAGCGTTTCTGTCATGCATTGAGGCCTACTCCGCAAAACATCCTAACACAAAACATTAAATCATCTACTGTGGTTTAAAACATGCTATTCCTCGTTTTCAATGATCTACCAGGGTCTCCACACTGACTTAGAGTAAGTTAAAGAGGGCAAGCTCAACACATCCTGGCAGTCAGCCTCCTCTGAAGAGGAAACATGACTTTGCTCTGAATCTGTCTCATCCAGGTCAGAGCAGAGGTCATCGGTGGAGGTGGTGGAGGGGGCTGGGGACACCAGAGCCGTGTATATGCTCTCAGACGAGGACCAGGTGCTGTTAATGCCGGAGCACTCTGCCACCGTGTCAGGTAGCATCACCCGGAGGCGGTCCTCGTCGTTCAGGGGCATGCTCTCCAGGAGGTGGTTCAACAGTTCCGCGGCGACTGTTGGATCAATTCCGGGACAGCTGGACACAAAAGTGTGCACGTCGTGCATACACTGAATGTACCCCGCAGCAAACCGCTCACAGGCCTCCCGGTTCACGGCGTCCACCTCTACAGAAAGACGAAAGAAAATTGTTAGCTCTTAAATCAGCTAGCAAGACCAGACCACAAACTGACGGTTAGAGACGCCAGACTTTCTTCTGATTGGCTAAGATGCGGTCAAAGATGAACACGTGCACCTGTGGCTGCAGTACAGTACAGAATATTACTGCGCTAACCGTTACAATTTGATCTGTATGAAAGTTTTAAAGAACTACATTATTTGGCGGAATAATTACGTGTAAATAATAGGCTGTTTGGGATTAATTTTTGGTGATAAATAAAACATTTAATGAACAGTTATTTATTGGTGTACTCTCATGTATAAGTAGGCATACTATATTTACCTTGAGCCCGGTTTTGCAGGATGCTTTCCACACGTTTCACTGTCATCTCCAGCACTTCAGCATTCTCCATCTTTGATTGCAACTGCAGTGGGTCACAGAAAAAAATGGTAAGAAATAAGCGCTGGCTGCACAAGCTAGCTAAAACAATGCATTAATTCAGTTAATCCCGAGGAGCAAAACTACAAAAATATATACAAATTATCTTACGTCTGCATCCGCGATGAGAACTCTGAGTTCTTGTAAACTTTCATTGATGCGAGCTCTTCTTTTCTTCTCGACCAGAGGCTTCCTCATCTGCCAAAACAGTGAAGACAATGGAGTTACTTCGTCAGTCAAGTTAAGACACAACTACTTGCATTACTACTTGCACATGGGAACCTCACCTTTCTGTCAGATTGGATCCCACTGCAGTTATCACTTCTGTCCATTCCATTTGTGTTGTTCCGGATGGGGGCCATGTTGTTGAAGTTTAACCCAGGCGCTGCCAGAAGCCCACTGGACTGGAGGTTGGTGTGTAATCCAAAGAGCCGTTACAGCTTGTCAATGGGACAGATGGCCGGGCGATCCCAGCGGCCAACAAAGCATGCAGAGAGACTGGTCTCCTTAATGCTGCTCCGAGGGGACATGTAGATATATACGACGGCTCATTTACATATGAATAGGGTGAAGTGGCTACGACAGCAACACACATCGAGGGCGCGCAGTGCTCGTACCCGCCGATCACAAGTATTCATGTGAACTGTTGTTCCCAACTGCAGTTTTAAACTAAATTAGAAGCATGAATTAAGAGATAAATCATAGCAGAACCAGACCCCTCAAATTGGTCAGCAAGCGGTATACTCACAGTCAAAAGTATAACAGGTTAAGACCAGTTATATCAGTAAGAATAATAAGAAAACATTTTTCATGGATAGAAATGCACGACAGCAAACACTGGTCCAAGAACTGAATATAATTCCTAAAGCTTCACATGTGGATTATTTCTGTATATCAAGTTCCTTTGCAACAACACAAAACGCTTAAACATTAACCGTTTAATGTTAACTTTCTCAAGCATCCTCTTTTAATGTGTGTCACCACTACAGGCCATATATTTGCCAATTCTCACATTGCATCATTAGTCAGCTGGGCCTATTTAATGGTTGATTGTGAGCCATTAGTCCATTTAAGAGAACTAGGCTATGGTGCTCTACTTCCCCTGAAACAAAAAAAAAACCCTAATGTGAATTGGACGATATGAGCCATTTGTAAAGTACATTACTCTCGTGTAAAGAGTGTAAAGGGCCTTCAGCCTGATGAACAAGCAGCCTGAAACAGTGCTGACTGTTTGTAAGGTTTAATGACATGTTTCTATTGCCTGTTCTTGTTTAATTTGCAAGCAGAGCTTTTCATAAATGTTTGCTGGTGTATAATCAGCTCAAATTTCCTATATTGCCCAAACTGAACACACTGTATTGCTTATGTCTATGGTGAGTCATACAGACACTCTGCCATGACTATTCCCATATGGTGACGGGAGCTGTGTGCATGTCAGTGCAAATTTGCATGTGTTGTGTAATTTGCATTTGGTGGGGATTTGGGGGGTTTAATTTGTTTGTCATTTCACTGCGATGACAAGTTTTACTCTTGAAATGAAAATTAGATATTGCAAATCAATTCTTTAATATTTAAACGAATTACACTTATACACCAAACATTTTGTAACATGCAGAGACAGACCTCTTTTAGAAATGTACCCCAATGTTGGTTTAAAGATCACTTGTATGTGTACACTATACTAAATGCTCAAGGTACATTGCATTACATTACGTTATACATTAAACAATGCACTAAATACAAAAATGAAGACATTTCATTCATAGTAAAGTAGTACTGATATAAATGAAGACTTTGATGCATTGATGAGCCCATGAATAAATGGAAATAATAATAATAATAATAATTAGTTGTTGTAGTAGTAGTAGTAGTAGTAGCAGTAGTGGTGGTGGTGATGGTGGTACTAGTAGTAATAGCAGTAGTAGAAGAGTAGTAGTATTACTACTATCAATAATAATAGTGACCTCGTGCAAACTTTATTACAGTTTAGTGGCTGGGTGAGAGTTTGAAACATCCCTACATTTCCGGATGATAGTGTTGAGAACATGGTTGAGAAAAGGGTATGCAGCTTTAAATAAAATACGGAAAGCACTACCATATCGGGCACTGGCCTTCAGAATAAGGGCACGACTTAGTTTAATGTCAGAAAACAGGAGAGGATATTGTTTTTTTCATCTATAACATTCAATTGTAATCACTTGCAAACAAGAGAGCCAACAAACAGTGTATTTTGTGTTGAATTTACACGTTTTATCCGCAATTGGACTCTTATTTTGACAGCGGCGAGGCGGCTTTTCCTTCAGACCCACACAGTGCTTGTTCGTCAGAGAAGACGCTCTTCTGATGTCACTGAGTCCCGGGGGCGACGCTGCTCCGCCACTATATAATCTTCCCGGCTCGGTAGATGAAACCACCTCACTGAATCTTATACGAGATAAAGCAAACACAAACTGAAAGATCAAACATGGTGAAGATCACTTTCCAGCCAGTTTCGGCGCAGAAACCCGAAAAAGAGATCGATGGAGACAAGATCATTATACCTCAGGCTCACGTGAGTTCGCACACTTTGTTTTTCTTTGTTTCGTGTTGTGGGATTTGTCTTTTGTCTCAGTATAGTATGGGAAACATACACTCCTTTTGCACATGTATTGGCTAAGAAGATTAGTGGCAATATGTCTGTTTTTAGCTGTAATGTTTGATTTGACTGTCCATGCATCGTCACGTCACTTGATTGGATTTATACTGTTCCATAATCTGTGTAATTATGCCCTTCTGCAGTTTATTATGTTGCATTTGCTGGTGCATCTACTATAGGCCACTATTTCTACCAGGCTTATTGTGCAATAATAACAACAAAGGGAATAAACCCAACATTGCTGGCCATCCCAGCCTTGGGATGTTGACGTTACGTCACCTTGTTTGGCCACCTCTAGGACAGACTGCAGATGGCTGGACCGTGTGTGTGTATGCGCCCTCACCAGAATATGACACCATCAATCTTAGGTGTTTTTAAAACTTGCAGGAATGAAGACATCTTCCACTCTCACAGTATAGTAGTCAGGCGCACCAAAAGTTGAAAAGAATTTTTTTTTCGAAATGGGAAACAACAGAGTTGTCAGATGGCGTCCCTGCACCAACCAGTGACGCCACGAGGTGTTATGTCACGTGAATCCTCCAGGTTGCGCTGGAGAGTCCTCTGAGAGTGGTATTCCAGTATTACTGTGTTGCCCCTTAGATTTTTATCATTTGTCAGAATTGTCATTATAAAAAGCCAGGGCTTCAAATCAGGAAAATGTGGACAAAAACATAGTCATAGTGTTGATCTCACCATTCCTTTAGGAGTTAAAGTAAATGAATATCTCATTGTAGATAATGCTACCTGAATTCCATCAAATATGCAATTGCTAGATAGATAGATAGATAGATAGAGTAGTTTGTTGTGTGCATGTCAGTTTCTTGATTATTTGGACAAGTTTTAAATGAGAGTCATCATGTTATCTCTGAGGTGGAATTGTTGAATACCCTAAATGTGCAAAGGTGTTTAGGCAGTTAGCCAGTCTGTCTTAGTTTCCTTTCTGGACCACCTCCCAGGAGTTACACATAATTAGATATCTGGCACACAAAGGATGTACGCCTCTAAGCCTCGCCTTTTTTCCCACCACTCAGTACACAATGAATATCACTTGATGACGCATTCATCACTTGTGTAAACACCTTTCACCTGTTTGTTACGTCAAGAGAAGACGTGATGTCAAAGGCTGCGTGGATTCAGTCTGGATGCGACAGTAGGCTAGGAATCAGAGCCAATGTGTGTAGATCTATTAATATGTCCGCCTCTGCTGAGGGACTCCTGCTCCACGCAATTGTTCTCAATTTGACTCCTACTGAGGGTGCTATCTAACTGCAAATAAGGAGCGTGGAAGTAGGCCTCTATGAATAGATCCAGACGGCCACGTGCCAGCATCTTCGTCAGAGCCTGGCACAATCTGTTCTCCCTGCTTCCGCTCTCCATGGCAACAGTAGTAGGGAGAGGCAGCAGATTGACTGAGAGACTGTGGGTGGGCATCTGGCATGTCTCATTCCAGTCCGTCCTACGTCTACCAGATCTCCTCCCCTGACTAACAACTTGGCAACCGCCTCCCTGCAGAATTAACTCTGTTTCAATTTGGACTTTTTACTTTAAAGCATGGAAATGTGAGAGGACATGGAATCTTCTGATACTCCGTCATAAAACAACTACTAACTACTAAGCTGTGTTACTGATATTTGTCAAGAGAGTTTCCCTTAAGGTGCTTCAGAATTAGATCTAAAAGTTCTTATTGTTGACAGCACTTAAATCTTACAATATTCTGTGGTCGTGCCTCATTATAATTACATCGCTCTTTAGACATTAAATTAAGCCCTTTGCATTATTTTGCATCACTATTAGAAAACTTGTGGTTATAACCAGAAATGAAAATAAAGATTCACTCCACACCTCTCCTTGCTAACTGTCTGACTTTAACTTGATGATCCAGACATGTCCTTTAATCAAACTGTCTTTCTTTCTACAGGAGCAGCCGGTTCTTCCTGTCAGGTCCAAGAAACCTTTTCCAGCTGGCCTCTGCTGCCTCACCTTTGGCCTGGTGGTCTTTATGTCAGGACTGGTGTTGGCCTCTATATACGTCTATCGCCACTACTTTGTACCTCAGGTCAGTTCATTCTACCTCTCCTATCCTGAATTAAGTGACAACTACTGTTGTATAGGTAAATATATAATGTTAAAGAAAAGATACAGCTCTAACTAATGGTCAGATACTAACTCAGCTCTGTTGCATCCCATTAGCAGATCCCAGAAGACAGCTTGTTCCACTGCAGGGTTATCTATGAAGACTCTGTGTACGCTCCTCTGAGGGGCCGGCAAGAACTCGAGGAGAATGTCGGCATCTACCTTGACGACAATTATGAGCAGATCAGTGTACCTGTGCCACACTTTGGAGGCAGCGACCCCGCTGATATCATCCACGACTTTCAGAGGGTAGGTTAAGATCTTCATTGCTTTGGTGTTATTACATTTTATTGTATAGTTTCATTGTGGCTGAGCTTTTAATAATTTTTTAATATATTCCAGGGCCTCACAGCTTATTATGACATTGCTTTGGACAAATGCTATATCACTGAGCTGAACACGACCTTGGTGATGCCTCCAAGGAACCTGTGGGAGCTGCTTGTCAACGTCAAGGTGAGGCTCTTAGTACATTAGCTGGCAATGTCACATTGAAGCCATTGGGAAAGCATTGTTCGAGATGAATGGCTGCCCGAGAGTGAAAGACAGCATGTTCCCGTCCTAGTGTCTGCAGTATTCCTCCCACAGACGGATCAACTCAGTGATTCATTTGTGTCTCTTTGCCACAGAGAGGGACGTACCTTCCTCAGACTTACATCATCCAGGAGGAGATGATGGTGACAGGGAGAGTGAGGAACATGAGGCAGCTGGGCCCGTTCATCCACAGGCTCTGTTATGGCAAAGAAACTTACCGCCTTAGACGCCGCAACCAGCGCCGACGTGAGTACATGCTTCCATTTCCAATCTACTCTGGCATGATGCATATGCTGAGTTTTTAGTGATTAGTGCTGGGTCACTTCCGCTGATTGATCACCCACTTTCACACCAGTTTTTGTGAGATGTTGAGTCATGTGATGTGTACTGGGTCACCGTGATCTCTTTGCACTCGAGGACAGTACTCCTCTGGTGAGTCACAGGGAAATCCGGTGTCGAGTTTTGGTGTGTAGGAGCAAACTGAGAACGAGTGACCACACAGAAAACAAATACAACCAACACCAAATAGGGGCTTCCTAGTGAACACCTCAGTGTGTCTGAGGTGTAAAAACCTCCTCTAACAGCCTGATTATCACGTTTGTGTGTGTGTGTGTGGGTGCAGCCTGGGAACTTCCTGCTAAGTGAGTCACTCGTAGTGCAGTGGACACATCCACACACTACGGAGGAGGTAGTGATGCACATGAGTGATATCTTTGTCGTTTCTGCCTTTGATTGGAGTGTGAGCTTCAGAAATGATGCAACAAACTTCCCCCTAGTACATATATGGATGTGATTTGTGGGGACCACTGCTGCTGATTAAAAATGGATGCTTGCAGACACAAATAGCAATACTTGTATTATGAACAGTGCTTAACTGCCACTCTAAGTACTGAGCACATTTTCTAAAAGTGTCTTCCTTTTTCTTCCAGGTGTTGAGAGGCGCGAGACAAAGAAGTGCCACAGCATTCGTCACTTCGAGAACACTTTTGTGGTCGAGACAGTCATCTGCGATCGGGTTTAAATCTGAGGCCGAAATCACAGCCATCCAACACTGAAGCCAATTTCAAACCATACCTCTTGAATTCTTTAGGCTTTTAACTGCACTTTAAGAGCAAGTGTTTGTCCAACAGTTTTAGTTTCAGTTTTAATGTTTGTTGTATTTTTTGTCTCAAGTTGGAAATGCTCTTTTATTGTTCACGTACAATGTCTTTTTTTATCCAGATAGTCTGTACATTTGGATGATGTTTTAAATGTGGTTGGATATATCTGTAGCTTGTCGACTTGTGCATAAGATGTTTTTGTGTGTCAGTTTGTGACATTTTCATCAAAGGACTTTTTATTTTATTTTATTTTAGACTTGTCCTTGTAGTTATATAGTAACCCAGTGCGCTGTGGATGGTGGTAAGGATATGTGGAGGCTGCTTGCACTGTGCACTCAAGTTATTATTTGTTCCTTGGTTATTATTTTATTTTGTTTTGAATGCCAGAAATTGGCAAAACATACCTCATGTACTTTCTTTGCTGGTTTATATCATTAATGAATGGTGTATATAACTTTGATTGTTCCTAAGCAATATATACTGTAAATTGATTTTGAACATATTATTACATGCATAGATTTTTATCTGAAATCGACTTGTTTTGTGAACGATCATTTCTTTATGGGTTGTCTCTTTATTTCCTTTGGTATCAGACTTTTCCTACTCCTTGGATATAATGGCTTTAGACTGTAATTAGTAGCAGTGCTTTAGAGGGACAGAAGGAACCAAAGTCTGCAGTCAGCGATGCTATGCTTAGTGTTAAAGGATATATGAAATATTTAAAAAGAATGCTTTTTACTGTAGATGATATCAAAGGCTAAAACTCATTTTGTCCTGCTCTTCCTCCTCTTTAGTTGGATTTGCCTGTCGTCTATAGCTCTCGCCACTTTCCAATCCTTCGTATCTTGGCATTATTATCTCTGAAATGTTGATTTGTCCCAACTTAAAAAAAGATTTGGGGTGTCTTTCTAATGTACAATCTGGAGCAAATAAGTCTCTTTTGAGAGAGACCCGTGATATGTGCTCATATTTCATTGTCTGGGATACCTTATTTCGCTGTACAGTCGATTTTTCTTGTAATATCTCGCTGCTTTAAGAATAAATGATCAAACTTTCAATAAATGTTCAGTAGTATCAGTTTCATCATCCACATCATGAATTATGAGACAGAATATTTGGAGAATCAACTAATAAACAGCAGGTAGTCTTGATAAAGAGAAACAAAGACTATTTTTCTAATGTGAACTTCCTCATGGCTAGCACAGACTTGTTGCAATGGAAACACAAAGCCCTGGTCACTTCTGGTGCTGTGGTACATGTTAAACATATTTAAGTGACGCATAATGCTAAAGATCTGCTGGAGATGTGCCTCCACAGATTTTAAAACTGCAGCGTCATCATTGTGACTAACACTTGTCATTGCTTTAAAATTGATGTCATGTAAATTGTTGAGAAAAGTCTCAGAACAGACTTCAGCCACAGAAGTCAATGTTTTCAGAACTTTATTTTACAGACTTAAAATGTCTGACATAAAAATAAATGAAAATAATAGAAACTGTACAGACTTGAGTGCCAGCAAATAACAACAAAAGGTCAACAAAGAGGAAGCTAGTGCAAAATGAAAGTACTGAGGCACAAATAATGCAACTAAAATATAACAGGTTTTGTGTCTGGTTGGTCTGGTTTCAGACCTTTACATCAACCATATCATACAACAAATCATCTATGTACAGTAAATTGACTAATCGAGTGCTTTGCAGACTTACGAACACCATCCGCTTTTACAACAACATGACTCAGTTCAACATGAGCAAAATAAGACAGAGAGAAGCTTGATGTACAGCGTGAAAACTTTCCAATTGGGTTTAGCTTTGACCGCTTTCACGTAGATCAAAAGTCCTCCTGTAAACATACTAATATCAAAATAATCCCACCAACAGTTATGTAGTACACAGGTAAGGCCGACTGCGATTTACACTGGGCTTTTAACAATTTTGATAATGTTATTGCACTCATTTGAAGCTACACTGTTACAATAGAATTTAAAAAGTCCTATAAAAACTACATATAAAATAATGTTTACACGTCATATACAGTAAAAACAGTAAAAACAGGTTTAAGGAAGTTGATAAGAGCAAATAAAAACGCAATGTTTGCATTTTTAAAACTTTAAGCAGACAATGCCTCTTCATTCATATCATGAAAATGATCAGAAATGTATAGTATAATTTGCCTGAGCGATATTTGAGTCTGTGTGAATAATACAAATTTAAAATCCATTTAATTTTTGCCACTCAGTCTAAGGCTTTATTTATATATGGCAAGGATACATAAATATAACTTCTCTCAGCATCAAATTCTTTTAAAAAAATCAGAATACTCAGAAATTATTGGTTAAATTTATTTCTGATGCTGTATCTATAGTTACTTTTAAGTCGAGTCATGAGTACAGATTCTTCTACAAGTTAGTAATATAACAAAAAATGTCACGATGTGCCAAAAAAGCATTTATTTCTATACTTGATAACTAAATAGGGAGTTAACGTCTGAAATTTTACATATATATGTAATATAAATATAGTTAATATAAATGTAATAGTTTTAGTAATAATACGTTTTAATTGTAATAATTTTCTTGTATCAAGTTGGCGAAAATACATACATCTGCTTTAAATATATGAAGTAAATCTTCAGTTTGCTTATTATAACTTGTTTTATTAGAAGTTCTACAATTGGACAACAACTCATTGTCCTGTATTCTAAGTAGTCAGTTTTACCTTTACTGGCAGCTTCAGAACAGTAAGAGTACCTTTTACATATATTTGATTTGACTTCTTAAGGCCATGCAATAGACTACAAAGCTCTGCACTGAGCCGCCTGGTTTTACTAAAATGAATTGTACCCATCAGTTTCTCACACATTGTCACTGTGCAGGGCTATGTGACTTCAGAGCACTTCTAGCCATCTCATACACTTGTGCTTAAATCATTCTAGAGATAAGTCACATTGTGGCTTGTTGAAAGATGTTCTTTTTGCAGCCTACATTTGAGGTTACATAGGTGCCAACCGACTTCCTGTCACTGGACCAAATCATGTATTAGTGCTTGTCTGATATTCTCCCAGACTGCCTTCTAGCTTTACTTTCAGCTCTGTGGTTAATTGCGATGAGCTCTGACCTGCTTTACTTCCATTATGTGCATGAAAACAAACTGGCCCTTTTCAGTTTCACTGTATTCTCCTAAAGTTCAAGAAGCCAGAATTTGTGTTCTCCACTAAGGAGAAATTATATTTTGAACCTAAACTGTATTTTTTGCATGTTCAGACCTCTGAAGTGCTGAAGGTGGGTCTTCTTTGGCTGATCATTGACAGCCGGAAGGTGCTCTTGGTACTTCTCACCTCATTAGCGATAAAGTAGTAGCACAGGGCGTCGAGACAACATGTGATGTTGGACAGGCACATAGATATCTGGATGAACAGGCTAATGCTGGTCTTGGTGCTGCAGCCCTGAATCACTCCTTGGTGCACCTGGAGTGGTGAACAGAGAAACATTATTCCACCATCCTGCCCATGTGCGTAAAAATCTTTCAAAGATGCTAGACATAACCCAACATTGTGACGGTTGTATAACAGTGGGAAATGATATAGTTTTGCATGTCCTTATGAGGCGGCTTTGATGTGATCTCTTTGCACCTCTACCATACTTTTTGCATGCTGAACGCATTTGTTAAACTCAGTATTGATGGATTTATAGTAAAAATGTACTTACTTTACTTCTTTATGCCTTGACTCTAAGATATGTTACTCTTTTATAATTTAACTTTTTTTTTTAACTTTTTTTAGAATCAACAGATGCCATGTTTGATACTTAAATCCAAAATATATATGAATGCAAAATACGCATCAACATTTATTGTTAAATTGGCTGCTTTTGTGTCATTGCACAAATTTCTGTAACATTTGAATTAAAACAATAAAACCTTAAGCTACTTAAGAAGTTGAAAATAATCAGATCGGAAAACCATAAGCCTGGTTTGTCATTTTTCAAACCAAAGCAGGCAAAACATCCTTATTGTTCTCAAAACACATGTTTCTAAAATTGTGGTTGCAGCAGCTGCCTCATATTCCTGCTGCTGTAAATGTTGTTTCTTTGATTTATCATTAAAAAACATGGCCGAAATTACATCTTCTGACAATGATGCAATACAAAGCACATACTCCTGATGCACCAGTTGGCAGTCAATTAGAGAGCAGATTTATTTCTGCCCACGTAAAGTGATTTGTGAACACGACTATATTAATTTTTATAAGAATCTGATTAAAAGAGGAGATATTAGTAATCTAACAACAATTAGATTGTTTGTTAATTGCAAGAGTAACTATAATTTAGACATTGTGTAACTTATTTTTATTGCTAATATTGTATTTTGTAACTTGGATGGGAAACTATTGAAGGAAAGAAAATCTGCTGATGAAGATTATGTTAGTTTACGTTAGATTATGAAAGTTACAGAATGACTACTAAATCGAGTTTACTTTAAATGAACTTGCAGTTGGTCTCACCAGGAACTGCAGGAGTATGGCCAGGTGGCTGGGAGTGAAAGGGAGAAGGAAGGCACTCAGACTGCTGTAGATGATCTTCACACAGGCCCGGCTCTGCGGGCTGTGCTGGCCGGACTGCTTAAGTGTCCAGATGGTCTGAACTGAACAGTAAACTACCACTGTCGCAGGCACCACAAAGCCAAACAGCAGCAGACAGATGATCACTGCAGGGCTCCAACCTTTCTCTGAGAATCTATGAAAGCAGTAGAAGTTTGTCTGCCTGGCCTCCCTGAAGCAATAAGTGGTCGGAAAGATCGCTGCCAGGACCAGCACCCAGACCACAATGCAGGTCCCCAGGGCCACTTTGGGTGAACGCAGTTGCTTGGCTTTAAACGGGTGACAGATAGCCACCCAACGGTCCACAGCGATACACATGATGGTGTAGATGCTGCCGTATATCCCAACAAAATACAGACTTTCCAAGACCGAACACAGAGGTTGAAGGTAGCCAGGCCACAAGTGACTGGTGGCGTGCATTTTGAAGGGGAGAGGGAAGAGGAGCAGCAGGTCCATCAGAGCCAAACTGCTCATGTAGATAGTTGACTCCATCCATTTTTGCAGAGAGATGCAGAACACAAACAGTGCTACAACATTGAGAATCAAACCAAAGACAAATGTGGGGATGTAGATGACGAGCTCCAAATATGTCATTACGTGGTCCACATTTTCAAACGAGCAGTTGCTTGTCATGGTGTCACTGCTCCTGCAAGGAGAATATTTTAATTAATTTAATTTCAACAGGTTAGATCATTTTTTTCTGTCATCAACAGGAAACACTGATGTCATGTTTCTTTGTCCGCACACAGAAAAAACATCTGTAATATATATAAACTTTCTTGTCATCAACAGGAAACACTGATGTCATGTATCTTTGTTCTCACGCAGAAACAACGTCTGTAACATATACAAGCCGCTTGACACTACCCAGCTGTATAGGTTCACTACCTGAGAACTTTTTCAGTATCTGCTTTGTGATGTAAAAGCCAAAACCCCAAAGGGAACATGTAGTATCAAATTTCTCACATCCATGGAGGTTTGACCTTTTCAGTGCACCTTTACATAAAATCTCACAAAGATTCCCAAAAGGATCTGAGGATTTAATTGTGTAAACCAAAACAAATACGCAGCAACAATTAGGTCTTTCATAAACCTTAAGTTACTGTACTGTCGCCAAAGGAAAATGTCAAAAAAGTCAATGATTTTGGCACACATTCTACAATGTCATTCGCCAAAGGTTTTTATCCAAAGAGACTTACATATAGAATAATATACCTATATACAGTGTGTTGTCAACTCATTCAAGGTACTAAGATCAAGGCCCTTTCCAATTAAATCAATTGTCATCCCCAGTAAAATTACAAATCAAAAATATTTTGTAAATGAATTATACTCAGTTCTCATGTTAGCATATTTGCACTGAAAGTTTGGCTTCTAATTCTAACATTTTACAAGTCTGTCAAACACATTTAGTGAATCATCACCAGCACTGAAGTTCCACATGTTCCTCTGTCGAACCTGTTTTAGTCTTTGATGTCTTGTACGGTGGAAACTGTGAAATGTTCTTGTGCTCTTACCTCACGGATTCCAGTCTGTTACTCGAACATGCAGTGTCTGACTGTCTGCACAGTGCCAGACGCACTTCTGCTTTCTCTACCTTTGTTGTTGCCCCACCACTTCCTGAGTTATGCCCAACATCATGAGTGCTCAGATAAGTGTTATATCCGTACAAAAATCAGAGCAGATGTGAGCTTGTCCTGCAGATCTTACTTTTAATTGTTTATATAATGTTAAGATACAAGCATGCATGATCACTGCGAACCACTAAAGCAAACAAGTTAAATAATGTTCTTTGTTTATCCCTTTATAGTGCTAAAAGGCATGTCATAACAATCAAAATATAATATTTAATTTTGAAATAAGTTAGTTAATTGGTTCAATTCAATTTGTGAGGATGTGCTGCCTTTCTCAGCTTTATGTCTTTGTAGTAATCCGAAAGTCATCTAAAAATTAAATTGATAATTTAAACAATTATTAGTTGAAGCCATATTAATAAACACTAAGGGCCTGATAGTGGCTCTGGGAGACTGTGATTTGGCGCAGTGGTGTTTTGAGATAAATGCTAACATCAGCATGCTAACATGGTCACAGCGACTCAGCGAATATGCTGAGATGTCATGATTACCATTTTTGGTTAGCATGTTATCGCGCTAACTGATGGCTGATTGGAGAGTCAAAAACCTTGCAGGTTTAGCGCCTTTTCAACAAGATAGATTGATAGAGGTGCAAACCTAAACTGGGCAAAATTAATTAAAACTGAGGAAACTGTAGTCTTTGCAAACACCAAGTATTTCTGTAAGCTTGTTGTAAGATTGTGGTCATGAATTTTCTCAAACTGGAATTTCCATCACCATAAAAATTGATTAGTGCATCTAGTTATTTACTAAACTTAGTGTTGGGATGTTGAGATTGTTATTGTTAAAATCTATCCTCAGTGTGATGATGGACAAAGATGTTGAAACATGTATCAGGAAAAGGCCTGGACCCGGTGATTTTACGTTTTTGTATGTACTGACTTTTTAGGTCAAAGAGTAGTTTGTTTATAGTCAGTTTCCTGTGACCTTTACTGTGATTTTTTTTTACTCAGACTGTTGGTAGTACTGGTATTAGTCTGACTGTGTCTTCCCATCAAAGAGACAAACTGAAAGCTGAAGACTTCACAGCGTTAATTCTTTCATGTCCTGTAAGAGGCTGCAGAGGCAGATTTAGACTGTGATTATCTTTCAGAGTTTCCTGGTTTCAGGTGCTGAGATTACTTCGAGCTATTTTAAGTGTGAGAAAATTTTTGCATCCCCACTTTTTTCAAAAACAAAATGTTAAGTTAATAGATTGAACTTGAAACTTCATGAGTCAGCAGAGAAATGTTTTTGAATTGGAATAAATAAAAAGGGTTTAGGGCGCATTGGTGTGAGATCAGTAAGGTCGCTTTCATTTTGGGGAAAACCAGTTATTTTTCCTGTAAATGAAAATGAGGTTGCCAACCACACTGCCACCTACCGCTGTGACTGAGGTGAGGCCAGTGGCCCATATACATTAATGCAAATCTTTTCTCACTTTGTTGAACTAAATTCTCCTCTGTGTTTTGGGGCTATAAGACCTGGCTTGGGTTGTTTTGTATAGTTATTTAAAACATCATCGTACATGACTTTGTTGCAATTAACATGTGCAAACCAGCAATAGAACAAAATGATTACAATTATACAGCATAATGATTTATGGCAACAATAGGCAAAATTCAACATAAAATTTTTAAATTTTTCATGGCTTGTTTATTTTGTATCTATTTGTCTTTTTTTCAAAAGAACTTGCTTTACAAACTTTTTTTATGCAATCCAAAGGTTATAACAATTAAGAAAAAAAATGGTTGCAACAATAAAGAAAAAAAGAAAACTCCATAACTATCCTTCTGTTGATTGTGATGACTCAGCGGTCATGTGTGAAAAACCACACGGCAGTCACAGACATTTGGCAAATTATTTATTGGATATATTTATTCAATTTAAATCTCAAAGAAAAAAATTTGGCAGTAATGTTACCATGGTAACGTCCCTCCGTATGGCTGAATACTGAGGACTTTGGGGTGTACAGAAAAAGACAAAATCATTTTACTAAAATAAGTTTCCCCTTCCCCTCTGGAAATAAAACAGCAAAAACTACAAACACTCTCTTGAGTGCAAAAAAATATTCATCCACGCTAACTTTATATTTGCTCTGCAGGTAAAACAAACCCAAACTACCCTGTTTACATTCATTGAAGAAGGCTTTTTAAAAAATGTTTTCTTCTTATTTTGACTCTACAAATATTTGTAAATGGTGCAACACAAACTTCAAAACTTGTACATGTGACACGAAGGGAATCCTTTAAAAATTATTCTGACACATGGTAAAAACTCATTATGAAAGACTAATAAAATCCACATACATTTCACTTGAAGGATAAAAGCCCAGACGCATACAAATAAAAGAAATACATACAGGATGCGTCAAATTCTCAAGATATGAAAAAACCTATGAGGAATCACACAGCACAGAAACATTTAAAAAAAAACCATTAGAGGAATGAATGTATGGAAAACCTTTAAAATGCAGAACAAAATAACAATAACATGGACATGCAACAATTTCCACTGGAAGAGCCAGCCAGTTTCTAACTTTTAGTAATAAGTGGACATGTTGAGAAACAGTAAGAGTGTGTTTACAGGAGCAAATCAAGGGACCTGCCACAATGTTTCAGCATCTACAGCAAAGCCAAAGACACTCATCTTATCTTAACCCATCTTAAAAAGAGAGATAAGGAGTGAGCTGAGAGACTGAGATGACATGCAGTGTCATCGCTGAGACACAAACACTCATGGCATTCAAACATAACGACAGACACACACGCACATGCATACACACACACAAGATAAGATGGAATCACTCTAGGAGGCGGTGAACTTCCTCAGTGTGATGACGATGAGGGCGAGGAGGACAGAGGCTCCCAGGAAGACTGCTATAACTATGGCTGTAATGGCCCCAGGCCCCAGTACCCCTGCACACGAACACACACACAGAAAAAAAAATATTGTTTTAATCAGCTCAATCAGTACGTTTAATATATTAATATAATATTTGGTAGATCTGAATGTGGGATTAAGCATCAGTTCCACCTTCCTCCTCGTCCATGGCCTGGGAGTGTGTGCTGTCCTCATAGTCGAAGGTGTAGGACTGCTCCGTCATGTCGTGGAAAGGGTCTTTGGTGGTGACGTCGCTGGGTGTCTCTCCGGACATGGTGTCCTGGTTGTCTCTGGCTGTTGAGGCGGGGTCTGCAACAGTCTCTATGGATCAAGAAGAAAGAAACTTTCCACTTGTGCTTGTTCGTCAACCAAACTTACCCAGAAGCAGACATAAAATCACTTGATCACCAACACTGCCTCATGTGCTCTGTGTTTTCTTAAGTAATTTCACTGAGGAGGCACACTTCTCTCCTAATGGTTCTGTTTGACTTTTTGCTGGACACTGAGGCCTCTGGGATGCAGAGCTGCATACATGGCCCCATCTGTAATGACTCCAACAGCTTCTCTCACTGAGTAAACGGCTCAGGCCTGTGCATAAGGATGTCTTTGTGGAGGATGAACATTTTGTCCTGTTGAGCTACATGAGTCTTAAAAAACACCTTCAGCCAAGGTTTCTTTAGTTATTCTAGTGGAGCAGTACTTATTTTATGCTTTAGCACAAACAGAAAAACACAGACTTGTTGATGAGGCAGTGATTTGCTCTCTGCTCTCTTCTTCTCAATTGCCTGTTCTCTTTCCATCACAAATTGTCCTCTGACATTCCTCCCATCTGAGCATGAAGTTACCCTGAGACTTTTCACACTTCTACAGTAGCCAGAGAGACAAAGTCTGTTTCCAGGCCACGTTCCTGTTTCCTAACACACACAGTTTAAGAGCCCGGCCTCTGGAAATGCTCAGTTGAAGATATAAACCACCAGAACAAAACTACGATTGTGGTTGCTGGCGTCTTGATGGCGATGGAGCAGCTTTTCTTCCGAAATCTGAATGAAAAAGGCGGAAAATATGAAATAACCAACTCTTCACACACAAGCCCACCCACTCACTGATTCACTCATCCTATCCTCAATTCAACACATACCAAGAAACCCGTAATCCAAACATATTTACACTCAGCTTATTTAACGCTACATATTTACTCTGTAGCCTCTGATGCCCTTGGTAAACTCCTTCACCCTGTTTTACATCTTTCCTCTGCTGTCTTTTCCCGATCATTATCAAATACAAGAATCATATCATCTCTCCAAAGAACAGAAAACATGACACATTAATAAGAAACTAGATAATATGATACAACAGTGTTGGCAGCATGTCAGCTGCGGTATCTAAATTTTGATATGCACTTCTGATGTGAGTATTTTGATGCGGCTGTGTTGACTCTGAGTCGTGTGCAGCTTCCTGTCCTGTAGCTGGCTGGAGGCTCGGAGGCCCGGGCCTCCAGCCAGCTCAGCCATCAATGAGGCCTTCAGCCGAGGACACAAAAGGCAGCTTGTGCGGTCACGGAGGGCGGCGGGCTGCAACCAGTAACAACCGGCCAGGCCCAAACCAGGCAGCGGCTGGGCACTGGATGTCAAACAAACTTGTTTATTAAATAGTCCCTGTGTGTAAAAGGCTGTGCCTTCTGGACAGCCTGATTTAATAAGAAGGCAAAAAATAATAACACGATGTTTTCCGATGGCGTTTGTTTCCACAAGGAGGAGTTTACTCAAGCTTGAAATCTCTTATTAATGGTATTAACATAACTGAGGCCTTGAGGAAAACACTGATTTGTTGCAACTGACAGTTAACGTAAGCCACAAGGTTGGTGGCTCCCAACTTCTGTTGTCTGATGTACTCAAGTACATCAACACCATTCATCATGTACCTCCTTAACCGTTTATCAGTTACTTTTTTTAAGTTTAACTATTTGCTCATGCATTTAACAGTTTATTCAGTAATTTAAACTATAAAAGCTATTTTTCTGTTACTTTAGTTATTAAAGCTGTTTCACAACTGCAACACACAATGTTAATGTGTTGAAACTGACACAGCAGCTTGATTAAAAATGAGTATCATAGTTGTCTCTTCAAGACATAAATGTGGATATTTGTTTTAAATTAAATCACGATTTTATGTACGTTTATAGTTGAGTTAATTAGTTGTAGTTCAGTAGTTTAGGTAGTGTGTAATCATCCCTGGAGGGGAATCACTGCGCTACGTTACACTTTTTAAAGCATGACTCCACCTGTCAATCAAGACCCCACCTTCTCTATACACAAGTCCAGACTCATAAAAGCCCAGACCAAGTAGGGAGGGCTTGTTTCAGACACTGAAAACACAGAAGTCCATTTGTTGGTAACTCAGTCTTCTTCGGTCAGGATTTCGCACCAGCCGGAGAGATGACAAAGCACGCAGACGCATGTGTGCGAAAAGCAACCTGGTCAAGCATCAACACTGTGAGCGACGCAACCCAAGCATGACATCGGTGGTGCTGTGTGTGTCCTTGCTTCACCCTTTTTAACTACCACAGGTGGTTGCTGCAATTTTCATAGTAAAATATTTTATTCTGAAACTAGGAGAGGGGATAAACATAGAGTGATCTGCATGTCTAGTTACCATATCAGCCATTTTGAGGAAGCTCATGGAGTGATTAAGTGCAATTATTGCACTGTGTTGCTTAAAACCTCTCATTTCACACATTTTGGTTTATTTCCTGTGACAATTATTTTGTTGGTTGGTGTTGTGGTCAAAATTGGTGGCAATACTTGGAAACATCACACACTGTGCGTGACAACCTCTCCACTGACAGCCAGATATGAGGTGTCAGCAGAGTGAAGACTCACTGTTCAGCCACACTGAATACAGTCGTCCTTAATAATATTCATCTTGGCTCTAAATGACAAGTCAACTCACCAAATTGTTTTGTTTGCTCCCTCGGTACAGCTTGAAGTGTCCACCTTATAGTTGTACATAAAGGGGCGGAGGGCATATGATATTTTTATTAAGGTGTAGACATCTCCAAGTTTTATTTTTTTCTATCACAGAAGGTTTTGCATCTCATGAAAAAGGTCACATCTATTTTTTTTCACAGGACTGGGAGGACATCACTGCCTCGCTGCCGTCCCCTTGCCCCCATGACCTTTACTGTGACCTCTGGGCCTGAGAACTGCTCTGCTATGTCTAGAGTTTTCACAACAAGATGATTTGTGAGCAATACAAAGAGGAACAGAGAAAAGACAGATGTAAAAGTGAAAGTAAATACCATGGAGTGCGCTAATCTGTCAAATCTTAAATGTTCACATAATGAAGACAGAATTCTTTTATCTGTACAAGCTTCATACATCTGACCTCTTACATACATAAAATGTGCTCCACCACACGTGGGCATTTCACTGGCTCAAACTGATGCTACACAGAATCACTTCAGCTTTATGGCTCGGTCAGAGGGCAGCGGGTATTCAGTTTCATATGAACATCAGGCATCATGAAAGCAACTGAGTCATCCTGTTTGTCAAAGAGCAGCTTTCACAGCTCTCAGAGCCTCAACAACTGCATCATTTACATCAGGCCTCAGACACACACACATACAGGTTTCTGAATGTGCGTGTCTATGTGTGTGTGTGTAAGAGAGGGGTAAAATGACACGTACACACACTTCTTGATTGGATACCTAAACAGGACCAAACATCGGCCTTTGAATCACATACAGGAAAATAAATATTCAGTCATTAGTGCTCAAAATATCATACATATCTGTTTTGAAATCTTCCACATGGTTGAGGACACAACACTGATTTAAAATCTGCCAATTTTTCTCAAAAAAATGCAAGTGAATTCTTGATATTATTTGCCAAAAAATATTGAGATTTTTATTCCCAGGGTGACAGATGTGTGTGTTTTGTTTTTCTTTTACAAATCACACCCTGTTTCTATTTCTTGGAGCATTTTTAGCATATTTAATCACAGACCACATGGACTAGGTGGCAGACTTGTCACGTGACCACACAAGCGAAATGAAAACATCAATCAGGCTCAAAAGGAGGTTTACCTGTGTGTACAAAGGTTACCATGAGGCCTAGGAGCACCAGGAGGAGGAATCTGCAGATGCTGCTGCTGTGAACCATGGTGGCCGTGAGGGATGAGCGTAAGACAGAGCGAAGCGTCTCCACAAACTCCTGGAGTGGTAACTTCAAATGAGTAACGGACCCCAGGAGAGGAGCAGGAGGAGAGTACAGGCAAATGCAGGAGGGGGAGAGGTAGCTGAAGGGGTGAGGGAAGGGGTGGGACTAGGTGTGCACAGGATCGTGTGGACTTTGTGAGTACATCATCGCAGGGCACACCCACTGCAACTCTTTTGGCCACATAGTTGGGTGTGAGGGGTAAACATTCGGTGGCAGCTGACCTTGGCTAGGTCACATTGCAGCGGTCTCTGCTGGATGATTTCATGTCTTTCGTGTTGAAGAAAATATGACAGCAAAGACACATTAAAGTCGTAAATTCTTCAGTAGAGGTAGTAGTTTGTTCTGCTGTATTAGTTTTGAGATTATTGTTACTGACGGATTCAATCCGTAACATTTTCAAGGGGCACTCCAGCAATTTACCGGTGCATGTTCAAAATGTTGGGGGAGCTGCAAAAGATAAATTAGACAAAGCGCTGTAGGTGCAGTGTTTATCAAACTCCTAGAATGCTGGGTCCTACATTTCCCATAATGCAAAAGGCTTCACTGTTAGTCAGTGTCTTGCTGGGAAGGGAGGGGAGGATGCCCTGTAACCATGGTAAACATCTGCAAACAGCACATCAGAGCTACATGAACAAATCTAAAAAGTCTGGGTGGCAGGTAGCATCACTCGCCTGTGTTTAGTGTCACTCTGTCATTAACAGACCAACCCTTGGGTCAAATCAGCAAAAGTCCTAATCACGAGTTGAATCACTAGTTAAGTTTTGTAAGTCAGATCTTTAAAAAGTAAGAAGTTGTCAAGTAAACGGTGTAAAAGGAAAATACTTGCCTATATACAAATAAAAAGTAACATAAAATGAATGTGTTCAGGAGTCACCCAAAACTGTACTTAGGTACATAAACTGAATTAATAAACTGACTTTAACTTGAGACAAAAACTAAAACAACTAATATTTTGCTGCTCTGAGAATCAAGTTAACCGTGTCCTACTGACAGAAGAGAAAATAAAGGTTTGGTTTATTGCTGAGGAGCAGAGTAAATGTTGGCCAAATATAGTCTGTCCTTATCCACTTGTTTTGTGAAGTCTAAACACATTTCAGCACAACACCAAAGGCTTTTCCCAAAGGTTTCATTTTCAATACAGAGACGATTTGTGGGCTTGCTAAAAAATATGTTGTTGCTTTTCACTCGAACAAAGGCAGGTTTCACTTTCTCTTTGTGGATTTAAAACTACAACCACTTTAGTCAAACAGCCTTGACTTAAACCAAGCAGTGAGAGGATGAGCTTTCACTTCCTGAAAAGTAATCAGAGTTGTGCTTGAGAGACTACATACTGCTTATTATCAAAATAGCATTGCGTGTGCTTGGCAGAAACTAAACACCTGAAAAATATGAATGTCAGAATAAAAGAACCTGATTACCAAGAAAAAAGCATGCAATATTATTAATTTTCAATTTGGTATGTAAATTCTCAACAAAGGAGGGTTTTAACTATTCCTCAGTTAATTAACGCTGAACGCTGATACCTGGCTTCACACTCATGTTCTCAACACCTGGCAAAGATTCATTTACATTTATACATTTCAAGCTCCTAACAGGATCTGAGTACAATATGATTTATCGTAGTGTGACCGGGTGAATGGATGTGAATCAAATGAATTCTGCACACTTATAGGTTTTCTGAATAGTTCAGACACAGGTGTGAACAGCCCACACATCAGACTGTTTTATTATTTCATACTGCAATAAAAAAGTATGACTCCAGCAGATCATTTTCATATATTATAATACAGATGCAGAATTGAAAGTTTATTCTTTAAACAGCCTAGTATTTTACAAGAAATAGATAACTACTTGGAACTTTTGAACATGTCCTTAAAACAGGACATAAGTGGGCACGAATCCTTGGGCTCTACTTTGCCATCATTATCCATGAACACCCAGCAGAAAACAGGGAAGGAGAAAGGAGGGCGGGGGGATTAAAGTGTGAAGGGGTGAAAACTTTCAATAAATAAAAACAAAAACAATCGATATAATCTCTCTAACCTTTCCCATAATACCCCAACCATCCCACCCACATATCCACACTTTAAAAAAGAAAATCCCATGCAATGGAGGTCAAATTTGAAATTTGTTGTTGAAGTTCTACAACGGGACATGATTTGAGAACAGATATCGATTCCTCTAAGGGCGTTCTCCAGAAACTTGAGTTTTTTTAGTGACTGCTCTCTTGTCTGGTCGGTTGTTTCACTGGCAAGTTTGCTTCAGTCCATATCTCTGGCGAAGGTGTGTAAGGGTAAGTGTTTATGTGTTTGTGTGTATGTGTGTATGTGTGTGTGTGTGTGTGAGTGTGAGTGTGAGAGAGAGAGAGAGAGAGAGAGAGAGAGAGAGAGAGAGAGTGTGTGTGTGTGTGTGTGTCATCAGATTCTAGGTCCATAAGCAACAGGGAAACACACCCTGCTACAGAGATCACTCTTTGTTCACAGTGGAGAATTTATGAGGGATTATCGGATGTCTGATAAAGGGGAAACTGAAAATAAAGGTGAAAGTTGTGGAAGCAGTCGGGGGGGCGCAGCAGGGGCTTGGGTAAAACAGCTGCTGTTCAAATCGGATAGAGTCAGTGGAGTTTGCTTGGCTGCAGTCCCTTAAAAGTCCTCCAAAGTCTCAATCTCGCCCATATTCAATCTCTCAGATGACGCATTCACAGAAAAACCTGAAAAATTAAAAATAAGTAAATAAAAAAAGATGAGCAGATGATACACGTTAAAAGCAGTGACACATCATCGCAGATTTTCAGACTTGGCAGATGGGTGTTTGCTCTCACCTAGAAGGCTGGGGTCTGCACGGACCATCTTCTGCTTCTTTTTCTTCTTCCCTGAGGTGACGGTCTCAAAGCGCTGCTGTTGTTGCTGCTGCTGCTGGCCACTTGTATGGTTGGACTGGTAGAGCGATGAAGATCCTGTTCCACCCCACACAGAATCCTACGCAAGTAAGCAAAGTAGATGTATGAGGGACGGGAAATGTGCGTGTTTCAGCACTGGAAATGAAAATGATGATTAATACGTTGATTACAGTGGCAATTCATCTTATAAATGATGTTATTTAAATCTAGTGTAGTGAACACACCAAAATTAAAAACTTTTCTAACAGGAAGAAAACATTCCCAGTGTGTGATCCTTTTTAAGTTCAAGACAAAATGCCAATCAAAAAGAAACTGACAATTGACAATGTGCAAGAAAAAGACAAAGCTGCCTTCAGAAATTATAGTGCACTATAATTACAATCCTTCAAAACAGGATGTGTGATTTACACATTGCATCTTGATAGTTGGTGTGTTGTAGCAAAGTGAATCAACTGACTTGACGAATAAAGAAATGTTCAAATTGATGTAAAAAATGTTTACAAAAAGTGTGCTGCTTATATGCATTGTTGAGGCCTGGCACACCCAGAAATAAAAATAATTTACATAATACGTATAATAATATATAAAAAGGAGGAGGAACAGTACTTGATTTCAATTTTGAGAAAAAATTAAAAGTTCTGTTAACACTTTTAAAAGATATCATCATGAGCCAGATCAGTTTTATAACATGGACAGATTTGGTCTTCATCTCCATCAGGAAACAAGAAATAAGCAATTCAGTGACATCTTTTGGGGCTGATCCAAAGGGGTGACGCGAGAGAGATTCACAACAGAAATGTAAACAGCAGCAGTGGTAACGCTGTATGACGGTACTGGCTGTGTCAGATGACTTGTTCTGATTGGTCTCGTCATACCAGGCTGAAATGCCCCAAAGCAAAAGCTACTTGCGCAAAAAGGCAGAATTCTCTTTTTGATCACATTACGGGGTCACATGCTTTTTGCATGTGCTGAGCCTTTAACTCTCTGGTACCCCAGTCTTGATCACCTGCTGCTGCTTGAGGGCTGGCTGTTGGTTCTGTGGCGCCTGTTTCTGTTGGTTAGCGTTCTGTTTGGCACGACGTTCCAGGAACTGCTTGGCAAAGTCCTTAGCCTCGGGAGTGTCCCCCAGATAGGCCCTGACGTAGTCATGCACCTCGTATGGCGAGTCCACTTCTTTCAGGAAGGATGCAAATGTTGGAACTGGCAGGGAGACAGATGGAGAATATTTGTGAGCTTGGCTTCCAGAAATGGTCCATCGATAGTTGTGGGTGGAGAGCCTTTGCAGAACATATTTTTAAAGTCTTACCATCCAGATTGTTGGCTGTGTTGAGGGTGTGCAGAGTTTGCTCACACCATTGCATGAAGGTGTCCTGCTGGTTCTTACTGACCCCCTGGAACAACTTTAGAAGCTTCTCTTCCTCTTCTACCTTCTTATTGGCCCGCCCACTCAAAGAGTTACTTTAAAAGTACATAAAAGATGCAGGAGGAAGTCAAAAAGAAGTTAATAGGTTCTGTGTATTACTCATTTCGTCATATGCTAAATCATGCCTTGCATCAGATGTTGTGACTAAGACTTCTATTTTATCGATGTTAATAAATACCTGAGGTTGGCGTTGCCTTTGTTGTTCTTCTGCGTGCTGCCTTTCCTGGGTTGGGGAGGTTGCTGCACAGCCTCTTTCACAGCCTCATCCCAGAAGCCCATATTAGAGTTGTGGGTGTCACCCCAGATACTGCTGGAGTCAGAGCCCCAGTTAGTGCAGGAGCTGGTGTTCACGGATCCCCACACCGAGTTACTCAGAGACGTCTGTGATGAGAGTGAGACGTGGTTACTGACTGAAATCTTGTTTCTAGATTCACAAATCATTCCATTGCTGATGAATCTGGCAAGTGCTTTTTCAACTGATCAGTGGTTTAGAAAGGATGATGTGAGGAAGTGCAGACACATTTTCCTAAAACACAGCATGGAAGGATTCATTTTTCTACAACATAACACAGAGAGGGATAAAATTCTTACAGAGAAATGTTCTTGCATTTGTGCTTAAAAATTCATTGTAAGATCAATAAAAAAAACAATCAATGACAATATTTGCAAAATAATTTTCCGAAAGAAACTGAAAAAAACCCACCTCAGATGATTAGAATCTCTGAGGGAACATAAAACCATGCGTGGCCTTATTGACATTGTAATTTTTTAAGATTTTTGAGGTTAGACAGTGACATCCTCCTACAACCTTCCCTAAGATTTAGAAAATGCCATGACATCAAATATTTTGGATATTAACACTGAAATTGAAATGTCAAAATGTCCCTTTAGATCCACACCCAACTCTGCATCTCCATGTAGCCTTTATACTCTTTTAGCCATTGAGACGCAACATCATACTGATCACGTACAGTTCTGGTTTGAGAGCGGTTCTGTTGGGTGGCAATAGGGTGCTGTTGTTGCGGATGCTGCTGCTCCTTCCGCTGTTTCATCTGTTGGGCTTCTTCCCTTTGAATCTCCAGCAATGATTTGGTGACAGCTGGCTGTTTGGCCACACTACCCCAACCAGACAGCTTCGCCTGGGGCTGCTGAGCCAGCTGCAAGGCCTGCTGCTGCTGTAGCTTCAGGAGTTCCTGCTGCTGACGTCGATGCTGTGTGGGTGGGGATGGAAAAGGATGACACAAATTAGTGTGCACACCAACCTGAGTTTAAAAAGGACTGCTGCTCGCTATCCTTACCTCCTCCCGCGCCTGTCTTTCTCTCTCCTCTTCCAGTTTCTGGATCTCGGCCAGTGACAGGGCGTTCTGAGTCTGGTTTATAGTGTTGGCCGACTGCTGGCCCCACTTTGAAGATGATGGAAGCTGAGGAGCATGACGAGGTGTTTTGTCAACTTTAAATATGCTTTGTTCTGTCTATTTTTGCTGAGTAATCCTCTGTGCCCCTACCTTCATTTGCGCGAGCTGCTGCTGCTGCTGCTGCTGTTGTTGAAGTCTCCTGAGGGCCTCTTGTTGCTGCTGCCTCTGTCTCTGTAGCTCCTGCTGTCTTTGGGCCTCCTGCTCTCTCCTCTTCTGCTCCTCCTCCTGTTGTTGGGCCAGAGCAGCTGCAGCAGCTGCTGCTGCAGCTGCTGCCTCTTCCTCAGCTCGCTTCTCCTCCTCACGCCGCCTCAATGCTTCAAGTTCCTCCTGCTTTCTGCGCTCCTCTTCCTTAAATGTCAATAGTGAGATATGTCACTCCAATCCAGGAAAGAGGTAAAGTATATAATATGTTTTGGTTAACTCACCTGTTTGCGAAGGAACTCTTCCCGTTTCTTTCTCTCTTCCTCTTCCCTCCTCCTCTCCTCTAATCTACGGAGAGCTTCTTCTTGTGCCTGCCTCTCCTCTTCCTCTTTTTGCCTGCGCTGTGCCTCCTCTTGCTCCCGCTGTCGTCTTAATGCCTCCTCCTGCAGATTAAACACTGGGTCAGTGTCTTTGCCATCAGAGAAAAATGTGACTCACAATGAAACAGAAGCTCAAAGACTTTCAGTGCTTCAGATGGATATTGCTAAAATGCTTCACCTGTTTTTGTCGTGCCAGCTCCTCTTCTTCCAAACGTTTACGTTCCTCTTCCTGTCGAGCCCTCAGGGCCTCCTCCAGCCGTTTCCTCTCCTCTTCTTCCCTTTTGGCTCTCATTTCTGCCTCACGCCTCTCCAGCTCCAACTGTGATGAGAACATGAAAATACACTCATGGTATTATCCACAGAAATGTGAGAGTAGACCATATTTCCGACTAATGACACACTACTGTTCAAAAGCGTTGGTGCCGTTAGATTGTTGAGAGGAGTGCTCTTTAATTTTGAATGGTGCTTTTAGGTTATAGAGAGACCTCTTTACAAGTAGGTGTTACTTTGTATGGATGGTGGAAGAAAAAGTAGCATTTTGTACATGAAGAACCAAACTCTATGCAATGGTCCAACAAAGTGACAAATAAAAAGCCACAAAGAGATAAAGGGCCCTCTGACCTCTGACAAAGATAAGAACTCACAAGTCACTGGTAAAAAATTAAGCTTAGCATTATAAACTGTGCAGATCTTAAGAGAAACACTGAGAAACTTCCTGTTTCAGTGTCATGTTCACAGTTATGCCTCTAACATCATTATGAAAGCTATTCCAAAGGTATGTATTTAGTGTCTGAGTTGCTCAATTATCTATGTAAACTTGCCATAATACAAAGAAATAAGATCAACAACAAAACAGGTGAAGATTGTAGATTGTACCATTTATATAATTTATTTAATATTTTAATGCAATTAGCTTCATTTAGATAATCTGTTGACCCCATCAGAAAACGTTCTACATGACAGGAAGATGGTACAGCAAGACGAAACATTTTCAGCCTTTGAAGACACTTCACTACAACATAAAGCTGTGAGCAGAAAACCAGGTTACCTTTGCTGACTTTGACTTCTCTAACTGTTGCATCTGCTCGATGGTTGGAGCCTGTGCCATGGAGTCTATAGGTAAATCCCACACGCTGCTGCCATCCCACGCTGTGGAGAGACATGATAACATGATATAGCATTTTCATTTTATATGCAAAATACTTTATGATTTATATCTAAGGGAGAAACTCACTGCTTGGAGCAGCTTGTTGGAGGTTTGGTGTGCAGGAAGCCTGAGAGGACGGGTTCTGCATTTCCCACACAGAACCAGAATCTGGTACAGACAGGGATCGGGTGACAGGAGGTAGGAGGCTCTCAGATGCTCTACAAAAATATAAAAAATAAACACATGGATGAGAATCATCCATGCCCCCCCGATGTCAATGCCAGGTAACATTTATAAGTACTAAAGCACGAATGCGGATCTATTTTGAGGTAGGTTGAAGCTGATATGACTGTGCAATATAGTGTAAGTTATTAACCTTATCTTGAGAGCCTGATATTGCTGTAGAAGCATGTTGATCTGCTGTTGGTGTTGCTGCTGTTGCTGAAGAGGAGCTGAGCTTAGAGCAGCAGCTTTCTGCTGGGCCAAGGCCTGAGCATACTGCTGCCTGAACAGTTGAAGACAAACAGATGGAGAAATGAGAGAAAAAAAAACAGGAGTTAACGTTTAAAAAAGTATCAGGAAATTAATCATGTCCATTGAATGTTACATGTTCCTGTGTGTGCTGGTGTGACTTGATGTTTGCAGGATATCTTTCTTCAATTTTAATATGTCAAGTGGGGTCTAATATACTGTAAGGAATAAATATATAATTGGGTTACTCCTGTACTACATCTACAAAGCATGGCAGTTCATAAATGTGTGTATTTCAATATATTTTATCACAACATACGAACAATGATGCTAACACTGAAATAAATACGAGAGTTAGATCCGAGCTGGGTTTACCTGAGGAGGTATTGATACTGGAGCTGCTGTAACTGGTAAAGGTTGAGAGCAGTGAGCTCTTGCTGCCTCTTCAACCTCTCTTGATCACCATCGCCCTGCATCACATAAGAGGCAGGTGAACAAATCATAAGAAACAGGCAAAATGTAGCCTGAAACGTGTGATATCAAACAAAGATGTTGATTAGGCCCTGACTGTAGCTTAGCAATATGTATTGAAGCAAATACAGAACTTTCAACACTGAACAAAAGGTAGTGTTCGCCTCTTAAATATCAACCACAACTGTTTTACAATTGCAACTAAAAATGTTTTTTCATTTGTACTTTGCCTGACTCAACCAGTAAACAAAGTCAGTTGAGTCACAAAAAATCATATGCACTGTTAACATAAAAATGTTGGAACAACAATTTCATGTAGTACATTTAATTATTTGGATGGGAGAATTTTCTTCATCTTTAAGAAGCCAGACACCTTCTCAGGGAACAGATAAACGCTACAGCAGTGCTGTGTGCTTTGTGTTTGATCATATGTGCAGGAATGGAGACATTTTTCTGTGTCTTTTTTAAGACAGAGTACGAAAATTATTTCTTTGCCACTTAAGTGTACCTTAAGCTGCTGTAATCACAAGAACAGAAAAGATTGATTTTCTCATGACACAGTGTAATCCAACAGTGAAAGGCCATTTCCACAGACTGCTTAAACATCTGTCTAGACTGAGGATTTGTCTACATTTAAACCAAGATAAGATGGAATAATCTACCCATTATAAAGTATAACAGCTACATATATGGAGTCATAGCTGCTTTAGTTTAGACTGTCTCAAAATCATGCACAAGGGACTCCTCTGACACGTTTTACTACACAAAAAGAGTGATTACAACTCCACCTACTGGTCATGACTTGTACTGGCAACTTGTGCCGACTACATAATGAATAAAACAGGACACAATTACTGAACACATACCTGTAGAGGTGGAGGTGCTGGACCTGGAGTGAATGGTACCCTCCCCCATATCTTTATAATCTCTCCAAGCGGTTGAAAAACCTCGTCACATCCTCTTTTGACTAAGAGAGACATAGTGAAGTAACCAGCCTGGAACCACTCAGTCATCTCCTGGTTACTGAATGGACCTGAGAGAGCACACACAAGAGCAGAAGACATTTAGTCGCAATAGTGAAGCGGGTTTGAAATAAAATAGCCTACAGTATTCCAATTACAGTTTGAGCATATAAAACCTCTTCTAAACTCACCCTGTATCTCCCCTTGGGGGTCTTTGTAGAACCACTTGAGAGCAGCTTCATGAGTGAGTGGCAACCCTGCAGGTTTGGGCTTCTCTGAAGTCTTTGCTGTAAGTCTGTCATCATCCACCACACCATCCTGTAGGTATGCTACCATCTTCTCTGCCTCCTGGGAAGCAAAGACAGACAGTTTTAAAGATATTACATTACTCATAATCCAATTAGAAGCATTATGACAGGGATGCCTCCTCTTCTCTAATTAGTCAACAAACTGGTTGCTGGTGTTTTACTGGACAGAAATTGAGTTACAACTTGTTTTACAGAAAATTAACTATTTGTCATTTTAAAATGTTACTGGAAGGGTAGTTAGACTTCTGGTGTCATATTCACAACAGGCTTTCTCCTTCAGTAACAAGATATATTATATAAAAATATAAAAAATCCAACAACTGTTGTAGTTGAAGATTGACTGGCCATTGCATTACAGATTTCAGTGTTAAAAGCCTTCTAGCTTACCTGCTCAAAGTGCTTCAGTCCCTCATCTTCATCTGTGTCATGTGTCACAGTGGTAGGCCTGCTAATAGGTGCCAATATATTCGAATGGAAGGGCAAAGAATTATTCATTGCCACAGGAACCTCCATGGGCTTCTGCTGCGGTAGCTGGACAGTGGGTGATGGAGCAGACACTTCTGCAGAGCAATAACAGATATTATGAGGATTCACATGTAGGTGGAACCAGTGGTCAAAAGAGTCATGTAACAGTGACACTGAAGAAACAAATCCCACCTGCAAGAGTGGTAGAAATGTGGGTGATGGGTAGAGACTCGAGTATGCTGTTTGACATGGGGATGTGCAGGGGGACTTTACAGGGTTCCGGCGGGAGCTCCAGTGGTGGCTGCCGTTCAGCTGGTCTCTCAGACTCTTCTGTTCTACTGGGCTGGCTCTGGGACAGAGACTGGGAAGGAGCCTGGGGCTCCGAGACTGGGGGAGCAACAGGTGAAGCAACAGGTGGAGCCTCTTCTGATGCTCTTGCCAACTCTAAGGGTAAAAAAGAGGTAAGACGGGATCACAACCAATACAAGTAAGTTAATGTTTCTGATTATGTAATTTTCCTTTGACTGATTTTTCTGAAACTGTTTTATTTCATCACAAAGGCCGGTTAACATCATAGCTATTTCTTGAGTAATCTATTGGGTCCTTTTTCTGTTCTTAACAACAGAAACACAAAGGGTAGAGAAAATATTGTCAGAATAGTTTTGGACAAATTCTGTGGTTCAAGCAAATAAAAACAAGAAAACCATTTAAAAAACAAACAAGCACAAAAAACCCCAAAACGTTTAAACTTTCAAACAGACTGACCTTTTCGTTCAGCCTCTCTCTTGGACTCTGTTTCCATTTCTTTGGTCTCCTTGGCCTGACTGTCCTCGTCCTCCAGGCCCTCTTCACACTCTTCCAAGGGTTTGAAGTCGAGCTCCGCCTCCTCCAGGATTGGCTCCTTGGAGGCTTTCTGAATACGCAACAATGAATGCAATTATAGTAACATGCATTTACATTAATGAATGGCACATCAATTGTGCATTTGAAAGCCTTTGTAATTCATTGATTTATTCAAAACACTACACAGGTCTCATTTAACCTTGAGTGAGAGAAAGGCCCCTGATGAATCAAAAGTGCCAGCCTCCTCGTCTGCGTCCTCCAGACACCACTCTGGTAGACTGTCCCGCTCATCTTCCAGGCTGCCACTGCCTGACCGCGGCCTCCTGTAGCCACGCTCATCTTCTCTTGCATCAAAGGGGAAACGGCGACGCTGATCTGGGTGTTCCCGCCACCCTGCTGACCGAGGCCCGTCTGGAGAAAATGGAAAGATAATTAGTTTTGTGCAACCAGTATTAACCTCAGATCTTCATAAAGATGGACAGCAAACTCGTTGGGCAGTGCTACACAACAAAGAGCATCAATATACAATGAAAGGGCTTGTGAAATAGCGTGTAGTTTAACAGCACGAGGTGAAGAAAGGAGAAATCAATTCACCACTGAATTGTCCCTCTTATATTAAACATTTGACCTTAAATTAGTGCCTGATTTATTAATATAATCCTGATAATGGAACTCAAAAAACAGCCAATACCCTCAAAGGAAAAGTGGAGAGTACCCTTTAATTCAAGCTGGCCGGTAAACTGCATGCTGTACAGTAAAAATAGATACTCCCCTGTGCAAAATAAACGACCACACAACAGTGAACATGCTGTAACACACAAATGTACCTTGAGCTGTCACAGGCCATTCAACAAACCAGGCAGAAAACCACAAACACATTTATCAAAGATCATTTATCAGAGATAAATGTATTGATAATGTGGTCAGTGCAGTGCCCACCTGGGCTTGGGGGGCACCACCGGTCACCGTCCCGTCGAGAACCTGCCAGGCGCCAGCCCCCCTCATCATCCTCACCGTTCTGATCATCACGAGATGAACGCCAGTTCTCACTCTCTGCACGAGTGAAGTCATGCTTCCTTGGTAGGCCTGTTCCACCATCCTCATAGTTGCCTCGGACTGCAGAAAGTAGAGGGTGAAGGGATATTAAAAGGACATTGTTTTTATATTTAAAGTGGACATTAAAACCTTTAACATAATCCTGTCAAACAATTAAAAAAAATCAAAAAAAAAATCACTGCAATTTATTTCATTTACACCTGCTGGGGAAATCTGAGCTAAAGGTCGATTTTTAAACTGTTACAAAAGGCAGACTTACTGTGATTCATCTGAAAATGTCCTGGAGCAGCATCAACTGTGTTAACAGAGAGCAACAAGTAGATAAGTCAGCGTGTATTTGCCAAAGTGCACATTGTTTTTATTTGAGCAAGAAAATTATTTGAGCAAGAAAATTTAACACCAACCTGGGTCTTTTCGACCTGGCTTTTCAAACCTTCTATCTCCCCTGGCAAGAAAACATAACCACTGTTTTGTTAAGACACAGTAAATAGATGTTTAATTGGTGTCTATCAAAAACTCATGTTGAACATCATCACATGGTCAAAAAAGAGCAGATTTTTACAACAAAACGTGACACCAAAAATGAGTCTTTACATACCTTTCTTCCCAGCTTTGGGAGCGGTGCATCTCTCTCCCTCCACGACCAAAACCTTCCACATCATCAAAGCTTCTTTGGTAAAACCCTCCATCTCCTCTTCCCCGGCCTAATCACAATCACAGGTTGACATGATCTTTTATGACCTGAAGAGGTCTCTTTGCCAATGACTTTGTGCAAATGCTGAGCATTAAGTCAGATATTAAATACTGTGATAAAAAGGCCAAATGTGGTTCAAACATCAGCAAAGGGTTGTATAAAGTATTACTATTTTCCCACAACAGATGATCAAAAACATATACCCAACTTTTGCAGCTATTAATTACAGGTACACAGCATAAAAGCTTTGATGGATTTGACAGATTATTATATTTATATATTCTTTACCAAACATGGATGCACACACATTCACACCAGAACTGCCATCAAATTCGACATTCTCAACCAAACTTTAATATAAGAGGTTCAGAAAAAACTTACACACAGAAACCATTGTTGCTATACAATTAATTTCACTAGACATTACAACAGTAAAATGCAGGATGTAGCTGACATTGAAAAGCATTCAATGTCAAACTGAGTTTTCCATGTTTGGGGCACTTCAGTTTTGAGTTCAAGCAGCTGGGAAAGCATACGCTGAGTAAGCACAACAACTATAGAATGCTAATATTACACCCCTTATCTCAAGCTGTGGCCAAATTAGTAGGATTCCTCAAAGGCATCTTTACTGTCTGCAGTTCAGACTTTTGACACTGCATAGACAGAAAATATGATCCACCACCAGCTTCTTATCCTTGACAGATGAGAGAAAGGAAACCCAATAGATTCTTGCAGAATCGTTGTTTAATTCTTACCTCTACCCCTTGAGGTACTTCGGCCTCTTGGTGCCCCTGCAATCGGCCCGCCTCCTCGCCCCGTCAGCCGAAGTACAGCTGCACTGTTTACAGACATGGAAAAATTTCTCTGCAAATACAAACAGGGGGAGGGGAGCAAGGGGACAAACAGCAGACACTCAGCTTTCTTCTTTGCACTTGCTCTGTCATTGGCAAGTACTGTATAATCCAAGAGATGAAAATAAAAAGCCAATTGGCCTAAGGCCAATGTGACATTTATTTTGGTCTGGTTGATAAAACTGCTCTGATCTTATGGTTTCTCACCAAGATAGAGACCTGATAGTATCTCAAGCACTCCTACCTGTTCCTCCTCTGTAAAAGACACGAGTGCCAGAGGCGGCAAGGGCTCCTCTTGCAATATGGGAAGGAACTCCTTATCGTGTAGGTCTATAGGGATCTAGAAGTCAGAAACAGACAATCAGAGGTTATACTGTTAAGATGCATAAAATAAAAAAAAAAAATCATACCAAGTAAAGAACATGTAAATCTACATAATTTGTATGCACGCTGAGTGCATCAACAGCTAAGATCCAGATGTTGTAGGCTTACCAACCTTGTTATCCTTTACATAAAGTGCTAACATTTCTTCTCTCCCGTAGCGATAGTCTGCAAGTTTATACTTTGGCAATGCAGGTGAGAGAGGTGGAGAGGCTACTGCGCAGCCGCTTCCACCACCACCGCTGCTGCTGCCACCTCCTCCAGACAGGGCACGGAGCCTGTAGAGAGACACAGGGTAGTAAAAGCAGGACAGAGGAAGGGGAGATGACACTAAAGCTGATGTGGCAATTGGCATGTTTGAACATGTATAGCAAAACTGCACTGGGCCCAAACAGAAAACCAGTTTTGCAACTTAGAAATAATTTCCCTCAGATTAATCATGATGCCAGGTTATTTACCATTCTGGTCCAAAGTTAAGTGTCTGGGTTTCGGCCATTCTTCCTTGAAGTTCTACAAATATATATAAAAAAGAGGAAACAGATTATTAACACTATGGATATATGGTTACAGTATTACATTAATACAAATTGATACAGGGTTATTAAAGTAAGCATCAGCATTTTTTTCCCACCCAACTTGCACACAGAAGAAAAAATCATTCCTATTTTCGTTTGTAGCCTGTATGTGTCTGTATGTATTCTTATATGTATTTTTCTTAAACATTGACCAAATGTTTAGTGATCTGTTATTTAGGTTACGTTCAAACACTAGTGATGTAAAAGTTAGATATTAATTCAACCCCTTCAAAAATACATTTGTATATGGTTTAACTTGAAAAAACCGATTAGGGTATTGTAATTACTATGTAGTGCTGTCCTGCCCTGAGCTCTCCTTTCTAGGATTTAACAACTGTCTATTCATCAAGTTTGATCATTATCATTACTATATGCTGAACTCATGGTAAGCGAGGTTCGAATCATTTTCCTATCCAAATCAACCCATATCTGCACAAAACTATTGCCCTAATCCATGTTATTTCAACATTTCAGTTTATATAAAATTTTATTTCACTGAGGCAATTCGGTACAGATACCTAAGTCAAGAGAATCTCGAAAAATATTTGAGGTTTTGTCAATCACTTTAATGGATTCCATCTCCTTAGGATATATAGCCCATCCCACTACCACACAAGCAGTGTACAATTTCAATCTGCCAAAGCTATTTTAGGAAGTCCCCCAGCCTGCATGAAGGGTATGTCAGACACCTGTAATTGACAACTTCGAGAGTGTCTTTTCTTGAACAAGTAAAAATAAAAAAATCATGTTTTGCGAACAAAGGTAGCTGTTTGTTTACGTGGATGGCTCCACAGTCGAGACTTTCCCTCAACTCAGGCCTGATGAAAGGATTTATTGCGTAGCGTGGCTTTCTCAAATATCTGGCACAAAAGGCTACAGTAGACTCACAATACTACTGACCATATGGGAGCCAGGATAAGCCACGTGTAAGTTAGTAGTTAACGCAATAACTACAGCAACTTTGTGGCAGTTCTCCTGCACGCTTCGTTCATCTGCTCGAGTTCACATGAAGTGGAAACTGAACGACTGGCTGAGTTTACATAACGTTATGACTCGTTTGAAATGATTTATGAGCTATATCGCCAATTGCTTAATTTATTCATCACAACACCACTTTAATCGGTTTAATCGCGTCAGACTTGATACTTAATAAGGGGAAACAGCTTAAGTCAGCGGAAAACATGGCTGATAATGTTCTTGTAAAGTTGTGGGGTAGTATCGTTACTTTGTGTAAAACCATGAGTCCATCGTTAACGTTAATCTGACAGAAAAACACCGCGGACTAACGATGCTCAGACCGACCCATCCTGTTGTTATTGAGCATTCAAATGTTAAAGTTACCATCTTACTAAATACCCTAAGCTAAAAGTTGGTTTTCGGTGCTCACTACGAACCAAGATGGTCCCACGGGAAGGTTAACTGGAAATCATTATCGGTTACCAACATTACGTTAACGTTAGCTAACGTAGCAGGCTAACCAGTCCAATAAACAACCAACGTGGCTAACTGTGCTAATAATAGGGCACAAGTACCTAACACTAGTCGACATATTACCCCATGGTTAAAGGTTGACACGGGAGTTGTGTTGAACAGGGGCAGCATAGTCGTAGCTAGTTAAAAGTCCAACTTGCTACATGCTGGTGCTAGCTATATCAGGATCTTTTCGCTAGCCAGCAGAAGATAGCCAACGGTGGTTATGCTATCGCGTAAGCTAACCGCAGCTGGCTAACTAGCTAGTTAGCAGCGTCTTATCCCAGCATAGCTAACGTTGGGTATACCTGTCATCCATGGGGATGCAACTGTATATGCATTGGCACTAATTTAGTTTAACACAAGCTAATGCATGTTGACATGTATTATTAATGTATTTATCAACTGCAATACTGCCCTGACACAACTTAATCCCTACCCTCAACACTTGAAGCTAGCACGCTAACAGGTTGGCTAACTAGCTCCACGCGGCCTTCGGGCAGCCAGGATCCACAACAACATTTCCTTGTCAAAACGTCCCGCACTTCACACGGCCCGGACACGCACACAGAGACACTGGAGCCCGGTGCTGCAAGGCCAAGTAAACATGGTAGTTTAACAACAGTCCCAAGCTCCCCAGCACGTCAGAATATGGCTCTCTGACACTGGCAGTTTACCTAAATGTACGATATTTCTTTGCTAGTGTATTAAACTTTGGCTGTCTTACCTCTGCTTGTTCTGACAGCACAGGGTTTGTATGCGAGTTGTGTGGCTCTCTCTGGACACTCTCTCTCTCTCTCTCTTTCTCTCTCTCTCTCCCTTCGTTTTCCACAAGATGGCTGAGTACGAGTCACATGACATCAGATAAAACCCGTATGCTGTAGAAAGATTTGCTGACTAGCACGTATTGTTGAACAACGAGGTGAATATTACTAGTCTTTGTGTAACATTCACATGTTAGGGGACTGCTGCACAATATATTCACGCTCATCAATCGTGCCACATGAAATGACGTTTAAGACAAAGCCTGTGTAAATAAGAAGTGTTAAAAGTGTTGAGGGACTTTTTCCCCTCAAGTACACAGTAATGTAAGCTTCTCATATGGCATTACACCCTCTGCATGGTTACCCACAAATAACTGTATGGAGTAGTGACATAAAATTGTAACGAAAGTTGTTATTATTAGTTCAAAACATTATAGTGCAATTATGGTTAAATCAAGTGAATAATTGTAAGTAATTGTTTAAAAAAAGCCTATTTTTTCTTTTTCTTTATATGTTACAGTATTAGTGTCTCCACAATATCATTATGTAATATTATAAATTCACCTTTAGGTTGACAATACTGCTGAACAGTTGATATCAGGACTGTTCAGGACTGGTCTATCTTATAATAGACCAGTAACAAACTAATGCTGAGGAATGTCAGGTATGACATTTTGCATTCTATAAACAGTTTGTCTTTTACGTACACACACACACACACACACACACACACACACACACACACACACACACACACACACACACACACACACACACACACTTATAATTTATCCGTCACTGTAGCTGGGAATTTTCTCTCGCCTCACAACATCTCACAATTGCTTCGTGTGGGACTTGGCTCGTTGGTCTAGGGGTATGATTCTCGCTTAGGGTGCGAGAGGTCCCGGGTTCAAATCCCGGACGAGCCCTTCTTTCTGTTTTTTTTTAAGCATCTGTTATTTGTAAGTATTGTTACCTGTTGCCTCCAGCTCATCAGATGATGTCTGGCAGTTTCTACGGCTGAAAACTTTTAAGTGACTTATTTCTCCAATTTTCTCCCCCCCATTTCACTGTAATCATTTCTTTAAAAAAGCAACATAAAGTATTAACTTTATGCAAAAATACAAAACACGGACAAAAATGTTGTTTAAAAGGAATAAAATAGAAAGATCCGTTTCACACATAAATCGCATTATTTATTAGTTTATGCATTTTTTTGCATTTAACAGTCTATAAGTGTATACAATTTGATCGGAGAATTAGCTTTTAAGATATGACTTTTTTTTAAATCAAAAATTAAGAAATATGGATTTAAATCTTACTTTATTCTATAAACATATAAAATGTTCGTTTTAATCCTTTAAATATTTGCATGTAATGCCTAGGAAATAACAGAAATGGTTTGCTGTTCAACATTATCCTCCGTCTAAGTAATTCGCTAAGGGGATGACAGGGGTTATGCAAACAGAGCATGGCGCATTAATGGAAATTCAAAAAGAAAAACGTTCTTGACCCCGACGTGATTTGAACACGCAACCTTCTGATCTGGAGTCAGACGCGCTACCGTTGCGCCACGAGGTCTGAAGCAACTAACGACAATGAAACTTATATAACGGTAGTCTGTGTCGGTTCTGTGATCAGCGTTAACGTTATTGAATGTTAACTGGTCTTTTCAATTACTTTGCAAATAGCGTTGTTATTATTATTATTATTATTATGATTATTATTATTATTATTATCATCTTAATCAGCATCCACGTGGTATCTTCCATATTAGCTTTAATATAAAAAGGTAATTCCTTTATTGAAACATGGCCGGTTAGCTCAGTTGGTTAGAGCGTGGTGCTAATAACGCCAAGGTCGCGGGTTCGATCCCCGTACGGGCCAAGTCTTTTTGCTTTCATGACAGCAATGTTTAATTCTTTTCGATCGAATGGCATGTGTGAGGAACCTCGATGGCATTTGGCCAGGTACATGCAGGTACATGTGAACTGTGGATCACACACATTCATGTTTCACATCTTAGGTTAAGAGATATGCTGACGTCTGTACAAAAGTGTTTGAAAAGCTTGTACTTTTTTTTCAGTATACTGGATATTACATGAGACAGATCTATGGAAAATGACATGGACTTAGTAAATTGTTCCTTGAAAGACAGAGCGTTGGTGGTATAGTGGTTAGCATAGCTGCCTTCCAAGCAGTTGACCCGGGTTCGATTCCCGGCCAACGCAACTCATCTTTTTAAATCTTGCGTCTAACAAGATTTTCTACCAATTTATGTTATCTCTCTCTCCTCTTTGAATGCATTGTGATACAATCTGCAACATATCTAACATAATGGCACAAGATAAATGAGAAAACAGCATTCAACAGTGAATTGTTTCAAATCCATCAAACAGGAATTGTTACATTGTAAATGCTGTCAATAAATACATTGTACATAATTATGGACAGTTAGATGAAATATTTAAAAAATATCTATGTTTTTACATCTGTAAGCACAGTTGATTGTGGGGAGGCAAGTGATACTTGAAGTTTTACAGAGAGATAGCGCCAGTTGGGACAGATGTCATGGGGTCTTTTTGTCTTTTTTTCCCAAATCTATTCTATTCAAGATAAGATTAAATTAGACAGGATAAGATAATCTTTACTGATTCCCCACATGGAAAATTTGGTGGAATAACATGGAGCTAAACCTAAAATAAATAAATAATTAAAATCCCAGAGCAGGGGTGTCAATCTCATTTTCACTGAGCCACATCAGTGATATGGTCGGTCTCAATGGGCCTGTAAGATTGTATAAATGTAACTACTCCTTAACTGCTGTTAAATAACTGTCTCTATATTTGATTATTATTTATTCACGTTACAAATACTGTATATGCATTTCCATAGAAGTTAAAATATATGTGAGCGCGTTGCTCTGTATTATTATAACATGAATCATTTAAATTAATCAGGTTAAAAACCCATGTTACTCCATCAATCAAACATCAAACTTTTCAAGTAAATAACATAGACAATATCTTTGTTGCTTTAAAGCAGCAATGACTTTTACTTTAAGACAATCATATGTCTTTTAAGCTCTCGCGGGCCACATACATGACATGGCAGGAAAGACTGATGGCTGGCCTAGAATTTGACATGTGTCCTAGAGAGTATAATAAAAAAACAACAAAACTCTACTCTACAGTGCAATTATTTTATTACTCAAGTAATAAATTATTATTACTCAAGTGATAAAATAATGCAACCAATCCAAAAACACTAAAGTCTTTGCTTCATTTTGAAGTTTCAAAGATTAAACTAACTGAATATGTATGTGCTGTATATGTCTCTCTCTCAGCACTGTTTAATAATACAGGTTGTCATGTGGCTCTACAGAAAGATCAGAGTTTACCTGCTGAACAGGAAATATGTCACTGTTTCCCCTCTACCCAGTAAGTTCATTTGTTATCCTGTACACTGATGTTTATCCTACTTACCCTCTTTTTCCCTCTGTTGCCATGGATATGCTATTCCTATGGCAACTGCAGGCCTTTATGGATGGCCTCGGGCCCCCACCGTAGAGGACTCTCTGAACCTTTCATTACACATTCCCTTCAAGCTCACAGACAAATCACACAAGTAGCACGTACTCCAACTCGTTCTCTCTAACTGTCGCCCTCTCTTTCATCCTCTCTCTGCCCTCCCTCCTTCTCACTTTAAGTCGCTGTGCTGCTCCTACCCTGTGGTCACACTGCTGTATCTCACTTTTAATCCTTGATGCATTGCACTTGTCCAAAACAGCTACACAGCTGATTGTCATTTAGTTTGCATTTTCTCTGAATTACACTCTAGGCATTTACAGTTTATGTGAAAGTTGATGCCAGTGCTGGTTGTAAGAGGGCTGTGATCAGATTTGTAGTGTGCATATTGCTGTCATAGGAGTCAGTGCCCCAAGCTTTCTAATTTTCAGTGGCAATGGAAACCAGAGCTCCATCTTTAAAGATGCATGAGACGTCTTGAGCAATGGAGAATAGAGATGGGAGCACTGCCAAAGAAAGTGTTTCTGTGTCAGAGAGAGTGAAAGTAGGGAGGGCCAGGACTCGTGCATGTGACAGTGAGGTCGCCTGTGGCAGTGAGGGCCCAAGTTGAGGCAAGTTGAGTGCAGTGTCTGGACACTGTGTGTGCAAAGGGCAGGTGGGGGGCCTTCACCTGCTGAATGAACCCAGTCAGCGCTGGGGAGTACCACGGCCTTCGGGTGGGCTCGGCCTTGCTCAGCATCGTGGCGGGCTGCATCATTATCGGGGTGTCCAGGGAGTGTGATGCTGATGCTGTAGGAGGTATCTTCCTGGGAGCAGGGGGCCTTGGTGAGTGTGTAGAAGACTTTTTAGGAGCTGCTGATCTTGCTGTGGGAAGTATTTCTATACAGTTGTTAAAAGTCATCGATTGTTGCTGCTATGAGCATCTAGCCTGTATTTTTGTCTATATCTGTTTTGTCACTGAATAATGATTTAAGATTTATCAGTGTCACAGTGTATTCAAAGAAATGTTTTGATAGAGGACCATGTTCCTCTTTAAACTGCTTAAAACACATTGTTTTTGCAAATTCATACTTAACAACTTTCTCAAATTTTGCAAGAATTGCAATTGTGACCTTATGACATTGTACAGCAAATGTCCCTTTATTTGTATAGATTGCATAGACTCTATGTCTGTGATTATTGCTGACAGTAAGCTACCATACCCTGCCCAAATTAGTCAATTTCTTACTTAGGAGTTGGTTCACAAGAGGTGAAACTGGGAGTAACTGAAGCTCAAACATTGAATTGTGCCACTATTTGGGATTAATTGCTTGACATTTGTCACCTCCATCAAATGAGCAAGCTTTGGTTGAGGCACAGGAAAGGTACTTTTCTACAAACTGATAAAGGTTAAAAAAAAATATATTCACTCAAAGAAGAAAATAGTTGATGTTACTAGTATTATAATTTTTTACACATGGTGCAGCAGCACTTGGACCCCAACAATATGGGGACAAAGCTTATGTCAACAAAACATACAAGTTAAAAAGGTCGAGGAAGCGTGTGTGGTTCGAGAAACATGCACCCATATCTAAAAGACAAACAAATTGATATTTTTTGAAAGAAATTCATGCATGTCAGATATTCAGATGAAAGACCTGGCCTGTAACATTTTCCATCCACTCTTCTTGAAAAATACACCATGTGATTTGATACAACAGTGTAACTGGAACCAGCAGCCTCATGAGGTGCCCTGCTAAGATCAACTGCTTTCCTGAAAAGGAAGAGCAAAAGGCCAGGCTTTTGATCTGAGGAAGACAACATCAACATGCATTGTTAATGTGAAATGTACTCTGACTGACGTTTTGATAAGCGTTCAATCATTTATTTGTCTTTTTTTTTAACTGTACACAAGAATTTGGCAAATCAAAACTGTACACAGCAGCTTGATGGAGATCTTCCCTCTGGCAGCACTTGTGCAGCTAAGTACCATCTAATTATGTGTTTTGGGGCTTATGTGCCTTGATGCCTCCTTCAACACATAGGCTGACTAATGAGTATGAACAGAGTGTTCTCGGCAGATTCTTTTCACTCCTTCTGCAGTTTCATGACATTTTAAGCACATACATGCATCACCGCCACCCTCAGGACCTGCCAGGGTTTAATTCCAGCTCTTGTGGCTTGTAAGGGAAATCAATAACTGTGTTGAATTGGAGCTGAGTGCCACTGAGAGGCACAGAAGCACCACAGTTCAGATATTAACTTTAAGTTGAATAGGAAGAAGCATCAGATACTGCTACACTAAAAATAATCTGAAGGCTGTTTCATGAAACAATCTCATTGTTGTTTGTTATGTCTCTGTAAGTATGGAAACTCCTCTGAAAAAGGGAGGAGACTTTGTCTACCTTCTGCTGCAGCTCACAGGCAATCTGTGGCACCATGAGCAAATGAAATTAGCAGATGGCAATACATGAGAATATGCAAGTTATTATGTTTTTTTTCCGACAGTGAAATTTGATATGCCTTTGTAATGAGAATTTTCTCAGAGTATGCAGTACATGCTGCTTTCCTCCACTCCTGCTTTTGTTTCAATCTGCTACAAAATTAGGGCAAAAAATAAATACGATTGGTTGTTGTTTCTCTCGAACCCAAGACTGTGACAAATATTCACACTGACACTGCAATTAATCTTTTATACTCTCTTATTTATTCAGGAGGCGGTGATCAGGAAACTGTAGGAACTGTAGTAGTGTTTTTATATCATTTATCACATTAATTACACCATCTGCTTCCAGGCCTGCTCATATCGATCTACCCCTTTATAAAAGCCTGGCTGAACATCAACCATATTCTTCCATCCTTTGGTAAGTGTTTTGAAAATATTTTTTCTTTTTTTTGAAAATTCCAACGCAGAAACAGATACTAAATTTAATTGCACTTGTTGTTTTATCACATGTGCAATGCTGTGATGAATTTGAAAATCACAAAGGAAACTTCCGAGTACATCCCACACCTGCCATTCCACCTCAGGATCAACCTGTGGAGACGCTAAGAAGAGAAGGTGAGTGAGTTGCTTATTTTACTGCACATCAACACTCATATAGATAGTGCAGCTGCTTATACAAGCTTTTTATTCTCTCTCTAGTTTTAACCTGTAGCTGGTGAGAAGGTGACTGAGTGTGCGAGCCAGCCTCCACCTTTGTTTCAACAGAAAGGCAGCCGAGCATGGCGCAGGTTTCATATAACATTCAAAGACACTGTGTTCAGTGTGCCTCTTGACAGTGAGCCATCAGGTCCATGTCTGTTATTTGTTGATAACAAATCTGACACCGGTGTGCAGACCAGAGAGCTAATAGTTAGCACCAGGGAGAAGGCTGTTGTGTCTAGGTGGTTATTGCAGAGCATCGGCCGCCGCTCTGAAATCTCATGGGTGCAGGAGAATACCCCCAAGAAATGGTGTGATTTCTTCTTTCATAACCATTTTTTTTTTTTACCAAGATGGAAAACATTATAAGATATCATGCTACAAAGTGACATAAACATATAACATTTTTATATATTAGTCCATCAAAAAATCAAGGCCACATTATACAGAATACCTGAATAAAACATCAGTTTGCAATAATTACAAACCAATCATACAAGTCAAATAAATAAATACACCATGAAAAGAAGACCTACATGTTTAAGTATATAATATATTCAAATCAAGAGCTGAACATTAATAGTGTTTGTTCTTTTAAATTGTTAATGTGTAAGTGTGTATTTGGTTTTCAATCATTTTAGATATTTGAATAAAATGAACTCCTAATGATCAGTTCTTAAAGAGAGGTGGCTTTGCGCGTGAAAAATGTTGCCAAATTCAGGGAAATGTTTCTTTTGGATTTTTTATTTGATTATTTGATTACAATCTAACAATTAATTGACTGAATTTATTCCTGAAGATCTTTGTAGGGCAACAAAAATATAGAGATTTGACTGCTGTTTCTGTACTATTTATTTATAAAACACATGCCATTTACTAGCAAATGCAAATATTCTTGTTAAAAAGAAAGTACGCTGGTAAGGAATGATTGTGATATCATGAGTTAGTATTATAGGAGCACTGAATGATGGGATTTCCTTACTATACCTTACCAGAATTGTCTTCATGGTTGTGGCTGTGTTCCTCTTATATAAGGCTATTTAACTGCACTCATACACTCATTCAGTGGTGCAGCTGCATATACCTACATTTCATCTTATCTAGTTATAAGTGGTAGCTGAATACAGGTAACTACATAATGACAGTTTGAGCACGTGTTGTGCCCTTTTTCCGTGAGATTCTGTTTTCTTCCTCCTGCCAACATTCATAGTACGATACGGCTCTTAGTTTTCCACAGACTGGCAAAACATGTAATGTCACACTACGTGATGCCCTGCTGTTTGTCTTTTCTCCTGTGCTTTTGGCAGGAACTCAGAGTCAACTCAACCTGGAGCGGTCTAAGAGCCGAATGGGAACCTTTGTGGAGGGCGGACCAATGGCTGAGACCAACCCAGATGAGGGGTATATGACCAATATCCTGTTTTTATGTTCATATGCATTTAATGTGGATTGGTGGATTACACACTAGAGCAAGAAAAGGGTCATGTGTACACACATATAATCAGTACCAAAGGATTATAACGTTTTCCTAATCTCTTATTCATCTTATTTTGTGCCCACTTTGTAAGAAATACAGTGTTGATTTGTAGATATATTCAATAAGAATGTTTTGATGACAAAAACTTAACATGGGCAGCATTACATTTCCTCCAAAGCATAAAAATCTAATCCAATTATTACGTATGAATATTATTCTAAACCAGGTTGTTTTAATTCTGATGAATAATTCAATCTTCACTAAACCTGCCTCTCTGGCAGGTAAGAAGTAAGAAGTAAGAGCAAGTGATCCATCTTTGAGCACTTTGCTGCCCTGCCAGGGGTCAATGCTAGGCCTGATTTTACTCTCAATTTAGGCTGAATAAGCATTTATTAGAGCTGTGAGAGATCAGCACCAGTCATTTGTTTAGTAACTGACAAAGACTTCTGAATCATGAGCGTTGTCTGTCAGCAGCACTGGCAGACGAAGTGTAACATGACAGCTGTTCATTTTCTGTTTCTTACTGACGGCCCACATTGTTTTCCCAAGACCAGGACCGCAATCAGCTCCTTACCCTGACCAAGTGGTTCTACCTTTAAGATATTTAAGCCGACTAATTTTAGTTATTGCAGTGACTGAGAAAATGTGGTGTTTTCTGAAACTGTTTCATTGTTTCAAATTAACTTATCAAATTTAAAATTATTTATTTATTTTTGGAAATATTTATTTGTCTCAATCCCCTTTTCAGTGTCCTCTCCAAAAAATTGGGGACTACACATAATTGACCCAGACTTCTGACATCTCCCGATCATTATAACGTTCCACTGTTCTGACCGTCGTTTAAAGGTGATGCTGTCCTTTCAGACAGAGACTCTATGTTACTTCAAAGAAAATGATTTGACCTACAGTATTTAGATACATGTCTGCTTTTGTCTCACATGCTTCACTTTAGGTGTTATATATGTTGATATGTATTGATATGTGAATTGATTGCTAATTAATCGCCATAATTGTATTTTCTATGTTTTGTGTTATTGTCCAGTAACAATTTTTGTGCAGTAGTTTAAAAGAGAATGTGATAAACATTTTAATTAAGTTAATATTTAAGGTGTAGACATTTTTTATCATAGCAAAATTGACAAAAGAGAGTGATTAAAACATCTTACATATGCACTTTTTGTTGCCCATCCAAATGATTTATTGGAGAAAAGCATACTTTCAAAATGAACAAATATACAGCTTGTACCTGTTTTTCATTGTAAAAAAAAGTCATTTTAGATGTTTTTTTACAGTCCTAACCCACAAAGGACATATTTTTGTTTTGTCAGATTAGATAATTTTTCCATGTGCAACACCAAACATGTATGATAATCCACTGATTAATGCAGTTTGTCACAAATGAAGGAAAGACGCTGTCAACAAAAGCCTCCAAGCTAATTGTTTTTACATGAATATAATACTTTTTCTTTGTTTGCAATGATTATAGTTCATCTGTATCAGAGCCACAGATGGACATAATGCATTATCCCTTGTTTATGTGAGTCATGCTGTGGTGTTTTGCAGGACATCCTCAGACATGCCAGACATCTTATCTAGACGGAAACTAAAGCAGCCACCCTCGGATCAAGACCTGCCATGACGACGTCACGTGACCTGACAGACACATATTATTCAACTTCATCTTTTCAACTTGGTTTCTTTCAAATATGGGGCAAAAGGTGATGGTTTGACTCTTTCTGATTCCTTATTTGTTCAGTATAGTTGTTGTACCTGCTGAACTTGTCCTGTTGATGTTGTTCGTATGAGGTCTAATAAACATCTCCAAAGATTCAATTGTGATCATTAGCAAAGTACTTTCAGACTTCCTGACACTGAGTGAAGCAAATTAAGCCCAGTAGTCCCACTCATGTGCAGCTCATCTCATCAACGCACAATGTTCTCAGCCAGCAATTAAGAAATTATTACGGTCGTTATGTGATGAAGAGACTCATACTTTATTCAGCTCAAGTTCCCCCTGCCTGCATTTGTGACGAGCAGAACAAATTGGAACACATGCATATGTACAAATACACACACACACACACACACACACACACAAACAAAAAGCTACTTCCTTTGCCTGCATACAGTGAACTGCACCCCCGCAGTGAAACATAATACATTGATATTCAGGACAGCACAGGCAGAATGGCTGCTGCATGGAAAGTGGCGTGGGGAAGAATGCTGTGCACTGACAAAAACTGTGACGTGCTGTGAGGCTGAATAATGCAAGCAACAGGAGCCCAGAGGAGGCTGCAGCGCCTTGATGACAACCAGCAGTTTGATTGTCAGGCCTCAAATCACAATGCCACAATTCCACAATCCCTCTGAGTCTCTATGAAGTTAAACAGTGGTTACCCAGGAGAAGATACATACCCAGTTACCTGCCCCAGCATGCACTTGTCAAAAGGTGGTGAAAGATCCTGAACCCCAAAGCCATTTCAGGGTCAGTTCACCCAAATTACACAACACAGTACTACACAGACAATATCCTTAAAGGTTCCCAAAACATATATGTATTTATTAAAATTACATTTGGAAAAATCATCACAATTAACCAGACACAGTGTTGCAGTCACACTGGAAAATGACCATTTGCTGTAAGTGGAAAAATTTACTTTTCTAAATTGTAATTAGTTTGATAAGTTACAACATACTAAAGGTGAATTCTTTACTGATGGTTTATAAAAAGTTATCAGGCCTTCATCTTCCTCCAGCAGGACATTTGCTTTGTCTTCTAAGTTCTTTAAATCATCATTAGACCCCTCCAGTGGACTATTGGACCTCTGAATTTCTGCATCTATAATTAACGTGTTATTAACATTTAAATACAAACTGCCAACCTGTTGGGTTATTAGAAATATAGAAACTCATGACGCTTTATTACTGATTTATTATGACTTACCAGCTTGGCAATCCTAAGGTTGTTCTGATCAATGACAGGTAATTAATTTATTATTCCTAATTAAGACCATTAATTAAACTGTTAGATGCAACTTATGAATCTTTATTAAAGGATTTATTGTTAGAAAGTGGCACATGCTATTATTTAATGGTAGGATTGCAAACATAAAATGAGGAGTAACTCGTTGTTCGTCGATATCAGATAATAAATGATCCCTTAAACACAATTTCAGTGACGAAATTAGTAAAAAAAATCCTCCTGCAAGGATCAAGAACAAGCAGAGGTGAGGTGGCGAGCTACAGGCAAGACACGCACACACACACGCACACACGCCAGGTTGAGCTGGTAAAGGATGGATCGGTGAGGAGGAGGCAGGACAGTCGCATCCAGAGGTCCACAGAGGAGGGACGAGGTTCTGCGCGGCAGATCAAACATGAAGTAATGAAATATGCTTTCTTCGGACCGACTGTCGGAGAGGTGCCTCACATTTCTTAGCCGTTTTCCTCCATTTCCGCTGAAGGACGACCTGTCAGGTGCTACGTGCGTCCCGGTCCACATCAGGAGCAGCGCGCGGTGTTGCGTCTGTGTGTCAGAGGAAATGCCATCTCACCTAAGTAATGCTCCATCTCCCCTCGGATTTAATATTCCTCGGCAGGTCGGATCGCTTCGCTTTGTGTTTCCGCGGCCACTGATTGAATGGCTGTCATGACTTGTGCCCTCAGGACTGTTTAAAGCTACGAAAGCAGGATGAAAATCCCTCTTTTGGTGTTGGTGCGTCCTTTCAACCTCTCAGTGATTACACCCGGTAATTAGACTCTGAATCTCGGTGAAAATCTACAGATGAAACAATGGGAAGAGCTTCAGTGTGTCGTGTATGATGGGTAAGGGTTGTTTTTTACGGTTTTATTTAACAGAAATGCAAGATATCAGTGCAGTGAGCAGGCTTCTAAATGTGCTCCAAGCAAAGCCTAGTTCATACTTAAACGTGCTGTTTGTAAAATATTTTTGGGTATTATATTCACTGATTTACTTGCATCTACACATTCACAAGAAAATCTTCCTTTCCTCAGACCCCCTGTCTTCATCTGTACTGTATGCACTTGAAAGGGCTCCATGCAGGAACGAAAGGGCTGATTTGATTGCAACTAAATACTGAAACGCTTTCCCCCCAGTGGCCTAGCTGGCACGAGTAAAGCAGCTGCAGTATAATTGCACACATTTTGCCTGACAAAACAAGAAAATATAAATAGTGATTCTGATTAATCATGATAAATAATGAAGCAGCAGCCCAGGACTATCATGTAAATATGCAACAATGGCTCATTAAAGTTGCAACACATGCTACCCATCAACTGTTGCACGGTTATTGTTTATGTCAATCTCCACTTTGATCCTTTATGTTTTTTGCCTACACACAATTAAATGTTTTTGTACAGAGTTCAAATTTCAACGAGCAAACAAGCAAATTTGTGTTAAAGACACAGTGTTTAGCTAATTTTTCACGATTTCAGTATAAGATAAATATCCAGTAAATATTCTCCTTCCACAGATGTGGGCCACCAGTATAAACCACTGCTGGATATCAACTCATACTGGATGAAGTAATTCACAGTGTATTCCACTTATAGAACAAAGGTATTTATTATAATACATCGGTCAACTTCTCTCCTGATATATATATTTTATAGGTGAAGCAGGGCAGACTGATAGATGTTCAGAGCTCATTGATGGATTATACAAACCCTCTGAGTGTGGATGCTCCACAATGCCCAATGTGATCTTTAGATGTCCAGTGATAAAAGTGCACAGGACATGGAGAGGCACTTATGAAATGGAGAGTTTCTTTTCTTTTATTGTGTGTATGTGGAATAAAAACTCTTACAGCTATCATGTGTTCTCATTTACAGGCAGAGGCTGTGAATTTATTTAAACGTTGCCATGGGGAAGAGTTTGGACTGAGACTTTGAAAGATTTGATAACACAGCAGAAGAGAGAGCCTGGAGGTGAAGACATGGTCATCACTGATAGAAACACCGGCACACCTGTGCCTAAAAAGGAGTCCCAGAAGAAGAAGAAGAGGAAGTCTCGCCCTCATGGTCTCCCCTCTCCGGCGCTCTGCTGTGCCTGTGGCCTATGCATTATGCTGGCTGGACTCAACATCACCCTGGTGGGAGCATTTGCCTTCAGCACACTGTTGCCTTCCGCAAATCCCTCGATCATCATCGGACCTATCCTACTGCTGGTGGCCTTTTCCTTTTTTGGGGCCTGTTGCGTGTGCAGCCGCCTGCCTCCTCCCCACAGCTCACGTAGGTCTAAGGTGGGCGGGAGGGGCACAGGGCTGATGGGACATGGTGGACTTGCTGGTGGAGCAGCGTTTGAAATAGAGACCAGCGAGCACACGCTGCAGGATACCACAGCTGTGCAGCTCAGCCCAACATCCTCCCCTGGATCATCCCAGGCATCCAGCCCAGAAAAGGATGCTCCTGATGCAGCCCTACCAGGTCCCGGCAAGCTTTTCACCATGGAGACCAACGGCCCTTCCTCTGTTTCCGCCACCGCAGTCTACTCAGCCTCCACAGCAGCAGGAGGGGAGGTGAGGCTCAACCTGCCACGTGAAGTGGTCACCTAGCAGCACAGAAACTCTTCCAAGGCCAGAGTGCTAGCAGTGTAAATATCCTTCTGGGCTGAGGGCTTGTTGAGTGTGATTGTGTCCTCTAGGTTACGTAGTGCCATATTTCTGGTCGTGACAACTTGTCAACAGTATGCTTTTGATTTTCTCGCTGTGCAGCCAACTGGTGATTAGCATGCAAAGTTAATGAAACTTCCCAGTATTTGTGGATCATAGGTTTTGGAATTCAAATTCCTACCTCTATTGTGCTGTTTTCCTACAGGTCTCTGTTCTTAACATGGGGCATTATGAAAAGTTTTCATGTACAAAACAAACTAAGTGTCTGAACCCATGAACATTTATCTTTCACTGTTACTCTGGTTCACGGAAACCTCAGCTGTCAGCAGTGATTTGAGAGGGCTCGCCCGAAGAATGTGATTGTTGATTCATCCTTAAAACCTAAAGATTCGATGTGAAAGGTCATCAGTGAAATGTAAAGGTACATTTATGTTGACGTTTGGCATTTTGTGTGCCATTCCCAGTGCTGAACTTGTTGTGAGGGCAAATATTATAAGTCACATGGGTCCCAAAGCAATATGCTCACCTGAGATTAAAATCTTGGCATTTACAGCTCTTTTTACAGGCATGTGAGTACACACTACTTGTCTACAGCCAGTGCATTTACAATGAAAAATGGTGCATATACAACAATGTGTTACAGTATATTTATGTACAACTGTGTACAATGTTTGGTCACGGAAGCATTATTCAAAGACAAACTTTTGTCGTCACACTAACATCAACACTGTGAATACTATGTTTCTCTCCACATCCTCTAAACGTTGCCACAGCTCAAATTGTGATCTTTTTTTCCCACTGATTTATATACAATGCGATGCAGTTTAGGTCCTGATCCATGTGGGATAGGGACTTACCTCACTGTAAGGCATAAAGATGTGTCCTAATGATGATTTTGTCATCATGAATTTGAGCTTCTTGTTTTGTGAACACTTGAATTTCGTAGTATTGATATGACAAACTTAAACTTCTTATTCAGCAGAAGTTAACTTCTACTGGACTTAGTATACACAATATGGACAAGCCAAGACATCTAATAGAGTTTAGATATACAGATTGCATAATCACGTCACTGTGATGTCTTCTTGCCAGTTATTCATTTGACTGGTTACATGAGACATTCAATCCCTGATTTCCTTTGAAAGGAAAGTTGCCTTAGACCGAGATATCAGGATCAAACTAATGAGGGCTATAACAGAAGTGCACAATAGTGTTTTTTTCGGAAAACCTTTGTTTGGCTCTTGATTTCTATTCCATAACGTTGGGAAAGCTTCACCAAGTTTTTTTTTTGTGGATGTGACAAATGCATGCAAATGACTTCAATGTTTCATCACAGAGGTTGCAGGAGAGTGAACACCTGTGTACAGGGACACAATCTAGAGCATTCCCTTGTACAGTATTGACCTTCATCACTTGTGATACAGCTCCTCAAAGGGACCAGTTTTTCTGTCAAAGACTCTCTCTCTTGTGTCAAATCAGAGTGCTGAGCCTATTTTGCATGTTCAGAGGACTGACTCACAGAAATGCAAACACCCTGTTGTGAAGTATTGGTGTTGTGTATTTTAATTTGTGTAGCACTTAAAACATATGGAAAATATAAAGGATAGAATATTTTTGTGAAAATTATAATTTGTTTATTTTAAAAGTAACTGATCCAAATGTGAATCCTTCAAAAAAGATATAAATAAAAAAGCCTCTTTCAGTAGAACATGAGGTTGCTCATTATGTATGCGTGGCATGACACCATGTTCTTGCTACATTGCATTTTGTGTCATCATGAAGTGAAATGAATAAATATGGCCAAATGGATTTGTTACATATTTAAATTTTAGACAAGTTGAGTGTGATCGTGTAGGATAACAGTCATTTTTACAAGCATTGTTCATTTCAAGAGTCTGTAAAGAGTCTTCACAGGAAAACCACAAGACATAAGACATAAGTGTTCCCACACATGTGTCAGAAAGAAGGTGTCAACCTCAGGACAAAGGTGTTATCTTTCTTCTTCAGTACACCTTTCCATGTTTAATCCACCTCCTGTACTGAGGCACTGATGCTGCCAGTGTCACATCCAGGGATGCAACTAATTACTGACTGATCACTAAATCAGTTTATCATTCGGTTCATATAACACATCACAAAATGATCCATAAGCCAGATACATTCCATATACAGTAATATAAAAGAGAAAAAAACAAGCAAATCTCCACATGTGAACAGAAACCAGCAAACGTGTTGCATCTTTCCTGACAAATGACTTGAAGGAAAACTTCTTAAAGATTTTTCAAAGTTTTTTTCTACTTTTTTCTACTGTGAAAAGCCAGTGCTGACTGGTGGAAATATGGGCTGAAGAGGTAAACACGAAATGTTCCTAAGTCGCTTAACAAATCAAGATGGCTTTGAATAAAGAACACAATATGGTTATGTGTGTTTAAAGTTGTTTCCACTGGAGGGCACCAGAGCTCCAGCTATGAGTCCCAATGAGGTTATATAAAATGTGACGTTTCACATCAAGCCATTAGGTGTCAGTAAATCATAACAAACCCATGTTGGCTATTGTTGAGGCTGTCAGGGACCTAATGGTGTAGCAGATTATACTGAGTGGATTTGGTAAAATGATAAACCACATATGGATTGTTGTTATGCAGAAATATTAGCAATTGTTTGTTTTCACAAAACTTTGTCTTTGCGAGATTAACTTGCCAGACATGTCTGTCATCTACATCATAATTTCTTTTCAGATTCCTTATCTCAGTGTGAGGACGTGAGAGTCGGCTGCGTTTGGAAATCTCAGTTGATAGCAGTAATTACATCAAAGTTATGAGACAATCATCTTGAGCATCCACAGTGCTGATAAAGCTCTGTTGTGCTCATGAGCCGGGGAAAAGCACAGATCTGGGGTGCCCTACTTTCTGAGGCAGCTCACAAATGACAAAATGGATTCAGGATCTTTCCTTTTTTCTACTGGAGGGGCTAGAAAACTACTGATGTTCAATTTCACGTTTCAATTTCTGAAAAAAGGTTTAAATTTTGAGTCCCGCTCTGACTGTTAGGTCCTCTGAGTCTTGGCTGGCAGTGCCAAAATGAAACACCAGAGAGATGTAGAAGCATAGCAAGAGGATGATGTGTCGGTGTAAAAACCCTCTTTAGTTTTTGGTTTTATAATATAAAAACAACAAGATTGTATCTGACCCATTTTTCCATTCTTGCTTGCTGATGCTCCCCCATGCGTTTTTACATAAGTTTACAGTAATGATGGGGTACAAAGCTGTCAGTGAGAGTTTGAAGCAGCAGATGGTGGGTTGAGGCTGGTTACTGTATGAGCCAGCTGGGGAACTCAGCCAAGACACTGACGCTGTCACATATCGGCAGCATATAAAGGGATTTTCTCTGAGTAAACCTGAACCAGAACGGTTAATATTTTGGCAAAATGGGAAAACTACTGCCTCCCCTCCTTTCAACTGCTTCCAGGTTTATGTTGCATTACACAAAACATTTCCCATGGGGCCACTGTCAAACATGCCTACTTCCTGCATCCTCTGCTTGTTGGCCTTCACTGAAGAGGCTCATAAAACATTTTAAATGTTTAGCCAGCTGGAGGCTGGAAGATTTACTGCCTTTGGGGGGTGCACAGGTTTGTAGGTGAGCAGAATATTTACACGTTTATTCTCTTGGTGAACAAAGGTCAGGTCATGGTTTAACGCTGCAGTTAAGCTTAGTTGTCAGAAAAAGGGACCAAATTAAAGCCACCCTTTGCCCTTTGAACCTCCATGACTCCCTGTGTCCTCAGGCTTCTTCAAAAATCCATATTCATAAGCACTTCCAGTGGAAAAAAGCTTAAGAGCAAAGTCCGCATGCTGTTACGACGTTAGAGGATCACTGTGCCTTTTTAGCAATACTTGTTTTACAATTCCCCAGGTCATGAATGCAGACTTCCTTATTGCTAAAATAAACCTACAGTTGTAATGATGAATGAAGATTGAATGATATGATAATGATGAACGATCCACAGACTTACTGTCTAAGCTTTGGACCTGGATTTCACTTTTATCACGGCAGCTATAAAATATACTTGGTGACCACAAAATGCTGACCTTTGCTATGCGTCTGCACTGGCCATAGTTGATGCAAGAAGTCATGTTTATGCAGGTTGTTCCTCTGTTCGTCCCTTTTTTGGGAACACCTTGAGGGAATTTCTTTTCATCTGACAAACATAAACTTGGACCCAAGTATGAACAGATTTTTTGAGTTCTGGTTGTCAAAAGTCAAGACCATTGTGACCTCACAGATCATGTTTTTGCTTTTAACTCAAGCATTTATATTCTAGTTATGCAAAACCTTTGCACAAATAGGATAAGTTGAATAAATTCTGACTTTTTATATTCAGAAGGTCAAAGATCAACTTCATTGTGTCATCAATCCATGCATCCTCGAATTAGGCGAGTTACAACTCCCATTTCTGAGCAAAATGAATGAAACCTCAGGAATTAGAGTCTTCTCTGTCCCTTCACTGTATTCTGTGAGTCCAGTCCAGAGTTTTTCGATTTGGATCCCAAGCTACTCGTATGAGTCCAAACTCTTCACTTCCTCCGTTTAGATGACAAACATGACTCCTGCACAGCTGCTAGTGGTCCACAACATGCTCATTGGTTTTGCTGGCATTAAACTTTCGGTTGATTGTTGTTGCACCATGTGACAAAGCTCTCTTTCAGTCCTCTGAATCAAATTCTCTTGTAAAAATAGACTCAAACTGAAAGCAGCACATTTCTCACTGAAAATGACTTACTCTCACATGTAAATATAGAGCTAACAGCAAGTTCATCTTGAAAAACATTTTAAGCTATTTTATTACATGAATGTAAACTGAAGCTTGGCTGGTTGGTGAAGGTATGTAATGGCCAGGCAGTAATTCTAGTTGTTCAGCAAACAATAAGAGCAGATCAATGTGTTGAATTCCTGTCAGAAAATAGAAGCAGAGCAAAGAGGCAAAGACATACTGTGAAACAGCAGCAGCAAATATTGACAGCCACTGTTTGCATCTTTCATACTATATTTGCATGTTGAATCTATATGAATTACAGGAACAAGTTCAGTATCATCCAGCACTACTGGGTTACAAAACCACTGACAAAGCTGTTAGCACATCAGATATTATCAGTGTAAAGTCACTTTTTGTTGACAGCCTTGAGCAAATTGTAACATTGCTCCTGTTCACACACATATTGAGCTGCTGTAATGAATGAGACTGATTGTTGATGGAGGTAAGATATAGTGTGAAAACCTGGAGAGGTCTGGAAATTCGAACTGTAGAAGTGGCAAACATGCACGAGTTAACCTCAGAAACAGCGGATGCTTTTCTTCTTTATGCCATGACGAGACGCCACACACACACACAAAAACATACAATCACACCTGCAATCTCGAGCATCCCATCCGCTCTAAACCGGAGCGTGGCGGATCCCGACGCTCTGTTCATGTGCTCCTGTGTGGATGTGCTTGTGTGTGCGAACATTCTCAGTTGAATGAGTCGGCAGAGGAGGGGGATGGAGGGTGTAATCAAGCTGAAAAGATTAGGGGAAGACGAGCTGCTGAGGATCTATGAGAGCAGACACTGGTTATATAACCCTAACCCAGTTCACTCCGCTTCCAAAGACGGGCTGGGAGGGAGGACAACGAGGATTTACTGAACTGGGGTGAATCCTTGTGTTTTTAAACTAAAATGAACCAGGACAGTTGGTTATCTGCATGCACTGTCGATTCAGATGACAATGGGTGTCAAATTCTTATTCAGACACTGTTTCTCAGGGTCAGTGAGGAGGTTACAGATTGCTTTGTCAGAATAAATTCATCGACTTATTTAGTGCAGGAGAAAATGCTAATGATTTTGTTGTTATCGACGTTGTGTCCACCTTTTGGTTATTGCTTCATTGCACTGGTGAGCACAGCAACATATCCCAGGCCCTCCCTGTAGCCCTGCAAGTGCAGTGTTTACTCAAGATTGGTCCCCTTTGAACACCTTCGAGTATCTTTGAACACATGATTGGGATCATATCAAAGTTGGCTTCTAAGTGTAGATAGGGTTGTTTTGGTCCTCCATGTGCCATGCATGGGCGGGCCCTGGACCTTGTGACTGGGCTCTTTCTGCTGGTCTCAATGGAGCTGTTTGAAGGCGACATGGAGAAGAAGGCACCCCACAGTTCAGGGGGTAAAGATGCAGCAGATTTTGATCAGAACCATTGAGGGTCCTAATAGTATTGCTGGAGTGCTCTGCATACCAATAACAGCTGACAATGGGTCCGTCACCATTCTTAACTCCTCCATTCACCCCCAGTAAATGGCAATTTATTCAAGTGGCCGGGGCTGTTGCATAACCTCGCTTTTCACAAGTCTATATGTGGGCCCTGGGAGAAGGAAACATACACAGTGGTGTACATAGAGTGGATCCCAGAGCAGTTCTGGGAACATATAAAAGCCACAAGAAAACAAATAACAGCGTGACCACCAGGACATAGCTTGATGTGAGTAGCATTAATGCAGGGGCGGTCAAATCAATCACTCTTTCCTATATCCAGCCATTAACAGAGCCGATCAATGTTGCTTCAGTAATGCTCAGCTACAGTTAGGCCTGTTTTCCTCTACCTCGACTACTGGGTGTCTTTGACCTGTTCTGTGAATGTTATCCTTTTGCATGTGGTGCACTGTTTAACCGAGCAGATCAATAGACAGACCTAAAATAGAATGGTGATGTGCCAATATTTAAGGCAGCTGGTCAAATATTCAACTCGTGAGTCCAACATACCAAAATAATATTTTGTTTTCAACCAGGCAGTGCAGTAAACCCGACAGAGAGGTGTCAGGTCAGGAACAGTGTTTCTATGAGTTTTTAAGTTACGTTTGATCAGACAGCTGCACAGTTACAGAACAAAATGAGCTGACTGAGAACTGTATCGGGATGTCCTGCAGTGCGAAAGGGTTGGTAAACAACATGTGGTACCACTCAGTTCCAGCAGAGGCCCCTGTTTTTCAAAGAAATACAGGAACAATGAATGAACGACACTTCTCCACAGCAGACTGCTTCAGACCGGTTCCTGTGCTCCACATTTAAGAGAGGCTGTCATCCTCTGAAATGCAACATTAGGGCCGTCAGCTGTTTCTGTGCCATCATCTCACTGCACCACAGTGTTCTGGGCTCAGTTTAACTGCTGATCATTTGTGATTCGTTATGTGATGCACCTGATTGTTTTATATGCAGCAGTTGAACTTGTATAAACTTCCATGGCGTATTTTTGCAGTAGAGGCAATCTTCTGTCATTACGATGCAATGCAAATAGCTACTTATTGTAGCATTGTCCCAACATGCTCTTATGTCTCCTTTTGTGGGTTTGTAATGATGTGATAATAGCCTGCCCAGTGGGTCATTTCATGGATGAAAGGATGACAGGTAGTTTTGTACTTAACTGCACACTGTCCAGTTCACCGCTTAAATATATATTGTGTGGAATAATAATGATATGATCAGTAAGAGGAGACTGTTGAGGAATGACCCTTGATTAAATTGAAGGCACCACTGAGAGCCATGTGTTGCGTATCAGGTATTCACTGAGTGTCCTTTAAATAAATAATGACAGGCTTCCAGACATCTCTGGAGCACATGACAGCGTGCCCACCACATAACCAACGGCCTAAAAGTTCCTTCTTCCGTTTTGGAAGAAAAGGTCTTATTTAGTAGTTTGCTGGTAGACACAGGCCACCTGTGGAAGACAGGAAACCCTCTTGCCGTGCGTCATGTCAGTTTTAAAGCAGAGAATCGGTTTGCCATGGCAGCGGGTATAGGCACACACGGCACTGAGGGGGTGGCCGATCTGTGTCAGCACTCATTACCATCCGCTGCCTTGGTGGATGCCTCTTCCAGGAGTCCTTTAGAAATAAATAAAAGAGAGATGCTTTACACTTTAATGACTTTCCCACAGTGGCTCTCCAAAACAACAGCACCCCTTAAATTGCTGTGCCCTGGCTGAGACTAGAGGAGAGTCCCCACTGCTCAACAGAGGAAGGGAAATACTGAGTCCAGTGTCTGTCCACTCTGCAAGGCCAGCCAACAGGGAGGGGGGGATAATCAGGTCTTTATGTGGCATGGGGCCTACAGGAGACAGCCTCTGTATTGTCCTTACAGCACCCTCCCTTCTCCCGGTTTGATTGTTCGTCTGGATCCAACACATGGTCACGTTGCAAAACCCCCACAACACAAACTAAGGTTTTTGCATCAACTTCCCCCCTCAACAAACCCTGACCCATCAGCCAGTAGACGTTCAGCTCAAAGCAAACAGATGAGGCAATGTGTTCTTTCACAAGTAATTTAATAACTCTTTTTCCAGGTACTTGTTCTTGTTTAGATCTTCTGTTGGCAGGTTTATAAAAGTAAACATCCAGACCTGTGATTTAAGTGGCTCGCCGTGATCACATGACCTCTCTCTCCTTCCAAAAAATCTCTTGTGAAGATTATCTGTTTTGTTGGAATTCACTGTTGACAGAAGAACAAGTGGACGCTTACCAAAAGTGTGACACTGCCAGTGTAATGGTGCACATGGACTGATATACACGTTTCTACTAAATGGAAACAGCAAAGCAATGTCAACAATAGTTGCTCCAAAACATTAAACACTCTTATACACATGTCAGCTCCACAAGATAAATGCTGATATCAAAGCCAGTTATGTAACCACTGAGATCTATGAAGTTGAGGACTGTGTGGAGTTGGTTTTCATCTTTGATCTCCTGGAACTTTATGAAAATAGATAACTACCTTGTTGCTATAAATAGTTTTTTTTTTAAAATAAATCAAATATGTTGAGTCTGGTGCCAGAGTGTTCCTTGAGTTTCATTAAAATGGTTCATATTTCCTCTTACTGATGCAAAACACATGGCCAGATAACATTTCCATATCTTTTAGTGATATCAGTAATTATCATTTGTTATTTTGGATAGAAAAGATAAGAAAATAATTGCAAACAATTCCACCAAACAACAGTCAGAAAGAAAACATTCTTTGTCGGCTTTATTTGACTGTTAAACTCCTGGTGTGAGACAAGATAGTTCCTTAAATTGCACAGATTGTGAGTCAGCATCAAAATTTCATGTTGTTATCATCAGCGAGTCGTCATAAGGGATGCAGGGGTTGAGGTTTTGTCAATTAACAATGCTAATTTTAGCTATGACTAAAATTAGTCAGTCACCTAAATCAGTTTTAGGGTCTGTCTACAAGATATCAGCAAACAAGACACTGTTAAAGTGGATTACAGCCGACTGAGTACACGTGTAATAAAATATAATCCCCACTGCAGTTACAAATCCACGCTGAGCCAAGTGTGTGTCTGTGTGTGTGTGTATTATAACAAATTATGACTGTATGTATGTATTCTGCCTCGTCTTTTCTTTAAGACTTTGATTTCATACATAATACAGCACTCTATAATAATACTGCAGTTTCAGTTTCAAATAAAATGTGACCATAAATCTGCTGCTGCACTAAGTAGGTCATTTGATCTTGTGATGTTCTTTTAAACGTGTTATCTAAAAACCTGTTTGATGGGCAGGTGACCTATCCAGGACGTTGGCCTGTTATCTTGATGAGCTGAAAGCACAACTGAGAAGGAATAGAATAAACAGTTTAATGAACTACAGAACTGTACATGGACAATATACACTAAATTTGTTTTCATATCTTGTTTTAATGCTGTTAACAGCTGTGGAAAAAGAGCCGAATATGAAATCCCTGTATGTGTTAATGCTTTTGCTGATCCCACAAACCTTCATTTAGTCCTCATCTACAAATTATGTTCTAAGATTTCTTTAATGACATTGTTTTAACCTTCAGTGCTATTATCCTCATCAGCCTCAGCATTAGCTTGGTTAGCTTCATAGCATTTAGCTTGAAGCCTCAGTAGAGCCTTTATAGCATGGACGTAGACTCTATGTCATGTTATCACATTACAGCAGAAAGAGTGTGTGGGAAATTTCCTTTTACTACCAAGAATGGTGTCTTAAAAGCTCACACAAATTTGCATTTTCATTCATTCCTGGATGTCTGCTCAAAGTTATTTTTTGCCCTGAGAGGGGGAGTTTTCTCATTTTTTCCATCAGGAGCACAAACAATGGAGAACACAAGAAGAAATAACCCAGTGAGTTGATAAATTCATGCCTGAATGACACCAGGGCCCTGGCTGGACTGGTTACTCTTCAAATTTGTTTTATATCAGCTGAACAAAACTCTCAAAGCTCCTCCTCTTTCCCCGATCTGATTACATGTATTCACCTAATGGTGACTGAGCAGAGGAAAGACTGAGAGGAAGATGAAAAGAATGAACTGCATGAAACGTTAAACCACACATTAGGACATGTAACTGAGATGGCAAAATAAAACAAATCAAGGTTCAGACATAAATAGATTATTGTGTTAACACCTGGAGTGTTGAACTGAGGTCAAACCAGTTTCTTTTTCCTTTTTTTAGAGATTTGATCACTTCTTAAATAAACTATGCTATGCATAGTATAATCTGTGTCAGTGGTCATGTTCCTATATGGTGGAGAGGCTATTTAGCATTTACAAATATAACTTTACAACTGCTCTAAAGGCCTCTGAGGTCTGAGGTTCATAGTGGAAATAAAAAAGTTAGGCGACATGAGGAAACAGCTGTTTCCCTGACTTTTCCCTGATTCATGGGATTGACAGAGCTGACTCATGAGGAATGAAGACATCACACTCACATAATGCTTACTTAGCTGTCTGCAGCTGTGGAGACAGTAGAGCTGGTGGTTTTCTCCTTTACGCATTTGTAGATGTCATTACTGTACAAGAATAGACCTTTACCAGGAGTTTGCGCAGGAGTTCAAATTTTAAATTAGAAATCAAATGAATCTAATGCTCCACAAGAGAGGAACTAGTAAGATTACGATAGAGAATAGACATATAATGTAGATAATCAATGTGGTTGCATACAAATTACTACATTATGAAAACAATATGTTTTAAAGTATTTTAAATCATGCAATTGAAAAATAATGGCTAAAAACGAAAAGATGTCTTTAATGCTGCATTTGATCTTTTTTTCAATAACAAAACACTATAATCTGATATAACCAGGAATTACCTCTTTATGACCTATTTATGAGCTGCCATTGTTGTTTTCCATCAAACACTTGCTCCTCGCTGTTGTCACACCTAAACCACAGTCGTGGCTGCCAGCAGTTCCTTACAAGAAGCTGCCTAATGTGTTCTTGTGTAGGAGGATGCAACAGGATGACATAGTCCAAAAAGAGCTCCAGTCACATCTAAAATGGTGGAAACATTATAAAAATAGGGTGTGTTTGTTCAGGAACATTATAGCCTCCTTATTGCTCTGCACAGATCTGATGGTTTCATCTGCTGCAGATATTCATCTCTCTAGTGGAGAGTTTAGGCCACATGCTTTACATACATCATGATTATTTCTCTCAGTATTTTGAAAATTGTACTTCATTGGAATCAGCATTTAAACTTTTTTTTTTTTTGAAATTACAGGTTTTTCCGGGTGCTGTTTCCTGTCCATAATTAATTGTAGAGTGACTTTTTGCAGTTTGGATTAACTATGTGATTCAGTTTGGACCACTTTCCCTGTCAGCTGAGTTCAAAGGCTTTGCAACACGCCAGGATAATTGTGCCTGGTGTCACTGTCGCTTACCCTGTGACTGGCATACGGCGAGCCATGTGATGCAGCCAGCGTGCTGGTGAGATCAGTGTAATCAAGAAGCCATGGACACTAGTTTCACACAACTGGGAATGAATGGCTCCTGTCATTTCATCCTCAGATCAGTGGCTCCTCTTGCAACTACTGCAAAAGCTTGACAACATGATAAAATATGATTTGATATAATGAAGTCGGCAATGATGAGAAAGGGTTATGTTATGCCGGAAGAAAACAGGATGGATGTAGCACAAGTGTGCACAAGGTGTTTTGGAAGAAAGGCTTGTTCTATTTTCAAATTTCCTCAGCGAGCTAATCCTGCACCAGCTTTCGCTATGAATAGGGGACAGGCATTGCCCTCTCCATACGCAGCCCTACAATAGTGCTAAAGATTTTGGTTATATCCGTTTCTGTTCCTTCCTTAAACCAGGATTTGAACACGCAATTTTCTGGTTTTACAGCTTGTGCTTGCTGCACTCTACCTGGTTCAGTGTCTGCTGGTGCAGAGAGTACAGTCAAAGAGGCTTATAGCCATCCGCTCTTAATGAGGCTTTGCACACACCAGGACCCCTGTCAAGAACAATGACCCAGCTGTGTGTGCGGCTCTTTTCTCTTTGGTGTCGTAGAACATATGGAAAGCTCAGTTAGCAGGTCAGTGGAAATGAAGTCCTCAGCCATTGGTCTGTGTGTGTGTGTGTGTGTATGTGTGTGTTTGATGGCCACAGGTGAAACAGAGCTGCATGTTATTGCACAGGCTGCATCAGGAACACAGTGTATGCAGGTGTTTCCCAGACTCTTCATCAAAGGTAAAGATCTTGCATAATGTTTGGGGACACTATTACAGAGATTGGCCCTCATTTATTCAAACTATCTGCATATGCATGGTGGTTACATTTCAGTTTTTCGCTGATCACCAAGCCAGTGTGGCTGAGTAGGAGGCTTCTTATGTTTGAAGTTTGAAAGAGGCTTTAACCACTCGCCTAATAATGGAGCCATTGAGATACGATGGGGCTTTCGCACAAACTGAACTCACTATGAATAAACAAGCCCCTCTTACATAAACAGCCAGCAAGGCCAACTCTAATTATCATACAGCCACAAACAATGGGTTTCCGAGTTGAATTTTATGCTGTCAGAATTGATTTGGACTTTGTTTTATGATGTGTTTGGACATTTTGTGGCATCGCTCTGCCTTTCACTGCAGCATGACATAATCGAAGCTGCACATGATATGTCTTTGCAAGGAAGACTTCATGCATGCTTTTCATGTGCCGATACAAAGCAATAATAGGATAAGAAAATATTAATCTGATTTCCAAGCATTTCCGCTTTCGAGGGGTTTTGACACATGTGCCTCTCTGTACACTTTGCACAGCACAACAACCACAAGGTCGTTCATTCATCCTGCAGGTGATGTTGAGTCCAATAGTCCAAGAGCAAAGTTATTGATTAGGTTTCCTACACAGTTATCGCCTCTGGTTCATGGTACTCACCTCTCCTTGACCTCTTCAAAAGTCATTGAGGGTGCATGCAGTCAGCCGAGGACAAAGGTGGTTCCAGATTTAGACTAAAGCAACAAGCCATATTATTTTACACTGAAATTTAATCCAACACATCAAAATAAGTTGGTTGTTAAAACATCATATGTGATTTTTGACATGATACTGATGAACATGAACATTCCCTGTATATTGATACGGTGACTTGTAGAGTTGATTTTTGAACTGGAATGAAAATAGATATTTTCTGTGAACAATGTGAAACAATACGACAATGTGAAGTGGTAAACTGCTGCCCCTTTAAACGAATTAATTTATTAAAGAATCTTGGACCAGACAATGTTTGCTCTATCAAACAACTAAAACAATTATCATATATAAATTATTGCCAAAATTGTTGCAAAAATGTATCTTTTGATGGACTAAGTTAATGAATTGACACTTGACAATCGCTTTTGTTATCACTATATAACATATGAATGATACAAATCCAGAAAGAGTCTACAACCCAACATTGATCAAACAGTTGAAAAGTTCAAAGTCATTTTCCATAAAGTTAAACATGATAGTCAGTATGTGCTGAGTATAGTAAGGTGATAATAAAAAAGAAACTAAACACAAGGCTGCTTTTATACACATAAAATCAAACCTTGTCCCACAATAAAATGTTTTATTCTGTTGAAATGCCTGTTGAATTTCTAGTATATATGAAAACATTTAATCTGTGTTTGTTAAAATACTGTCAAAGGTTCAACTCTCGCCACAGAAAACAGGTGTCAAAGGGTAAACTTTAACCTGACCTTGGCTCCTGTTCAAGACATTTTCACTCACAGATCTGGGAGCATGAAGAGGCCATTTGTCCCCTTTGTGTGTGAGTTTTAATTAAGATGGCTCAGCTAAATGTCTCTGTCAGCGTGTGCATGCTCTGCACTGTAGCAGGGAAAGTTGAATAATAGTGCCTTCAGTCTGGACTCAGTGTTGCACCCCAGAGAGGAACAATCACATGCTTCCAGCCCGACTCGGTTCGGGTCGAGTCGGGTGATGTTACACGAACAGGCCACTGTGTGCCAGCTAAGTGAACTAGGTCCATGCTGAAGGACAATTCCTGTTTTATCCCACTGTCTCTCTTGATAGCTCCTGTGCCACAATGGACTGCTCTCCATGGATACAGTTCCCACGGTATGGTGGGCAACCTGGGACACAATGTGTGGTTAATGGTGTAAGAGAGCACCAGTGTGTGCTTACCTGAGTGTCTGTTTAGCAGCGCAGCATGCAAGAGAACTGATTAAATGTCACACAGAGAACAGGGTTGAGGAAACTTTAAAGAACAAAAAAGAAAAACACAGACAATAATACCTTTTTAAAAATGCCAGTATGAGGGTTCAAAGGACAGCTTTTATTGGCAGACATGAATGAGCCTTTTGGCATGCTGGTGTGAAAACTTTCTTTTGGAGCCCAAAAAGACAAAGAAGATGTGAAAATGCAATGGAGGAAGTTGACCCAGACAAGGGAAAGTGTATCTAGGTCAACGTGTGTGTCTTTTTCCAGGCATATGTTTTAAGGCTGCTTTGGCTTTGAACATGAAGAATTTCCCTTTAAGCAACTTTACACCAAAAGGATGTGAAGGTCCTTTGATGCTGACTCAGGTGATTTCTTTTTTTTTACTCTCCAGTTTTATTTGAGACAAAACAAGAACAGATCTCAGTTTGTACACGTCATAAACTCTCAAATGCATCAACAATTGTTTGCATGAAATTTGATTAAATGTTCAGTTCCCATTGGAGTTAACCAAAATTTGAGTGGGTATTTTGTTTCATGAGAGATTTTCCATAGCAAAGACCCAGACACACACACATTAGGGTGTACAATGGAGCTGGTGTCTTCAAATACAGCAGACATTTCCGCTCAGGTTAATTTCATGTCTTTCAGTCTTGCCCAATATGTGCATTTATGTTACAGTTCAGAACAGCGACTGTACAAATCTTGTGTTTTAATGACAGTGATAAATATTGCTGCAGTGTAAAATAGTTACTCAAGAAAACTAATAAAAAAGATAAAACATAGGTTTAAAATATGTGAACATATGTTGACCGTGTTGTCTCTAAAACATTGCACATACACGGTTGCTCATAAAGTTGGAATAAAATATTTTTTTTTTCTTCTCATGACATGATTGTGACAATGTGATTGATTCTTGATAGATAAAGTGTATATCATCTCAAAACTCATCACTGCATCTGGTCAAAAGTGATTACTGATGTGTGTACATAGGAATAAAAAGAGGAATGTGTCTGAAAACAAAATTATTCCAACTTTATGGGCAACAGTGTATATAAGTCCTCATACTCTGGTGTTGCTCAAAATACTGCTGACCCCATCTTACGTCACTACTCAGGATTATTTCAAGTATGTAATACTCCTGAGCAGACTTCCTTGAGGTTATCTCCCATATCTGCAAAATCCCCCCTCCTCTGGCCACTGGAGGGCAATCCCTAGCTTCAGAGTTCACAGTGGTTTCACTGGGATTGGAGTCTTGAGATTTTCAAATTGTGACACCTCAGAGGAAAGAGATGAGTTGGGTGAATAGTTTTAGCACTGAAACAAAAGGTTTTATGTTTATGACTAGTTCAGACTTTTAATTAATTAATTAATTATAAAAAACGTAAATCAGGTATAATGTGCACATTTTGTGGCTAACAGCTCTTCTCTACAGAGAAGACTACAAACCAGATCACACTCATTAAAGTGAAAACCAGTCTGTCTGTGTAATGCAGATGTCATTTATGTCAGTTCCATGAGTTTGGTTTATCATTTATAAAAGTATGAAGTATAAAAGAGGTCACAAAAATCAAGCTAATGGGTTTTGTGATTGCACTTTAGCCAATGGGACCTCTCTCGCTCTTCACAGCGAGTACAAATACACTACAAATGTAAACCAGAGCACCTCTGACACAGTAATCTTGTCTCTTGCCTACAGATTCTGCAGATTACTCTCATAGTAATTGTCAGGAAGGTGAAGTCTGAAACAGAAAGAGACTCACCAGTGTCCATCTGTCCTGAGATAAACTTAAAGTCGTTTGCCTGGTTGAATTCCGATGGTGACAAGTTTCAAAATGCTCCAACAAACTATTTAAACTACTCATGCAGCATGACTCACTTCTCCACTAAACTCTGCTTCTGTTTTGGTGCTCATGTGCAACTGTATTGAGCTTGTGTGTAAATGAGTAAATCCAACTTAATAACCAAATCCCAGATATTATTCAAAATATCCTTCATATCTCAAACACAGATTCTTAAATGACCATTACGACACCTACAGGTTCCTACTATGCATAGTCTAATCAGGTATGAATACTTCTCTGGGACTCTATGAAGTAAAATTGTCTACCAACACCGAACAATTCTATCAAAGTCATTCACGTCCAGAAAGCGATCATTTGAACTGCTTTAAAATCTTAAATTTAAAACAATTTTGAATTTACATGTCTGCACTCATGTACATTTATATCCACCTGAATGATTTCAATAGCAGAGCACAGAAGCAAATTAAAAATGAGGAGGTCTAAAATACAAATCAATTCCGGCAATTGTTATGGAAAGTTTTTGAGATGTCCTGGTGTCAAATCAACAACCAACAGGTGCAAAAAACATAACCGCCCCCCAGTTGAGGAAATGCATGATTCAACAGGCCGTCACTCCTCCTTTGACTCAGCCTTTAACAATATCTACAATTGGCGTAAGACATGAAAACATACAAATGTTTGTGTTATAGAAACAATAAAACTGATAACATTTCTATATCTAGAGGGTAGAGTTGCAAGTCCCTGTCTCGTTAGTGCACTGTTTGAACAGAAAGAAGTCAAACATCGGTGGGAAAGATTATGGTCTGTCTATCCACCCTGTAATCTCTGTATTTTCACCTTGTCGCTGACGTACGTAGGTCGTCCTGCAGAGACAGCTGCTCTGCTGGTTTTTCACAAGTGATTATCATTGTGATATGTTCTTTATTTACTTTGCAAAGAGTAGCCCTGAATCAGTACAGCACATTCAGAGGAGCCCTCAAGGTTAGTGCTCAGCACAGTCAGTGGTGTGAAGGCAAGAAACTAAAAGGTGACGCCTGCCTCATACGTGATAATGATGAGGAATAGGATACTATGACAATATGGATCAGAACAATGATTCTTTACTGTTGTTTGTATATGTTTGCCACAAAGATACTGGCTTCCCCCCTCTTCACCTGTGTTTTATCCAATGTGTTTTGTTACTTGTGAAACAGATGATCAGACTGACCTTGTTACATAATGCAGTGTTTAGCCAGGTGTGAAGAGACGAGGACTTTATTTCTATTGCTATTACTTCACACAACTACTGCCATCACTCTGTGTACATACAGCTGAGTGAGGCCCCATGATACTCTAAAGGACTTCCCAATTTGTATGATTATCACAACCTGTCCAAGTGCTGTATGACAGCAAAGTAAAGCAGTGAAAATATCCAAAATATAGCATTATTTACTGTTTGTTATATACTATTTATGATAGAATTTATAGAATTTATAGAATTTATAGAATTTGTAGTCTGTATTATAATATAGAGTTTATAATATTTAATGCATACAGTATACTGTTTGTGTCTGGTAAATGTATTTTACAGTAAAACAATGTTAAATAAGTGACATATTAATTCTATATTACAATAAATTGTCATTCCTTTTACTGTTAATAAGTTATCATATAGAAAATATAGATGTCTGACAGCACCAGTATTGTAACTCACATTGTCAAAGTGATGCTTCAGACCGTCTTCTCTACTGGCAGCTCTCGTTCTCTCCACACATGCTTTGACGCATGTTTTTCAGCTTCAAAGAGGACTAGACATGCATCTGTCCAATCACTGGTCTCTCAGCAGCCTGCTGCACCCCCATTGCTTCATGACCTCCCTAAAACCTCTGCCCTCCACTGCGGTGATCCTATTACACTGAACAGGTCGCAGACGGCCTTCAAGAACACAGCCTTATGGGAAAATGCGTCATCCCTGACTGCCTTGCGTAGTTGTATTTTGATTACTGGCCATGGATTAGAAGAAAACTGATTCACCACGATGACAATCCTTTGAGCAGCGACACAGCAGTTTTTATTCTTTGCTCCTTCTTCGCTCATTTACCCTACTTGTTGTCTCGGTTTAAGGCTAGCAGCACTGCAGTGTGTGAGTGTGTGTGTGTTGGATGTACTTAGGAAAATAAAGGATTTGCTGGGATTAGGCCCTTGCAACCGACTAAAGGCAGTAGGAAACTTGTTGTGGCACCATCAGATACATGATCAGCCCTTAATCTTACAGGAGCTCAAGGGGTGTGGGGGGTTGGAAAGGGCACTGCTTTCGTGTAATCAATTTTAAATCTCTGGGTTAGAGATAGGCCTCAAATGTTCAGCAAGCAATTTATCTTCTGTGGACTGTAAGAATCTGACAAAAGATGTAGTAAGTTGCATGACTGCATTGGCATGCCAACGTTTGTGTGTGTGGACTGTGTGATGGCTTGCTTATCCTGACACACTGTTGGCAATTATGCAACAACAGCAACCAGTCTGTATGCATGATTTGAATCAGCACTTGATGGGAACAAAGATTAGAGACTGAGCCTGGTTTATTTTCTTGACAGGTCAAAGAATGAGAATAAGAATGAGAAATAAATCAAAATAATAAAAAAGAACAAAAACATGACAAATTGTTGTTTTTTCTTTTAAATTGTAAATGTATTACAACTTTACTGCTATTTACTAATTCACCTCATCTTAACCCATATAACCAGTGAACCTACTGCAATGTGGCTGTGTATACAAATGCACCATAAAGCTGTTGTTTTGCCAAAAATAAAACAGGTTCAGTAATTCATTTTATTCTGTGATTGAAAATTTTTTCTGAGGCTACACTATGAGCCAAATGCTAACATCAGCATGCTAACATACCCACAATGACTACTGTAAAATGTTGATGCGTGGCAGGTATAACATTTACCATGGTTTCCATCTTAGTTAAGAGCATCAGCATGCTGAAGACAAACTACAGTTGAGGCTGATGGGAATGGTAGTTTTACAGGAATTTACCACAGTATTGAATAAATTAGCTTACTTTACTAGTTACTTAACTTAACTAGTAAACACTAGTTACTTAACTAGTAACAAGTAAACACTAGTTACTTAACTAGTAAACAGACAATTGTGCAAACTGACAAAAGTTGATGAATGGCTTTTTAATTTGCAGATGTACACTGCCTTAAAAGATTAAATCTGAAGTCATAGACGACAGGTGTGGATAAAAGCCACAGCACAGAAGAGATGAGACAAATACACTGACGGCAACAGGGAGACTTATTGCAAGAATGTGACTTCATCACATTGTATCCATTATGTAATCATCAAATTATCATTATCCTGTGAGTGTTGTCTTTTTATGCCACCTCACACATAACTAATTACAGAACAGTTTTTTGCGTTATGTAAACACGAATGGCAAAGGGCATGTTAACTCTGTGAATGGGTACAAAATCCAGCAGCTGTACAGAGAGGGTCAGTGTGTTTTACATGCCTAATCATGTGTGTAAAATCTGCTCATGTGTTGTAGACACACACATACACACACAGGCCATAGGCTGTGGAGATTAGATAACCACACTGTAGGTCAGCATCACCCTTGGAGAGCAGTGAGTTAACGCAGGTGTGGACCAGAACATGATTCACAATATGTATATTTCTGTAATCATTACTAATGACTGACTATTACAGATTTCATTTTATTGCCTGTTTACACCACAGGGTTATCTGAGTTTCAGACACTCAGTCTTTCAGCTGTTCACACTGTGGGCTGGTTGTCAGCTTCATTGAGCTAGTTGACATGACTGTCATGACTACAGTCTTGTGCTTAAACATCTTTCCAAGTATGACTAACTAGGGAGGAGCCCCTCTAAGACGTCAGTCATTGCTTTCATTTCTCTACTTCTAAAACCGTTCTGGTCCAACTATCAAGAAAAAGTGAGACATTTGGGGAAGTTTGTCAGCATACTCGTAAAGTTACATTGTGCAAGGTCAATAGTAGCTCTAACCAATGTACCTTTACTCAAATACAATTTTTAAGGCTGGCTGTGATTTAGTATTTTCATTTTTGTACTAGACTACATGTTAAAGTCTACTCATCATTACAGCTACAGCTGGGGCTTATGGGAATGCCATTAGTTTTGTTTTTGAGCAAATTAAATTTTGGCCTGATGATGGCACCACACAAAATGTCAGCTGATCACTAAAGTTTGTGGTAGTCATCATTAGAGGAATATAAATATAAATGACTGAACCAAAGTGAGTAGTAGCAGTCATCAAGGTGTATACTCAACAGAGGAGACTGAAGTCATTTAAGGCAAATTACTGATTTTGGGCTGTACATTTTTAAAGGACAGGACTGACTGAGATAGACAGGTGGTGTTACATAGAAAGTCAGGTGATAACACATTTAATTATGAATCAGCCAATGGGGACATTAAATGTGACCAACAACCAAATTTCATGGTAACCCATCCAGTGGTTGTTCAGGTATTCCACTGGGAACCAATCGATTGATATCTCCATCAACAGTCGTGTTGCTACCATGACTAAAAAATATAGAAACCAGTTAAAAGTGGCTCCAGTCTGATCAGCTACAACATTAATATGCTGCTTTCATGTGGTTGTGTTAATACACTGTTGCCCATAAAGTTGGAATAATTTTGTTTTCAGACACATTCCTCTTTTTATTCTTATTTATACACATCAGTAGTCACTTTTGACCAGGTGCAATGATGAGTTTTGAGAAGATATACACTTTATCTATCAGGAATAAATCACATTGTCACAATCATTTCATGAGAAGAGTAAAAAATATTTTATTCCAACTTTATGGGCAACAGTATATTTGTAGATTTGTACATTTACATCTGTGCCTTAGAGAAAAGATCATAATATTTCTTCCACTAATGTCAGTAACAAATATAGACATGATCAAAGACCTCTATGATGCAGCTATTTTCATGAATGTTTAATTCTTTTAACATTACAAAGTCACAGTAACCACCTCTCTGCCTCACCCATCTTACGTAACATTAGTTTGCCACGTCTGCGTCTAAAAGCCAGAACAAACAGAATCAAGATTACATTAATATAATGTATAATCTCACTCGTTTTCCATCTTACTGTTATGTGCCTTATCAAGAATCAGGTCAGGAACACTGCATAATGTTATTTAATGACGAAGAAACACTCTGACATTGTGGTCCGTCCCTTAAGTAATGAGCTTACTTCATAAACAATCCCCAATATGGCTTCAGGTTGCTAGGGACAAGTGCGTGCATTGTAACATCCCTGTGAGCATACATATGAGTGTATGCTTACAGGGACGTGAGAATCAGGTCAACATGAATCCTGGAAGAATAAGCATTCCCTTTGTTAGACTCATAAACAACGGTGAGAGGTGTTCAATAGTAAAATGACAATTGGGCTTCTCCTGTCTTAGCTGGTTAGGACTAGAAGCACATGGATGGGTGAACAAAGAAAAACAAAGCAGATGTGTTTTAACTCTCTGTCCCACTGCCATTCTCTGTGCCTGTTCACCATAACCACCAATGGACTTTACCCAGGTTGTTTGCCTAATGCAAAGTTCAGCCCTGTCTTAATATCCTCAGGACATGCTGTGTGTTGGCAGTAAGATTGGAATTGAGCTGAACCAAAAAAATGATGCACTTGATCATTCGCTTGCATGAAACCATTACATTTTGTTTGCTATTGGCTAAACTTACCAGATTTCTCAAACCGTTGACAGCATTTTCTAAAGTACGTAAGTAACTTAAGTAACATTTCTAGTTTAGGAAGGGTTTGGTTTTTTTGAATAAAATGATGAATAACAGTATTGTCATATTGTTGGTTCCCTGGTTTCCTTGTTTTTTACTTTTATTTCCTCATATAGTTTTGAAAAACATCAGCAGAAATACAGCAAGAGTCACCAGGAAGGACACATGGTTACAGAAAGATGAGCCAACTCTACCGTATGTTGGAGCACAGAACATTCAGATATCAGGAAGTATAATGTAGCTGAAAGTATTACTTCAAGGCCTTTTCTCACACCCAAGGCCATTTCTGCTTCCGCAGTTTTGCATGAGAGTAAAAGACTCTCAGACACCAAATCACTCCCTGTTTACAACATGCTGCTCTATATTTACTGTCTGTCATTTTAATACACCATGCTAGAAATTTGTCACTCAAATTCCACAAATGAGATCAACAAAGGAGTTTCCACTGCATGTTAACCACTTTCTGACAACAGTCACAGTGCGCCACTAAGTCCTATAACTTTTATAGAAACAAGTGACAAGTGATGGAGTGATTCTGGAGCTTGTAACATAATTTAACTGAGGAGACCACGAGAAGATTTTTACACATTTTCACCATGAATATGTTATTATGTTGACCATTTGAGTTTTCTGGTGCTACATCCATGTCATCTCTTCTTCTTCTTTCAGCTTTGAAAAAGCAGCACATGTATAAAGAAGCCACAGAGAGAGCACACAGACATGCATGTTGTTCTGTGATCACATTAGATTTACAAACAAATGGTCTGAATTTAGATTAGATTAGGATTCTGTGTTACCTCTATGCCCAGGCCTTGCAATATAACACATATCTAGTCTGAATAAATGTTTAGAGGTTTCTGAAATCAATCCTACTGATAGAGGCTGCAGCTGAAGACCTGGCACATTGGACTGAATTTAAGCACAAACAGAAACACAAACAGAACAGAGAAATATGACATATGAAAGGCAGATATAAGAATTTGACCAGATATTGATCAATTGTCATTTATTTTTATCTACACAGACAACCAGAGTACTCATTAGTGGCCAGGGCTTAAACTCTAATCACTGCCATTTTTTAATGTGTGCCACATTTTCCCAAGTTGTTCCATCGCAGCAATCATTTGTGTCCAAAATCTACTCAAGTATTTTATTAGAGTAACTCATCCTTGGTCAACTGAGTTTGCCATTTTCTTGTACAGTCCTACAAGATAGACAGACAATCAAAAAGTCGCCATTAAGCCACCCAGTTTCTCATGAAATATACTGTACATATTTCCTTTTTAATGCATAGTCAGAAACCAATTGCCATTAGTTGATATTTGCACATACTGACAGGCAGGATCAGCTAACCAGCAAAGAGCAAACAAGGAAGTGCTAAAGCAAATGCCTGAGTCACAGTAAAAAGCACATGTAGATAAAAATCATTTGCTGCATGAGAATATTTTCATTTCCTGGTAGGTCTCATCACAGAGAGAGTCATTATTCAAACATGCCTCATGTGTCCACTAAGGGTGGTTGTGTGTAAACAGGACAAAACAGGATCCAGCTCAGTTTAACACCATCCAGCATCTGAAAGAGCTGAGATAAATAGCTATGTGGGTCTGAAATCCAGAGATGGCTCACTGTGTTCCAAAGTGGGGATATGTGTCTGATGACAAATATGAATGTTTTACAGAGCTGCTAATAGAGCCACTATAAAAACACTCTCCTCCTGCACACACACATATACACGTGCAGGTGATTTCATCTCTTCCCTTTTGCGTTTGATTGATTTGATGAAGTTTTACTCCCCTTTTTTTTTTTAATCTTAAGTCACCTTATCCGCCTCTCTACAGTCTCAGCCTCACTTTATAGGTCAGCCTGAATGCAACTATAAATCCTGAGTGATTTGCACATCTTCAGTGGTGGAAGGAAACAAAGTAAAATTACTCAATTACTGTCCTTAAGTACTGTTTTAAGGCATTTGTGCTTTACTAGCTTACTTAAGATGACTGTTCAATATTTTTGGTTGTAATGGACTATTTTCCATGAAAATGTAATGGTTTTATTCATTAAAGTGATCTGAGTACTTCTTCCACCTCTGCCCTTCCCTGATACTGAAACATTTTGTTTCTGTAGGGAATCGGTTGTTTCTTGGTTTCGCTGTGAGTCCAGTTAGTCCTGTTAGCTTGTTATGGATGAGCCTTAGGCTTAGCGGGTAAATTTTATATGACTCACAAAGTGCTGAGTACGTTACCTAACTGAAGTGACCTCTGACCGCTGCTGTGACGTCATTCAACTTTTAATTTAGATAAGGTGTGTACAGCTGTGACTAACACCAAGAGTGGGTGTGAGGGTGGTGTGCTTCTTGCGTGCAGCTGACTCACTTAAAGGTGTTTTTGTATGTTAAACGCCTGTTTGGCAGAAGCGTCTATTCACTGATAAAATTGACCCAATACGTTAACCTGTTTGTGGGTCAAACAAATTGCTTAGTATAATGGCTGCCATGTGAGAGGCAGGTGTTAGTATCACGCAGCTTAAATAGTTGGCTTTAATAATGCTGAAAAACCCAACATATCTTATGCTAGATTCTGGCATTATATTATTTAATCTAATCTGTTTAATTCATATCCACTTTTTGTTTGTTATGTAAATTAAAATCAACTATTAGTTTTTATTAACTGCACTATCATTTTTAATCACATTCAGTCATGTTCTCTCTTAATCTTTAAGTCAGTAACCTTGTTCAGAATATCTAACAACTCTTTATGTACATGTACATACAGACATACATGTATGAGTCTCTTGTATTTTTTTATCATGTAATGTTTAAATTTTTCATAGCAGTTTCAAGTTTTGGATGTAATAGTACTCTGATCATCTAAATTTCCAAACTTCTATTCTTTTTGCTTTGTCTTAATTCAGGCTGCTGCTGTAATAACCCAGTGTCCCTTTAAAAGGCAGCTAAGTTTCAGATTTTATCCATTTTTAATTTGACTTGACACAGTTTCGCTAGACAAACTTTAAGACAAAGTGTTCAAGAGAAGAGCTCATGTCACTATCCTAAACTTTCCAGAGGACATAGATGTTTTTGCATGTCTTGTGGAAATTTACCCAGAAAGTGGACTTGTGGGGGTGTGTGGGTCACCCATTGTTTTGTGTGTTAAAGAAGGGACAACCCCAGCAGGAGGCTTTTGGGGGAGGGAAGCACTTCTTGTGAATTTGGAGTTGAAAAAGTACTGGCATCTGGCCATCCACACTCCCAACTATTCAAGTCATGGAAGTGAGGACTGTTCGGACTTGGATGAAACTGAGCAAAACTGTGACCGGAACAGTTTGTGAGCTAAAATGTGAAAGTGTAATTAAAAATTCAGCACTTGTTTCCCCTCTTGGGAGTAATGTACAAGTGGAGACAGGCCTTTTTAGCAACATTTTATGTCAAAAAGACAGTGTTACACATTGCCGAAAGCTTGTGTAAAAGAAATGTTTACTCATGTGCTAAGAATTATAATACCAATTCTGCCCAGAAATCGAAGTAGGTCAGGTGTGACTATGGAGGTACATGTGTGACACCACCTTTTCCTGCAAGGGGGTTATGATTCCTAGTTCTGTAATGTGAAAATTACTTTATAAATAGCAGAGCAGAGGAGATGTCTGTGCTTTAATCCACATTTCTTAGCTCTAAAAGCTGACTATAAACATAGATTTATATACTGAAACATTGTGTTTCATTAAAACTTTACTTCCCTTTTCTGTTCATTTCATTTTTTATTAACCCCACAGCACCCTTTCACCTGTTCCAACTATATGTCTGCACACGGAGAGAAACAAAGGCAGCTCACTGTCTCTGTGCTGCAGCAGCATGCAGTCAAAACTGTGTCACTGTGTCATGCGTAATGGCGTGACCAATCACGGCGCAGGTAAGCATGACTGGCTGAAGGGGGATCTACCATAAGCCCAATCACACCAGAGTGCTTAGCCAATCAGAATGCGCCCAGTCAGGGCACAGCATCTGCCTGCGTAAAAACACCAAACTGTCTGAATGTGTGGCTGTGGATGTAAACATGCAGCTGCTTGTTACTCTCAGCCCCTGCAGACAGGGCTGTGTTAGCACATGTGTTCCTGAGAGCTAATGCGAGCACGTGCGTGAAGCTTGCCCTTGTGCATACATGCATGTGAGAGTGAAAATGACTTGCACATGTGGAAGAGAGAAATATCCAAGAGGTTCCTCTCAGAAAACAAAATCTGGTTAATGAAGAAACTTGTTCAAATAAAAAGCAGCTTTTTAGTCACTATTATTATAAAGGAAATTTAAAACGGCTTCAGATATGCACAAACTCATCCCGTTGTCTTTCTCTCCTTAATAGGATTATTCATGCTTCCAGCCAAGAAATGAGCCATGAGACAATTTTGTCCTCAGCTGACATTTGCAATCCATCTCTTGCACTTTTCTAATGCAGTATTTTGAACAAAACACCAGGCTCCAGCTTCCTTAACTAAGCTGTTATACACATTTCATCATTCCGTCATCCTTCCTAAGACATGGCTTTAATGCAGAGTTCCCTTATTCGGTTGCGCATTGTGGAAAGTAGAGGCGATACTGGTTTGAACTAGTATAATGTGTTACACAACAACACGGCACAAGTGAGGAGGATCATACTGTACATGCACTGACAGCAGAGCCATAACCTTTAAAAATGACGGTTGCTCAGTATACATGCTCCTTTTCTTGCAGCTCCACATGCTATTTTTTTCAAATGAATGTCAATATCCATCATTATTTTTAATAATGTGTAAAAAATTATACAAAGACATTGCACTGCCTGATGCCACGGTGTGAGTGCATGCCAAGTGACTAGCATCTTAAAGTTGTTTTTTGGCCAGGGGGGTTAGCTTCATTTATGAGACCCCATTTCATGCCTTTTTTCCCCCTCCTTACATAACATGTAGGTTTTTTTCTCCCACTCCACACAAGAACCACCACGATCCAGCCTGTACATTCCAGTGGTTGTCATAGCAACAGGGCAGCATCCCTCTCCATCCTTTGTCCAGTGTCTCCCCTCCGTTTGAGCTTCCCAGGCAGAAGGTGGTTTAGATTCTGCATGCAAATCACCCCCCACCTCCCATACACCCCCTACACACCTCCTTAATTGAGCTTCGGTGCGAGAAAGTAGCAGGGATTTGAAAATGGTGACTGAATGTCATTAGGTGCTTTTCACAGATCGCAGGGAGGAGGTTAAGTCCCCACATCCTGCAGCAGCAATACAACATTCAAATGTTAAATACAAGGAAGAGAACACCCGAGTAAGAGCTGCACACAACAGATACACACAGTTTTCTGTGAAATACATGAATGGGGACACAGTGTGTGTAAGCAATTCCATTAAAATGTTGTAATGTTTTGACTGTCCACGTGTCCACAGGAATATTGCCTAAAATATTGGCACAAGTGGAATGAGTGAGTAGGTTGGGGAAAGGAACATTTTGTCCCAGTTTGCTTTTGGGAATTTGGGAACTTTTACTGGCAATAATGTACAGTAATTCAACATGTGTGTGTGGGCTAGTTCAGTTTCCTTGTTATTGTGTGGATCAGTCAGTGGATGGAGTTTTAGGACGTTAGTCTCTTGCATCTTTGTTGGGGTCTCAGTTTTGTTTATGCCTTTTAGTGCATGTGTGTGGGAGGGAGTTGAGCCTTTTCTCCACCATTCCTCTGCTTTTTTCTAGCTATACTGCACAGTTGCCTCTGCATGAATGTAGGCAGAGACGATAAATGGATAAATATAACTTTATGCCAGATTAGCTCTGTTGTTGTTTCATGATACTTGTTCCCCAAACTTTGCATTCTGTACAACAGACTTTCTACTTGAAAATCTAACACAAACTCTAGGAAACCTGCAAGGGCATGCAAAATGCAGTGTTTAAAGGGCAGCGAGTTCAGAGATTTGGGTAGAAAAAGCAACCAAAACAAAGTTAGAGTACATTTGTTGGCTTCCAGCCAGCCGACTTCCTCTGTAACAAGACCGAATCTGCCCTCGACTTTATGATTGGTTAACTTGTTTCTGGCAAAGCCAATCAGTGAGCCGACTAATATTCTGTTGTGAGGGCAGTTGGGATGTAGGGGAAAGGTCTCAAAGCAAGCTCTCTTGCCCTTCCCCCCATGTGGAGAGAGTAGTAAATGTTTATGTCCTATGAAATGAGGATGTTGTGTTCCTCTTGTGATGTGAGTTTGAAATGTCTCCTTGTTGTCAACAAGGAAAACAAAGAATTCCTTCACTGTGCATAAATTTGTAAAGTTCAGACTCACAACTCTTCTCTAAGGCCAACTTGTAGTTATTCCTGAATTGTCACACATGCTCTTAAAAGGCTGCAAATTGTGGTCATAAAAATTGTGTGAAGGCAACAAAGATATGTTTAGGTGTTTAGAAATGAATTGCATTAGCATTTCAGTGACACTTTGCCTGTATTTGGTTGATAAATTTCATAAATGCAAATAAAAAAATTAATTCTGTCCTCGTATTCACTCTCTGGTAGTAATTTATCCCAAATCAACAAGTCCCATTCAGTCATAACTAAGCCGTACGAAAGAAATAATGTTTTCTGACATGTCTATCTGTTCATCTGGTTTGTTTTTCAGTAAATAACAGGATCCAGACAAGGTAAGTCTAGTTCTCAACCACAACAATCAGAAGTGCTGTGTGGTTTATGACACAGCACTTCTGGGAATATTGGCCTCAGGCATTGCAGTGAAGGAGCATAATAACTGTCTCGTGAGTACACAAGTTTCCAGTTTCTTCCCACAGGGTCCCAAAGACCAGCCAGAACAAAGCTGCCGTTGAGTTCCTGCCAAGATATCAGCCAGCCTGTAACGTCAGAACATTTGGCAAAAGAAAGCACAGCCGGGAAGCCTTTACTAGAGTTACCCGCTAGTGCACTTCATTTCACTGTTTTTTTAATGGTTCCTGCTTAAAGCATACTGCTGTGTTGCCAGATGTTTGAACAGATTTTACAAATGTGAGCATTTATTTAGACTGGAGACCGGCCTCAACTGTTTCTGCAGGTCAACGAGACACTGCAGGTTCTGTTAAATTAATTAGTGTTTACAAGATGACTGAGCCTTCAGAGCAAGGTTTATAAGACATCTGCTCTACCTCTATCCCTTCATGTAAGGCTCTGAGCTTTAGACTCTGAAGATCCCAAGCCTTGTGAATCATCCCTCTATTTGTGGATAAAGCTAATGCTTTTTACTTAGCAGCTGGAAAAGCAAAATGCTTAAAGCAAAGTTATTGAAGCACTAGTAAGACATTTTGGGAAATCTACCTACTTGCCTTCTTGCAGAGAGTTATTGAAGTGTTACAGCTATCATCTGTCGAGTAAATAATGCTACAGCAAGTTAGCATAGCCATGAGACTGGAAAAAGCTAGCCCATCTTAGCCTGAAGGCAGTTATTTATCTCCTGACATGTTAATCAGTAATCTTTAAAGATGCAGTCAGCAAATTTTGTTACAAGTGGACAAAGCCTAGCTAGCAGTTTCTAGGATGCTAAGTTAAGTGGGTGCTAACTGTAGCCTTACATTTCCTGAACAGAGGGTTACTGAGCCTCTAAAGCTCTCTGCAAGAATGAGACGAAAGATAACTCCGCAAAATGGCAAACTATAATTTAAGTCCTGAAGTCAAGAGTCATACAGCCATGTGATAAAAATAAAAGTTTTAAATGTATCAATAAAAAACACCAGGTTCAGTAAACGTGATGTTTTACCAAATCAGGTGCATTACAATATCGTAGTTAACAAAAGGATAAAACTCCTTGAGGAAATCTACAAATGGCATTATGGACAGATCAACCACATTTGAACAACATACGCCTGGGTACAGACATCTACAAAGTGTACCATACAAGTTGACCCAGTGTGTCAAAATCTGAAGACATCAAACATTGCCATTTAAAAATAGACACTTGATAAAATGAAAGAATTAGTAACATTGAAGACTGGATAGTTGAAAAGGCAGGTCAACATAGATTAACAGTACATAAACTAGCCAGATTTATTTAGTTACACATGCTGTCCAGCCTTAGCAGCTCTACTCTTCAGTGTCCATGTGCTTTAGTTCATTTTAGTCACCAACAAACAAAAGGGGAAAGATATGACATGGGCTATAAAACAGTTACAAAAGCCAATCCCTTCTAAAGATGAGGGGAAAGACATACCCTGCCATTGCCAGCTCATAACTACAGAGGATCTCATTACCTTGTCATGTTTTAAGTTGACCAGTCAACTTTAAACCATTAAAATGCAGGTTAAAATAATCTTGAGTGGGAAGAAAAAAATATATAATACAGTACTAGTTTAAAAGAAAAGATAAAGTCGGGAGGGCAGTGGGAGTCAGTCTGAGTTATGGATTTAGTAATCCGCAGGTTCATCCCCCTCCTCGTTCAGCAAACAGGTGCGGATCAGGGCCTCTGTCACACCATACGGATCACAGTTCGCGGATGGACGGCGGTCCTCGAAGTAGCCCTTCTTCTCCTGGCCAACACTGCGAGGAATACGGATGCTGGCACCACGGTTGGCCACACCTGCGGAAAATTCGTTGATGTTGGAGGTTTCGTGGTGGCCGGTGAGACGGCGGGCATTGTCGAGCCCCCCTTTGGGGTCATAGGCACGAATGTGATAACGGTGCCTCTTCCCAAGCTTCTCAATGGAATCCTCGATGGCTCTGAAAGTAGAGATGACAGAACCATCAGAAATGTAAAACTCTACTTTAGGAGAACCATCAAGTCAAACCCAATGATACTTTTGACACTCACTTCAATCCACCATCTTCCCTCATCTCCTTTGTGCTGAAGTTTGTATGGCAACCAGCACCGTTCCAGTTACCAGGGATTGGCTTGGGGTCAAATGAGGCAACGACACCAAAATCCTCACAGACACGGTGCAGGAGGAAACGAGCCACCCAGAGGTGATCACCCATGTTGATCCCTTCACAAGGTCCAACCTGGAACTCCCACTGTAAAACACATTATGAGTTGCATTATTAACCATAAAAACAAGTACAAGGTCCAAACATTGATTAATATTTGGCATCATTACCTGAGCCGGCATCACTTCAGCATTTGTGCCACAAATCTGAACTCCAGCATACAGACAAGCTCTGTAATGGGCTTCCACTATATCTCTGCCATAGGCCTTGTCAGCTCCCACGCCACAGTAATATGGACCTGTGCAAATACGTTATCAGTTAAACAAATCATCCAGTCACTAAGTCATGTTACCAGGAAAACATACACACAAGAGACCTTTAAAGCAGCTGCTTACCTTGTGGTCCAGGGAAACCATTAGATGGCCAGCCAAAAGGGTGTCCGTCTGTGCCCAGGATGGTATACTCCTGTTCCATGCCAAACCAGGGATGTTGTTCTTCCACCATCTCCATCACCTTCTTACATGTGACGCGAAGGTTGGTCTCTGCAGAAATAACACTCAAATTAGGAGACTAACCAGTACAGTTAGGTCTAGTTACCCTAGACAGTTTTAGACAATATGTCCACTGAGCAAGTGAGATGTGCCCTTCTGAAGATAATTAAATCTCATTTCATGCATGTGCCATAGCATGTAGTTACTTTCAAAATTAAGGCTACTATGCCAATGCATCCAACGTCTCTTGAAGTGAATTCTAACTGCTTGCAAAAGTGTGCATGCACACTGTATGAATGTTTGCATGCATGAGGAAATGGGTGCATTGGTGTCAGAGCAACCATTTGCACACCTGTTCTTATGCATGTGTGCTTGAAACTATACCCATATTTCAACATGGAATAATAACATTCAAGAGATTAAATCTGTGATTATCTGAAAAGTTTGAAAGGTGGCCCATTTCAAGTCAGATTACATATTTTGTGGTATTAAACATAAACATAGTACTTAATACTCTTCATATCTTTACACACATCCCCTCCACCACCATGACCACCAGTCTCCCTGTGAAGTAATGTCGTCGCCCCCTCGCCCCCCCCAATTGTGTAGGGCAACGTGTTTTACAATAGCAATCACTTCAGCTACATTACTATTCCCTTCATAACACCAAAACACTTTGCAGACTCTAAGGCGCATTTTGTTACCTGCAGGTTTGCCGTTGTACTTGAACACCTCACACAGGACCAGCTTGTTGGGGTCTTTGCGGAATGGATCACGGAACATGGCAGCAGGAATCAGGTACATGTCGCTGTTGGAGCCCTCAGCCTGGTAGGTACTGGAGCCATCAAAGTTCCACTCAGGCAGATCTTTTAAAAAAAAAAAAAAAAAAAAAAGACGGAGGGCACAAATTGTACACTGCAGGGCTTGAGGGCACCACTGAAAAAGAAAACGTTTAAAGACTGAGGAGGCTGCTTACCTTCGATGCTTTTGGGCTCAAAATCCAGCGTCCTGGTTTTGCACCGGAGCCCCTCTCCAGTTCCGTCGATCCAAATGTACATGGCTTGGACTTTATCTCCCTGAGGGAGATCCATATACTGCTGCTTTACAGCTTTACTCAGCGTGGCACTGGCGGACGTGGCCATCTTTATTTCCTACTATAACACACCTGAGGATAAGAAGACGAACAGAGGAGAGGAGATGCAGGTATGAGACCGCGGTGCGCTCTGGATCACATGTTACGTAACATGGGTTTAGGGAGTGGGGGCGCAAACCCCCCCCACAAAAACAGCACCATTGTCTCTTCTTCCAGAAAGGAGAAAGGGTGAAAAACGTGTTGAGGAATGTAAAAGAAGGCGCATTTCCAGTTATTTCGCTTTCTCCCCTTCGGGAACAAAGGGGAAGGGCAACTTAGCCCCGATTGAGTATGACTATTATAGCTTAAATTCACATGGTAGACTGCCTGCTCACAAAAGACAGCTAGTGGTAAACCACGTTACAAACAAACACAGAGGCGGGGAACTTCAGCAAACACCCATCTGCACTGTACATCCTGTTTCATCATGCCTGTTGTAGTCATGGTTACAATACCAGAGTGAGGCAATATTACATCACATGCTTCCTCGTTGTAATCCATCGCCTACAACTAAAAGTTTCATTCAAATATAAGAAATGCACCAACAAACACATAAAACCAGACAAAGCTGTAGCTGTCGCTCGTAAAGCGAGATTTTAAGAAAGAGTTCATTGTCCAAAGTCTGTCACAATTTTAAAAAAAAGTCTGGCACACTGAGTTTTAAGATGAGCTAGTGTCCTGGTTAAACACAGAGAAAAGAAGAAATAAATTACCTGGATAGACGAGGAAATTGAAATAAAAACTAAAGGACTGACAGGTCCAGTGTCTTATCGTCTGATGTCTCGCTAGTGTCTCTCTCATTCTCCGGTACCGAAACCCTGGATCCGAGCACATTTATAAGAGCAGGAACTGGGACGTCGCGTCTTTGATTGGTCAGAGAGACTGCAGCGTGTTTACTCCAAGCTGATTGAAGGCACATGCATCACGATCATTGGACAGCCTGTAAAACGGAGCTGCGACGCCCTCTAGCAGTAGGACCCAGCCGCGTGTTACTATGCGTGACCTTCCGCTTGTGTGTGCACATGCAAGCTCAGCCTCACATGTAGACACGTCCGGAGGAATTACAATTGAAAAAGCAACGCAGCAGGGTCTGTAATGAAGTCCGGTCACTCTTAAGAAACGTGCTTCTTTGTTGGCGTAGACGAGCTCAATCGTGAGGGACAAAATGTACAACATCCCCAGTCCCCAGCACAAAACCACCAGGTACTTCTCAGTTCGAGACACCACAGTGTGGCGGAAATAAGCGACAGGCGGAGTGAACTGGTTTCAATCGGAGAGTTTATGTAATTCCACCAAGAAACATGGTCTGGTGTTGGTTTTTATCTGGGCGGCCACGTACAAATTATGCATAAATAGCATCCGCAATAATCATCGTTTCACTATATTATCAATTTAGCTATATTTATCACATTTGACTTTATTCATTTCCATTATTAATTCGTGTGATTTATTGATCGATTTGTTTGCAGGATGGAAGATAAATATTCTTTTTAATAGCATAATAAGCACACTTTATTGGCCACCTAATTGTATCCAGTGTGTAAAAAATAGTTTGGCCCACACAACCCCACAAACACAGCAGTGAGCAGTCACTAAAGAAAAGTTGCTAAGGAGTTTACTGTTTATGTAAATTGCAAATTGTGTAAATAAGTTGTAAAAATAAATCCTTTATCTTTCAGAAAAATCTACAAACCTTTAGGAGTGTACCAGGTTTAGGTGGTGGGTACAGCTAGCTGTTAGGCTAGGCTGCTACACTACTCTGCTAAGGCTAGGCTGCTAAGCTGCTCTGATAAAGCTAGGCTGCTAATGCTAGACTGCTAAGCAAGGCTGCAAGGCTTTTAATGGTAGTCTTGTAACACTCAAGCTATTCTGCTAAGTCTACTGTGCTAAATCTAGGCTCCTACAGCTAGGATAGCAATGTTTTAGCTGGATGGCTGTATAGCTGCTTTTTTGTCATGGCTGGATTAACCACAGCTACTGGGAGATTGGCAATGCAAAACATGAACAATAGTAATGTACTGGAGCATGAAGACGGGACACATTAGGCTTTATTTCTCATGATGGACCTTGTGGCATTAGCTTGCTTCAAACGTTTAGGTAACTTTAAGTAAACATGGGGCTGAGGCATGCGCAACAGGTCTGTTACTGTGGTCACTCCAGACAACGACAGTGTAAAAAAACTGTACACCAGGAGCTATGGAAAGAGCCAAATACAGACATTAGCAAGTTACATTCAGCAAACCCATGCCAACACATCTGTGGAAAACATACTTCTCTCGATTGCGTGTCCCCTGAGGGAGCTGCAGCCCTGTACACTTCTATACCCAAAAAGCTTGGGTGAAACAACAGAGATCCCTTCTCGTGTTTGCATGCAGACAGTGCTGTGTCATCCTCTTTCCATCGTTTCCAATCTGCTTTTCTTATTCTTTCCATACCAGACTTTTGTCCTGGTACAAGATCAACACTTCTCACCAGAATCACCTGCTGATACACTGGCTAGGGTTCTTATGATGACTATGTTAGGGGTCTGAGCTAAAATACCAGGGTGCACCATCTGGGAATGCTTTGAACCTGCTTCTAAAGACAGAGCATGTTCTCGCCAAAGCTGTGAAACAGTCTCTGACCAGGCATGGTGTTGCAGTGTATCTTGATTGTGCTGTGAATCAGACATAAAACAGAACTGTACACATGCATCTTAAGAACCTGTAGCTCTCTGGCATGGTTGTGCCCCAGCGTTAATATTAGCAGAGCTCCCATGTATGGAGTAGCTCGCAGAATTATACCTCATCTCATTTGGCGCTTCCACTATGAATACATCAGTTGCTTTGCCCTTTAAACTTTTGTTCTTTGGATTGGCTTCTGGCTCCCTCTCCATATTTTTATCAGTAAGACAAAAGCTGCACTGTAAATGGTAACTAATTAAACCTGCATTGGTGATACACTAAAAAAATTATATGACATCATAAAAGGATCATCCTGAGTAACCTTCTGTTCTTGCTTTGTTTTGCAGTTGAGTGGACAGACAGCACCACCTGATGGACTCAAGGCTCCAGAGCATCAGATGAAGATGAGGAGGAAATTTCTTAGTTTCAGGCATTTCTGTGACAACACTAACACTGAACCATGAGGACCCTCGACTTTTATCAGCTCTGGAAGGGAAAGTTCCCTTTCCCTGCTGTTTACAATGACAAGTAAGACCAAAAAACAAAGTACAGTTAATCAAAGCTTCAGTTTTCTGTTGGATACTTATTCCTGAAAGATAATTTTTATTTTTCATAAAACTGGTCAATATGTCTTAAATAAATATAATTGTTATAAGAATAGTTTTTTCGAATATGGGTAAATATCACAATGTATCAAATATATGCAAAGTCATTAATAAAAAGCCTAATTTAATTAACATGACCCTTTACCAGTTGTCATGGAGATGGATCAATGCAGAAGACCAACTGTGAATGGAGACCATACTGAGGTGAAATGCATTTGAAAGCTCGAGGAAAAGCTTGTTGTAAGTAGACTCTGAGTTGAGATTGTTTTGTCAAAATGAAGTTAATATGCATATAAATAAATTGTGTTTCAGTATTATGTATTATGTTAGACAAAACTCTTCACATGTGGAAGAAAAATCTTCAGTGACACTAAAAATAAATTTGTATATCTTATTAAAATATCTGCTCTGAAATCGGCTCTAAAATATTGTTTTTTAAAGTAAAATGGTACCATAATGAATGATCACATCATCACCATACAGGTTCACCAAAAGTCAACAAAGATCAGGTTCATTTTAGTGCTAATTGTAAACACAATATTTTAATTAAGTTTGACTTTGTATTTGAAAGCACACATTATAAAATACATAGAAATAACTTAGGCTGTGTTCCCAGTGGACGATGAAATCACAGCTCATGTTAAGTGACTTGTTCTCAGTCAAAACATGTTGAGTTTTCACGGCTTAATCATTGTCACATTTGCCTGAAGGCACCATGCAAGCTGCTCCACCAGTCTGTCATGACTTTTTTTGTGAATTGTGGACTAATATAGAGGGAGGATATCACCAGTAACCAAATGCTCGTATCTTGTATCCCTCATTTTCCATGACAGACATAACATTTTTAGAAACTAATGGACTATGTCAAACTCATTAGTAAGAGGGAGTATACTGGGTGTATAGTGTGAAATATTCAGATTATGGGAGGGTCTTTGAATTCTTTACAACCACAGACTTATATTTCATTGATGCGTCTGTTATTGTGAAATTTTCAGACAAATGATCAAGTGGTATCATGTTTTTGTAAAGCTAAGACCTTCACACAGGTTAGAACTGCAGTATAATTAAATCAAGCCAATAAAGTTAGTCTGAAATAAAAAAAATACAACAAACATGACAAAGGTAGAATTTGAGAAAACAGCAAACTACTGTAAAATTGTTTTTCTAGAGGATTTGTGGATTCAGACCATGTGGTTTGATTATTTATTATGAGAAATTTAACAGATCGCTTCCTTCAATTTGTTGTGTCTGAAATCAGGCCATTGAAATTCCTCTGACACTCAGGGTAACATAATGTGCTGTGCTGGAGACGTTTCCACCAGAATACTTCAGTCCAGAGTGTGAGACTTGCTGATACAGTAGGAATATGATGTGACTGTCGGCACAAGTCTTATCACTGTGATGACACTCTCTTCATAATAGAACCAGAGTGGTTTGAAGGAGTTTTCTTGCTTTTACGTCGTCTGAATTTGTTCCTGTTCCACTTTATCATACTGGTTATCCTGATGCAGATAAACATATTGAACCAAATGAGTGACTGCAGGAAAGAGTCTGTCCTAGGACTACAGAGGACTTGTCTTTGATGGTAAGACTGAAGCAGAATTTTTCAATTTCATTAGCACTTATAAGGAAAAATGGACAGGGAAATAGCTCCTGCTACATGTCTGTAGGTGGGACTTGGATTCATTTTAGTGTAACGCCCTCTGTAAACAGAGGTGTGTCTAAAACATGGACAAATGCAAACTTTTAGTTCATCCAATATGATAGAAAGGCATTAGTGAGTCTGTGGATGCATTTTGATATTAAAATATTTGATTTTTTTTAAAAAATCACATAAGAAATACAAAATAGAATTATATATTGGTAACTTATTCCTCTTTATGTTTTTAGTATTTTTTTAAGTTATGGATTTTATTGTGGTATCAATGTGTCATTTTCAAAGTGCCTTGCATGAAAAAAAGCAAACATCACTAAGGTCGACATGTCTTATTTTTTTACTTTGTCAAGGTTGTGTGTTATTGGCACATGGTAGTGAGAGCAGGAACTGTTCTTAGGTCTTTTCCTAGCTGGTTCATTCATGTGGTCTGTGGTTCAAGTTGAAGCTAGATTTTCATGAAACTTGATGAAAGAGTGTGATAGAAGTGTAATAGAAGAACCCATTAAATGATGGAACTGACCTGAATAATGAGCCTTTCAGTGAAAATGCAAGACAAGGCATTTGGCCCTAGCAGAGTAAATGTCATATACCTTAAATCCAGTAAATGGTAGAAAAGTTCATAGTGACTCATAGTAACATCAACAGTTGTAGAAATACAATGATTTCATATCACAGCCCACATTCACCTCTGATCCACTGGTGTAGGCACACATGCGGATGCTCAAACTTTATACAGAGAGCAGTTATGGAGAGCTCAGGCACAGAGGTTTCATAAGATTGCTAATTCATTTGTAACACAACACTTTTTTAAAGAAAAAAATCAAACTAAGGTGGTGTTTTAGAAAAAAATGTAATGCAACTAATTATTCCTTTATTCACAATTAATTGCACCATAATTGTATTAATGAAAAAATATTTTATCTTTACACTTTGAGAGAACAATCAGTAATATGGATCATGAAATAATTTCTCCCCAGTGTTCGCACAGTTTTTTTAAATAACTTTTGTTGTCAACAAGCTGCCGTGTTTATGATGCTATTTCAGCCTAAGCATTTGATATTTGTACTTAAGTAAATTAAAATAAAATGTACTGTAAGTACCTGAAATATTTCTATTTAAAATCATTAATGCAGAGCGTAGAAGGTGATGCTTCAGGTACTCACAGCCATAGTTTGACTAAATGAGAATAGTTAGAAGTATATCCATACATCTGTAGTACTTGTATATCACAGAATAGTGGACTAATGGCCTTGGTGGAAGTCTGTACCAGTGCACTGCTAGTTGTTGAAGTTGTTGGATGCTGAGTTAATTAATGAACAGTCTGTGATTAAATGTAACCAGCATTTAACAAGAAAACTTGCTCACAAGCAGCACTGATAAATACTATTGACTAATGCTGAGGCCACCTTCCAAACGTCTCCCAAACTATAAGCACAAAGTTCAAAATGACTTGGCTTCAGTCTCATAACCTAATCAACTAATCTATTGATAAAGGTTGAATTACGCATGTCAGCAGAAATGTGGATTTTTGAGGTAAGACAGATTTCTTTGTTTTGGAGAGTCACTTGATATTCCAGAAGAGGGCAGCAGCTACCAACAAAGGACTACAACTGGCAGAATAATGACCGTGGTCTCAATTTTGAACCATCGAGCAAATGTAGTGTCATTTTTCTCCTTAAATATATGATTTTTCTTTACTGGGACTCAACATACATTCAACAGCGATATAAAAACTAAATAACCTTGCTCAAAGCCAATCTTTATAGTGTAATTCTGTGATTATAAAGATAATTATTCACTATTCACTTGGCAAAATATAATTGAGGGCCTCTATAGAACAGACTGAAGTGACAGTGCAAGGTACAGTGGTGCTATGTTAAGAAATTATATCAATATAAAGAGATTTTTACAAACGGGATGTTTGTGGACACATGACCCTTCCAGTAGAGATGTATTAAATAAATGTATATTCTCAGAAAAGTATTTTGAGTAAAGCGAAAGACAAACTTTTCTCCAGACTTTCAAACTCACCTTCTTGTTTGCAGCTCAGAGGTTGTTAAATAACTGCACACATCTTATGTCTTCACCCCATTCAACCCTTTAACAATTAGGCCCTAACCCCTGCGATCCCTTGGCCATCATATATCATCATGTCCTCTACAAACCACAGGACAACGCTCTACCTTAAAAATTAATAAGGCTGACAACATACTTGTCGCTATTTCAATGCTCAGCATGTCCTCTGTGACTCATCGGTTCAGCTGTAAATCAGGCCAGGAGGAGCCTCGAGGGATTGTGTTCCTCTAAAGCTCCTTCAAAACACTTTGAATGAAGCATCAATAACCAAACACTTTGCAATAACACTTATTGGCACGGCAGCATGAAATACTATTGATTGTTCAAATGAAAATCAGCAGGAGCACTAGCTGCTGCTCTGGTTGTTGCCTTTGCATGATTTTTTTGTCTTATTCTCTCTCTGGTATCAGGGAGGATGAAGGCAGAGCGGCGTGAGGCATCATGGGTTATATTTAATCCAGCCTTGCTCTTCTTTGGGATAATAACTTTTTTGCTCCATTCCAGGACTTGTCTGTCATCTTGACATGGCAATATCTCCCAACTCCACTGTTTCATAGTCAGTTTCATTTACTTCCAAATACCATTTCACACCCTGCTGGCTTTAACTAGGTATTATACAGCGTGTGGGGAGTGTGCCGCAGATTGAATCGTGACAGAGACAACAACGATTCTGGTGAAAAATAAGTGAATATTGTAAGTGGCAGACTATATAAAATGATTTTTTTTTTTTTTTTGGTCCATTTTCATGACATGAATTTGTGTGTGTGTTATCTAGACATTCACATGGGATCATTAAAACTGTAAAAGATTTGTGTCAAAGTAGAGAGCAGTGAATGTAAAATTCATGCCACTGAATCGCATCTTTAAATAAAAACATTAGTATCATGCTTGTTTTTATCATAGCTACATGGCCTATTCTACATTAGTATGGTTGGTTTCATTATTATTTTATTTAGTTTTTTACCTAAACACTGAAAAACAGTCAGTCTGGTTCGGGTCCTGTGCAGTCGTAACAAATCCATCCTACCAGTACTGTAATAGCTCATGTTACAGTGCATGCACCTTCTCTGTTTAATCTCTGTAACTTCGGCAGTAACTTCTAAAATTTTTTAACATGTTACTTTTAGTCTTTATGCTAAGCTGAGCTAAGCTAACCTTTTACTAATGCTTTGTTTTAACAAAGCAGATAAGCTAATAAATAAGACTGCCTAAAAACAGTCATACCGGTAGGTCAGGAGGGTTGCTATGTGCCCATCATTTTACAAATTATCTCCTGACCCCAACTCCACACTGAACAGAGGGAAAGGAGCATGGTATCCGTTTATCGTGCAACACTAACGAAAAACACACAGCAAATGGGCATATTTCTGAAAATATCAGTCACTTCAACAATCGCTTTGGTGAATTTCTTGCTCTCTCTATTGCTTGCTGTGGTTTATTTTTACTGGTGTGTTGTTTGCAACAGATACTAGAGATAGTTTTTTTTGTGTGCTGGCTAATGTCATTTTTGATCATGTCATGCTCAAAGTAGCACTCTTGCATGTGCCAGCTGTAAACTGAGAATATTGTGGATTTTAATTGTATTGTTAGCAAGCATCCGCCCCTCAGTGAGAACCTATTGTCTGACTGTTTAATACGTTGTGGAGCCAATCCTATTATTACACATTCACCTGGTTCAAAATCAGCCAAATGCCACCACATCACACAGATAAACTCAACAACACAAAACAGATTTGGTTCACAGATGTTATTGCATAATTTACCTTCGGTATCTCTTGCACAACAATGAAGAGACAGGAATGTTTTTGTAATTTATTTATTGTTCTCCAGTAACCTCCCTGCTAACGCCCACAGGGGCCTCCATATGGAGAGACTGCCCACGGATGTGTGCGCCGTGATGCCAGTAGGTGGTCCTGCCCATGGCTTAGTGGGTGAGCATGGTGTAGTCCCTGCTGCCACTGCTGCTGACATATCAGAGCTGTTTATTAAGAGGATGACAACTCTATCAAGCCCCATAAGCGGGCCCTCGTGCACAGGAGTTCTTTTGTTACTTTCAGGGAGGGTGTCATCAATCTTGCTGCCATGCTACTCTCTTGAGCTGTTGATGGCAAACACGATTCCTCCCTTTCTGCCTGGCCTCTCCCGCCTCGCAGTCTGGAATCAGGCGTGGTGAGGGGGATCGGGAAGATAGGAGGACTTTCCCCGAGAGTGCCTTTTCTTGACAGGCGACAGAGCGGACCGTTTGGACACCAGGGGTGGATATATAGGACCATGTAATGAAAAGACGTTGACAGGACCTGCTTGCTCTGTAATGAAGCTCCTCTGGAGCTGTGAATGGATACACACATCTTTCACGCTTTTGTCTCCCTGCCTTTCCCACAGAATCTATCTCATCCATTTTAACCAAAAAAGAAGGTGTAAGAGAAGCATCCCAGACAACAGCTCAAAGTGTCAAACATTTACATGCAACGACGTGGTGTGAATTTTTAATGAAATGGCAAGTAAGTTGATTTACACCCACGATTCAGAGCTAAATCCCTTCTGCATCAGCCCATGAAGGTGCAGTTGAATGTTCAGCCTCTTTCCTCTCTCTGTCAGTGCTACTCAAGACTCAGTGTAGCTCACAGAGATGGACTATGATGTATGTACTCCACTTTAGCATTGGCTGAGGTCACAGACTCCATAAATGTCTTAGACAAGTCTGATATTTTAATCTCTTTTTAGTGAGGGGATGTTGGGTCTCTGCCCAATCAATACACAGGGCAATAGCCTTGCCAAGATATCTCATGGTAGCTTTTCATTGTTCTGTCTGGAAGCAGAAATGTCAACCAGAATAGCTCTGCTCAAACTGAAGCTGAAATACAGCTATAGTCAAAAACATCATTTTTTTATGATCTGGAAGCTTCTGACAATAATAAACACAGAAATCAGCGAATGCAGTCAAAAGATGACTCGTTTGAGGAAGAGGGGGCAGACTGACACCTGAAAGTTCCTTTTTTTTATTCTCAAATCAAGTCTAATCTGTTTAATTCATCAGTCAACAATAGTCCAAAAAGCGAGGGGGGGATGGCGGGGGGGCTCTGCGACTGCCTTTGTAAGCACATACAGCCAAAAATATCAAGACACTCTCACATTAACATTGCTAATTTGTTTGCCAATGGTTTCCAAGGCGCTAAATAATTGGCTGTGAGATATTGTTTGCTCAGGTGTTCCGCATAATTGAATTCTGTATTGAAAATACTGTGGATGAATGTAGGAGGAATACTGAAAAGACTCATGCACTTTGTGATACATTTTCTTTGAAATGGAGCTATTGGTGTAGATTAATTCTCATCCCAATAGCGACTAGTGATGATTGCAGCACATTAATTATCTGGCTAATGTATAAAGCACACACGTTTTGAATTTTAAAACAACTTAACTCGTGTTCGCCCGTTTCCAATTAATGTCCTCTTGTTGGATTTCTTTTTGTGGACCTTTTTTAGAGATGATATGGTTTCTCTGCACATGACGACCTTTTGAGACTCGCTGATTGATTTCATGCATCCATTATTCTGCCAAAACGCTGCTTTTGTCAGTGCGGTGCTTGGAGCTGCATGCTGATAAGCTTGCTAATGTGCGTTACTGTGTAGCTCAGCCCATATGCACATGTGGAAGTGATATAGCTTCCAGCTGGACACATGTGTTGACAGAGCCGGATGATGTATTTGATCATAGTTAGTTGTGAGGAGGGTCTTGGTTGGGTTTGATTCAGCTGCCCGACGCTGACCTAATGCCTCAGCTCAATCATTCACCTTGTCCTCCCCTTGACTCCTCACCCCATGATCCTTCCCTCCCACCCCGAAGGACTCAAGAAAAACAACCCAAGTGCTTAAGACCCTCCCTTTGCTCAAACCCCTGTCTGGACTGAAATAAATTAGATATGAAATCAATGCTGGGTCCTCAGGTTGCTGTTTTCTCAGAGCACTCTACACAGTGTCTCTTCAGTGTGGTACAAAAATCCAGGCCCTATACAATTGCAGCCTCAGTTGGACCCTTTCTCTTAATAATACATCCATTCTGCCTTACAAGTAATTGAATCAACGAGTAAAACCATGCATTTGCAGTGGTTAAAAAGTTAATTAGAAGTATAAAACCTTCTCAGCACATGTGCTGTAGGGATGATGTATTTTTGCAGGCAAGCCTGAAGGTTAGCTTTGCCCTGGTTCCCTTAAAAACAGGCAACAGGATTTTTCCATTGGCTTTTGAGTATTTTGCTAAAAATAAGTTCAGTGGCAAACAAATGTTTATGACTTTTTGTTCGGCAAGATTTAAATACATTCCCCAGAGGTAAACACCTGTCTATAAACAAACTTCACCATAGTCATGGTTTCCATATCCCATAATGCTGTTTAATGTGTCCAAAAAGTGGTCCCCAAAGTGTCACTTAGCCACTCTTTTACAACCACTTTTGTGAGGCATGTATCGTTATATCATTCAGCAAAAACTGAACTTTTATTAAGCTTGTGTTTTATCCATTAATAATCAGAGTTTGAGTTAGAAAGTCAGCCTTGCAGACCTCTGTAGCCCACTTCTCATCTCTGATTGAGGCGAGTGGTTTGAGGCGACATTAGCCGCTACTAGCTTAACACCCATAGGTGTCAAATTTGCCTGAATAATTGCATAATGTCAAAACCAGGTTTTGACAAGGCAGAGGAATGTGTGCAATAAAAAAAAAGACAATATCTTTGGTTCTGCTGCATTGATTTTAGTCCCTTTTTCCAAAAAACTGTCCATCATGAGTGAGACAAAACAGCTATTGCTTGGCCTAAAGCCGTAAAACCTCAAAAACACTCTGATGCTGCTTTCTTTCGTTTTGTGAGTTTTCTTTATGTGAACTATTTTATCATTATCTTCATTGTGTCTATCTATTTATCAATAAATCCTGTTGAATATCGAACTCATTGTCATCTGGTTTAGTGTTCAGTGTTATTAGAGCTCCTCTCATGCGTCTATTTATTCATCCCGACATTGTTTGTGTGTCTGTTTGAGTGTGTGTGTGTGTTTGAGTCTCCGGTCTGATAATCAGTGACAGAGATGTTTCAGGAGTGTGACAGAGTTCTATTTGCCATAACTGACATCTTCATCCCATCACTTTCCTTGTGTTTTTTTGCAACTTACCAAGTGCTGGCATCTGTGGTGTTTCCAGGCGGATACACTGCAGTGGACTGGGAATTCAGAGGATTCAGACAAGGCCACAGCAGCTCAGGCAGGTGGAGAGAAGGAAGAGCTGCGCGCACAAGCAGTTCAGGAAGAGAGGAGAGGGAAAGAAAGAGACAGAGGGAGAAAGAGGGAGAGGAAAAACTGACTTGCTTCTTGCTTATACGTGAAGTGTTTAGCAGGCATGCTGTCAGTTTCAGAGGTCAGAGGGGATGATTGTATCGACGGGTTTTATTTGCAGGTCATAACTGAAAAAGGGAAAGAAAGCAAGCTCGAACAGCTAAAGCTTGTGATGCAGAAAAGCACCATAAATCACAGTGTACAGTTTGTCCTGAATGCAAGCACGAAATACTGTTGAATATGTGGCCAATTTTCACATAAATTCCAGCATATGTGCTTCCTCAGCTAACACATCCAATTTAATTTAGCCCACGCAGCCTCTGAATTCGATTTACACTTGGAATCATCATGTAACGGCAGAACCTCAAATTCATTCATTTGTAAATACGTCTTGATTTATGGATCTTATGATTGGTGTTTCTAAACTGTATTTGACTGTAGCACCCCAGCAATAAAATGTAATAATTTAATGGACATGAAATCTGCAAATGTTGCAAATAAGCCAAACAGGTCAGTTATACTTTTCAGCATCAAGCACTTTAACAAAATGTTATGACACTAGATAGACAATGAACAGCCTTTCATGTGGTTTCCTTGGGTTTCTCAGAATGTGATTCAGTGATCTAAACTGACAGTATTTAAATCAACACCCACTAACGGTACTGACCGGTAGTGACTAACTGAACTGCATTTGTGGTCAGACCTGTGAGACATTCATCATCATTAAACAAAAACAACTGTTGTTAAAAGACAGATTGCACAATATTACCATGTGTGTTTGTGATGTGAAGCCATGCGTTTCCAAACTGTCAACAAGAAAAAACGTTTTCGATGAAAAGTTTTTTGCAATTGCGTTTCTTTAGATATTTTCATTTCAATAGGATTGAAAATTGAAAACTGAAAATTGAATCAAAACATCAGTACATTTACCTTGCAAGGATTTTATTTAATGAGTAAGCTTTCCATTATATATACCTTCTCAATTGAGCACAGCTGTCATGCTCTAAATGACTATGGAAGTGAAGGCTTTTGCATCCAGCACCTTTATACCATATGGTTCTGTGTGTGATAGTTTTGAAAACATACGAGAATTTTTAATCTTTCAAATATATTTGAAAACTTACAAATAATATAAATGTGAACATTCACTGGTTTCACTGACTTGATGTTAGAAATAAGAAAATTGGTCTTCCTGGTTTCCAGCAGGTGTGCATGGCATATTTTAGCTCACTGTTAACAGCAGCTCCACTGATATTTAAATCATTATAGTATAGCAGGAGAGTTAATTCAATCTTAAAAACCTGCATATGCTTTTTTTTTTACCACTCCTGTTAGCAAACACTTTACATTATTGCAGAAACATTTCTTTACAGAGATCCTCTCTGCAGATGACCTGCTGGTATTGAAGTATGTGGTGCTTTAAGTATACAGTGTTTGTGACACAAAAATCAAAAGGGTGTTGTGTTTCTCAGGGCAGTTTGCAGAGGCTTTTCAGTTGCCAGTGGCCCATGATGCCTGACCCCTCCCTTTCTTTGTCACCGCTGGCGCTGTACTCTGTTTTCTCCCATCTCCGTGGCAACCAGCTCCGCATGCTATTGTGTTGATGTTTGTCCACAGCTAAGGTGTCGCCTATGTGTTTAATGGACCTCCCAGTCCGCTTCAGTGTCCGCTTCAGAGTCCCCCAGCAAAGCTGAGTGGCTGAGCCCTGCTACTGTTTGTCCCTGGGTGTCAGTGAGTCGAGGCAGGGTGGGGATGAGATAGGACTGATAATGGCTGCTTTGTTCCTTTGCTAGATGTGTTGAAGCTGTGCTCCTGTGGACCAGGAGACGCCTGGTCAAACAGAGACACACAAAGGCTCTGGAAACGGCTGACCGTGGCCCATTCTCCACAGTCTGCCATGCCGCCAACATACACCACCTTCTGCAGCCGCGCTGAATTACTACCCTCACAACCTTTCACACATATAAAAGCACTCTTTCACCCAGTGGGAACACTGACATTTGCTCTTTGTTGGATACAAAGGATTTTTTAATACTTAGTTTTTTTTAGGTGATTACTCTGAGGCCATATACACCATTAGAATCAGTATGGGGGCTCTCTTTTGAAGGGCATTCAATTTATTCACTCGTAAAAGCCACACAGGCATTACTTGATTCAGTCGAGCTTAAGTCAAGATTGATGCTTTTCCACTGCCTTTGATGTGTAAGTGGGGCATTCTGCTTTTAAGATATTATTTTCACTTGATTGATTGACAAAGTAGGCGCAAAGCAGCCCTGATATCATCACTAGTGTTTGAAATTGAGGAGAAATTACTCTCCATTATTAGGCTTTTAACATTTGCAGAAAGGAATCATGGCTGCACAGAGAATAGTCATGTTTTGTAGTTCAGTGGTAATAATGGTGAATTTAGCAATCAATAACAGTGAAAACCTTTGGAATGCCAAGGAATAATCTCAAGAGCTAATGTGCCACATATTCTCATCCACCGGCTGGTGTTTTAACCTCCTTAGTATAGCCCCTCGAGGAAATGGGGGATATGATTAGGAATTCGTTAGCGGGCTTCTATTTTTATGCTGATGACACACTTTCTTCTCCCGGGCTCTCAATGTTGCTGGCTCTTGACTTTCTCACTGTCTTTTCTGAACTAGATCAGCTGTTTGCCACCATGTAGGAACGTGACATGAAGTTCACTGACTAAAGCAGCTGCAAGCGGGAGAGGTCTGATAGCAGCCAGAGAAAAAACTCCTCCGTCATCTGAAACCCATTCACAGCCTTCTTTAAATCCTATCGTCTGTAAAAGATCCTGCATCTCAAAAGGTGTGTTTGTCGTGTTTTTTAATTTTTTTTTTTTCTTTTAGCTGCTCCCATTCACGTTTAACCAGTTGGACTTGCAGTTGTGCCACCTGCCTCAACTATTGACTGTGAGATACAAAAAAAGGATGTACAAAACCAATAAAGGGTGCCATACAATTTTGTTGAAATCCGGCGTTTTTGTTCATCCCATCATGTTTGGAGCAGATTACAGTGTGTCCACACATCCCAGCTCCCCAGGGTGCCTTCTCTGTGGTTCAGGTATTGTGACCAGGCAGGCGGGCTGGTGGCCCTGGGCCCTGGGCGCTTTGGAGAGAGAGAGAGGACAGTGGCTGCATTTGTTTCCCACTGAAAAGGATTACAGGTCCTGACGGCCATGATTAATCACCCAGAGGCAGGCATCTGAATACGGCCAGGGAAAGGTTCAACTTTTTAATTCATCCCACACACAATCTATTCAAACCAGCTGTTGGCGCTCCTTTCCCTCATCTCCCGGCTCTTTCTTTTCAGTGACCATTGCCTTCTACTGTCTTTCTCTCCCCATTTATGGCTCACATAATTATCTGGGGACGCAGAGTTGTTGTAATTGTGGGGGTGCTTGGACGACGCTAGGCGCTCTATTTTTATTGGAGATGGGTTCCTTTCTTCTTTGTCGGAGAATAGTTAATTGACTTTGTTAATGCATTTGGGGATCAGTGATTTCTCAACAACAAATGACCTTTATGGAGCTCGGCGTCACATATTGTTTATTGTGTGTGTGTGTGCGTGTGCCTAAGCAAGTGTGTAAGCCTCTGTGTGTTGCATCAGTGCATGGATGCATGTGTGTGTGTCTGTGTGTGTTTGTGTGTGTGTTGATCCATTGTGACCTTTTCCTGTGTCAGGTGTGTTTGTGCAGAGGCAGAGAAATATTTCCCTCAAAGCTTCTTTTCCAAAACACTTCAAATTCATAAACATTTCCATGCCGCTACTCTGTGCTGACAGACAGCCGAATTCCTGTGTTTTGAATAAATTTCACATCTCACCATGTTCATATCCACTCATATGAGCAGGCCTTCTCATTAAGACTCAGCAGGTTATATGATGGTATTGCTGGAATCCCTGGAGCAAAATGAACAGGGACAGCTACACTGCTTAATGCAAGGTAGCCTAGCAACAGATAGTGGGATGGCGGTGGAAACATACCCTCATATTTATGTTTACATGAGAGAATGATTTGTCTGTCAGGCTGATGGATCCTAATGTTCTCCTCTCCCCGGGGCTTTTCTTGTGCCGCACGCAGGCCTGACACTTACCCTGAAGGACAGGCACCACCTTCCCCAACACGCATGAATACTTAATACTGTTAGACTGCATTTATGCAAAGAATGGAAATGGCACTCGACGAGGAGAGGGGGGCCAAAATGCATCAAAAGCATGACACAGTATGCATCACGAACATGGGGAGTGAGAGCACAGGGAGTGACGGGAGACATAAGGAAAGACAAAGTAGCATGTTGTCCCTTTTCTGCAGTTTATTCCTCAGAACAGCATGCAAGTAATCAAATTGTAGTTTAGCAGAAACCTGTAGTTTCATGTGCATGCTGGCCGTTGACAACTGTGACACTATAAACACAAGTCACTTCCAGTAAGTACAGTACACGAGCTATATGACTTGATAGAGTCTGTCTTTACTGTATGTCCAGCTCCTCCAGGGACAGACTACATCAACTCAATTAGCCTGGCACAGCCTGAGTATCAGCACCATAGATTAGATTTCACTCTGCCTTGTTTACCAGAGAGCGGCCCGCAGAATAATATCTATACAATTTGTGCTTTCAGAAAAATGATGATGGTATCATAGCGGGGAGCAGCAGATATAAGCTTCTCTTGTGTTGTGGTATAGCGTAACTGGCTGGAAGAGATATAAGAAAGCCTTTTGTCAGGAGATAGGCATATCCCTGCTCATCTTGGGAACTTGTTTCCATAGTTACATCAATGTTGTTGAAGTGAGAAGATCAGGTATTCCAGTGAGTGATCCTTTACATGAGCTTTGCTCCACTCCTATTGATTTTCATCCCACGTTGGAAAAAAACAGCCCACTGCAAACTGTCTTGGAGATATTGTGAAAGTAATGAAAGGGCGAAATGTGTCGGAAATGTGCTGGAGAAGAAAAGAAAAGAAAATAAAAGCCTCTCAAAAAGCATTGAGAGATTTTGAGATGTCATGTCCAGCTCCTCTGGGTGGGGGGTGGGGGGTGGGGGTCAGGGAATGCTGTCAGAACCACAAACCACAAACATGACAGCGGCTGAGACTAATCGCTGTCTCTAACAGTCGATGATCGCCGTGTTGTTAGCCACATGCTTATGCGTTCATATGAAATCTCCACAACAGCGTGCTGCTCGCCGTAATGCTAATGGCTCTGAAAAGAGAGTTAATCACTGCTGCGTGGTTAGCCACATGCTTGCCTCTTGCAGCATGGATGGTGTGTTTCAGGGGTTAGCAAAACACTGGCGTAACACATCATCGCTCTTTATGAGGCTGGGGCCTGCAAGAGAGAGAGGGGGCCCACAGACGATGCTAAAAAGACGGTAATGACAGCCATTCACCGCAATCCAATTATGCAAAAGGGAGTCTAAACAATTCCATCATCCCCTAAATTAGATTGTCCTAACGAGATAAAGGCACCAATTAATCCTGAATTAATTTCTACAGCTCATTTTCCCCAGAAAACACTCTAATATGCAAATGCCAATGAGAGACAGAGAAGCATCCTTCTGCAGGGGCTTACACCACCTCTGCTTGATGGCTTTTCTCTTTGAGTGAACTTATGAACTTAGACATGTATTTATGAGGATAAATATAAGAAATAAAACACATGTAACAGCTCAGGTGGAGCATCGAAGACAAGCGGTTTAGAAGAAAAGGCAAATTTTACCAGATTAAAGATTTAGACTTCAATGAATGGCATTGTTTTATTGACACAAGATAGTGCGGTTCAATAAACTATTTATAGCGCTGCGACTAGTGTAACAGACAGCAAGTAGAGGCCAAAATAAAGTCAATACATCCAATTTAGAGTGTGGGTTTAGTTGATTAAATGTAAGAAGCTTGAAAGACTAAAATATAGACACATTTGAATCTTGAGTTTTTTTAACGCTACAAACTCCACATTGTCACTTTGTGGTCACTTTGTATCTATGTGGTCAGTGTGCATCTCTGTTGTAACTTTGCATCTCTTCACAGTTGTTTTAAGGTTGGTCTGTTTCTCCAAGTGCTCACTCTGTTTCTTTCTGTTGCCTTTTTTGATCGACTTTTCAAAAAGAAATGTTATCTGTTACATTAAACAGAGGCTTCAGCTGAGGGGCCCCAGTACTCTTGGTCCTCTTAGGCCAATTTCCATCTTCCATCCATCTATAGTGACAATACATTTTGTCAGGGGCGGGCCGTGCATTTCACACCTAGGCCTTCAGTGGTGTCCTACCTGAATTAATCCACCTCATAATACCATCATTGTGTCGCCACGGCTATTAGAAATTATCAATATTATACAGAAATGCAGTATAACAGGGCGTTGCATCACAGACAGGTATACTGTACATATAAGTCATTGAATACCTTCAGCCATTGTCAGTTGAATCAAGAGGAATCTATTTTAGTTTATTTTTATCTTGTGAAGTTCGCTAAAGATACGGTTTGCTAGTTCTGACGAGTGCACGCTGTGGCCATCCAATCAAAGGACGTGAAAATGCCGACGTTACTATGCGCCCGCTAGATGGCCCCGGTGTCGCTAACTAGAAATCTGATTGGTTAAAGCAACAGTTTCATTGCCATTTGTTTTACGCAGAGAAGCAGCAGAGAAGGCCTTGCTGGCCCTGACGGCCCACCACTGCATTTTGTTATAATTCAGTGGGAATGAAATGGTTTGTCTGAGAAGTAGGAGAATTTTTCCAATTATGATTAAAAAATATGATTGTTTCAATCTGAAAATTTTATTATATCAAAATTTGGAGACCCATTTTTTCATCAGAGATGATTTGATCATTTCAGGATGATCTGATCATTGATGAAGTTACACCAGTATATGGTGGACAGCTGAACCAAAGCTTAAGTTCACAGTAGCCAGAGACAGACTAGCCTGTAAATATCTGCTCGCTTTGAAAACAAAGCAATTAAAAATTTTGTTTATCATAATCATCATTATCATTTTCACACTCCTAATTGTCTCGATGCCAGCTGTCTCCAGTTGTTATAATTGAGTGATCTTGCACATTTTCTCAGTCGCGCCTGAGATGCAGCCTCCACCTCTGGAGCAAATGTAAGTTTACAGAAATGGCTGTTCAAAGTTTATGTAAAACTTTAACTTTCACTGTTTATAATTTATGTTTTTTTGATTCAATGGCTTTGGTTTTGGAGCATAAATCTAAACACTCCTTCGTACTGAAATGAATGAAAATTTAGAAATGCCTCTTTACTCCATATTTTATCATGGAAGATGTCTTTATGAACCTGGTTTGGGCCTTGAAGCACAGTATTTTATCGATCGGCAGTGAGCTACTACCACCTGTGCGTCCCCCCCAGTGATGACAGAAACAACCGGGCTGTCAGTTGCCAGGCAATATTCACAACCACTGGCCCACATCAGCTAATTACCAGCAGAAATCACGTATTGACAGATGGGCCCATGCATATTGATCGGCCAGCACTGCCACATTCTAAATAACCAAACGCTAATGAATCATTTCCCATTTGGGAGAGAGAAGGAAAAAAGCATTAGTCTTCTGCTTGACATCATACCTGTACTGCACATAGCCCGTGACGGGAGCACACACAAATCACAGCAAACTCTCCCAAGACTTCAGCTGCTCGTATATACACCACCAACCTCTCTGCCTCACTCTCCTCCTTTCTGTCTGTCTTATCTGTCTCTCTCGCCATCTTTCTCACCCAAGCCATCCCTCTCTCTGTGCTGTGTGGCAGTTATTTTTCATCGCGGCGAGCTGGCCGAGGCAGTAAATACCCCACTCCTCAGACTGCGGACCCAGAGTGACCCTGCAACCTCCGTGTCTCTGATGCCTCTCCCAAGGTCTCTCATTCCAAGGCTCCTGTGATGCAGCGCTCTGGTTGCAGCGCAGACCCTGTAATTCACCAGCCTGCTAGATCGCCTGCCAGGAGCTATTGATTTTTGTTTCCCCAATCTCCAGGAGAGAGGGAAAGAAAAGATTAAAAACACTTTGTCAGTTTGGTAGGGAATAAGAATTCTGTGCAGGGGGATACCTAGGAGGGCACGGGGTCAGGGCTGAGGTACTGTACGTCTTTATGGCTTTAACTATTTCCACACCACGGACATCTCTGTCTGCAGCCCTCGCCCCCTCATTTTCTTTCTCTTTGAGCAGGGACAATTCAAGAGAGGAAGATGAGCAGAGACTTTGCAGGTGTTGTTGCTCAGGGATGACCTCTCCCACTCCTCTTGGTGTAGACTGCGCAGCGGGATGCGTGTGTCAGCAACTGTGTTAAAATGTATGCACAAAAAACTAACCGAAGGCAGGAAATCAGGCATTAGCAACCAGTTTATTTGCAGTGTGGTCAGTTGTCAGATATAAAGCACTCTTAAAATTGGAAGTGACTTCCTCTGCATTACATTTTTGCTGCATACAAGCAGTGATTTACAGAGAGCTAATATGAACATGAACCCTAACAATTTTAAGGAAGACTAACATATCTCTGCACGTACACGATTGAGTCACACTGCCAGTAGTCCATGTAACGTCACTTTCCAATCTACGTAGCCAGATTAGAAAATCACTAGCTAGAGTCGCTGTTTGCTTTATGATAGTCTAGCAAACTCCATCCACTGGTGATTGCTGTGAAACGCAGCTAAAAGATTCAGATTCTGGCTTAACTTTACCTTGCTACCATTACATCATACTGATACTGTAACATTATTGAATTTAATCAGTGATTTACTCTGATAGCAGCACTTTAATGGAGCTTGTGCAGGAAAATTTAACTAATATGTATACTGCTGGGTAATCTATTCCAATTGCAAAGTATTATCTGTACATATGTTTTCTTTCTAAAATTGGAGCAAACCTCAGCCAAGGAACAAGTAACTATAGCTTTCAAATAAATGTATTGGTGTAGAATAATGTGGCATAAACTGGAAATACTCAAGAAAAACACAAATAGACTGAAACACAGTGATTAAGTAAATGCTTTCCAGCACTGCCCAGTACAATAATGTTGTTCTTTTGTGGGTCAAGAGCCTTTTCCATCCACATGCAAAAAACCTGGTATAGTCTGCAAAATAATCAGGTTTCTCCAGCATTTACATAGCTGTGTTACTGGGATATTCTTAGCCTGAAAAAAGGGAAGGTCCTACCTGCCTTTACTGCCTAAAATTAGATCACCACTGTAAAGTGTCAGATTATTGTGCCACACATTAATGCACTCACTGTGTGCAGCTGAGTTTTAAACATTTCTGACTTTTGTTCCTTCTCACCAGATGAGTGAGATGATAAATTGAAAACCCCTCATGCTCCGAGCTCCCCAGTTTTTCATTTGAGTCATTTGGGAAAACCTACACATGCATGCACACACACACACACACACACACACACACACACACACACACACTGCCATGCAGTCAAACACAGTCATGCTAATGTGATGCCAATGCATTACCCCATCAGATTGTGTTACGCATGGACGGCTCTTATCATTTCACCCTAACTTTCAACTAAATGTGGAGAATGTTTTCCCCTGACATTAGGATTTGGTAATGGTGCCTTTCAGGGCCACTCTATTTTCTGAAATGAAATATTCATTCATTGGCGAGGACAGTCTTAGAGGAAGTCTGTCTGAAATATGAATTCATGGTTCCAGCAGACATTTCTTCAATATTTGATGGGTCATCAGAGCTCTGTGTCTAATACTGCGCAGTTCTTCCAAATATTCATTCTCTCTTTGTTTTGCTTCTCTGTCCTCAGCTGGTTCCTCTTATAGTTAACCAAATCAGGCCTGAAATATATGCACAAAAACCACCTTCTAGGATAAATCTGCCGCATATTTGGTTGAAATTTTAAGCGTAAATCCTCTCTCCAGTTTTGCCTTTTGCTTTGGTGACAGTGTTTTCTTTCTCAACAGGTTAACATCTCTTAAAGTCCAATCCATTGTGTGAAGCCATCAGCGAGTGCACACTAAATCAGCTTGATTGCATGCCAACAAGAAGATAAAAGGCTCGGAGGTGGGTACAGTAATCCAAAGAGAGCGGGTGGTCTGCTTGAAGGCATATCGTTTTATTCCCTCATGCATATTCACTTCTAAGCCTCTGAGTATGCAGATTAGGCTTGTCTGAACAGTGGACCCTCCAATCACATCCTACTTTTGCTCTTTCTTTTTTCTTTCTCTCTAACTGCTCCCTGCTGTGCGTGAGTGCCCGCACAAAGAGTGTAACGTGCATGTACGCGTGTGATTGTAAGTGTGTGTGTGTAGGGGGGATTTTTTTTTTTTTTTTTTTTTGCTTGTTTGCAAGTTCGGGGGCAGTCGGGCTTGAGTGTGCATGCATGAATAAATGTTTGTGTGCGTGTGTGTGTGTGTGTTTAGGTATGTGTGTAGTAGGTATGTGTTTGCCAGACACATGGCTTTGTCTTGTCCTGGCACTGTGCTCGGCTCACCAGATGTTCTCCTTTTTTATCGTCCTCCACTTGCACCGTGTTCTTTGAGGTTTAGGGAATCTGTGTCGCTCACATTCAGCGTGCTCTGTTGTTTTCTGCTGTTCTGTGAAAAAAACGACAAGCTCTTCAAAGCCTTGTTTAGCGTCTTTAAAAAAATCAGTGAAATTAATGTTTCAGGTCACAAGTGTTGTTTTTCCAACCTACTTTAGATGAAACCATGTCCACTTCTGTATGATGAAGGCCTCAACAGCTGTTAAGACTGCAACACATTGAATTACTTCCTCTAAGTCGCTGTAATGCCAATAAGCTAATATTACCAAAAGCCTTTGAATTGACTTCATTCAGGAAATAGCATGCTGGCTAGCTAATACTTGTGGATTTCATTTGTGGGTGTGGTTCGTGTAAATAAGATTGAGCAAACATTCACTAGGCTTTTTTCTTAGAGGAAAATAAAGATAAACTTTTACTTTGGGGTATTTTATCTGAATATTCAATCACGACCCCATTTGATGCATTGTTCAGTGGTTTAAACTAGTAACATTTATTTATTGTTCATTGCTTATTTGGAGACCCATCAGTAATTCCAATTTTGCTCCCACTCTTGCTGGAGCAAAATCAACAAATTACCCAGTAAAATGCACATAACAGAGTTAATAATACCAATCTTCACCCATTTAAGCAAAAATCATGACACCAAACCCACTAAAATCCCATAATTTAACCTCAGACAGACCTCTGTCCTGTCTAGTTTAAATGCAGCTGCTGTTGGACACTCCAAATAAAGACTTTGAGTAACACAAGCAACTAATCACAAGTTTCTCACCCTTCATTCATCAAGAATTTTCTTTTTACATGATCATCATCAAGTGAAAACCACTCCAGCAGGTTTAATTGAGACATGGTGGCCCAGAGTAATATTCCTTAAGAGGGCTGGAAATTCTCTGTGATATCCCTGCCCTTCTTCCACAATAGGTCAGAGTACAGGGTTGCATACAGAATAACCTCTGTAAAAGTGAAGGGGCTGCAGCATTTTGCTCAAAGACACTTCAGCAGGGCAAGTGCATGAGGAGATGGGAAATTAATTGCATTAATTGCATGTTTATATTCACCTGCAGTCCGAGGCTGGTGCTTGATTAAAAAGCTGGAATGAAAAGTCAGAATTGAAAACTGCTGCACCACACTGTGTTCACTCCCATGTGGAATTAAATCAAGCTGTCACCTGGTCAGTGCCACCACCCACCACACTCACACACTCACATCAACGGACGCACGCCCATCAACAAACACAGAGAGCTGTCAAATAAAGCAACACTTGTAATTATGGGAGGGGGTGAAATTCAGATTTATTTATTCCAAAATGAAGCCTGCGGATCGACGGAGGGACAGCTCTCCTCCATCTGTCATCGTTGAAGCCACACTTGTCTGACACAGGGATTCATTCGTCTTGTCGTCTTTGACAGTCGGATTTTCCCGGCGCACTCCCACCAGGAGTCGCACAGGATTTTTGGAGGCAGACTAAAAAAGAAAACACTCTGTGACAAGGGGTAGGCTCTTTATGAATGCAAATGAGTCTGGGAAAATTCACAGAGCAGCTAGCGGGCTCCGAGGCTCCGGCATCCGTCACATCTCCCCCCACCAGGCACAGCCCACGCTTTGCCAAGAGGTCTAAGGGCTTACAGGGGCCCTACAGCAAGAACAGACACACTCATAGAAAAGGGCATGGAAATCCTGTGGCTGACACACACAGTGAGTGCCACTGGTGACTATTATTTTCATGAAAATGATAAGCTTACTGTTTTTACATGCCATCCACAGAATAGCTGGTGGGTTTAAGGTTTTATTAGGAAACATTCATCTCCTCGACCCTCTGTGTACGTATGTGTGTGTATGTGTGTGAGGATGCGTCACTTGTATCACTTGACATTTGGCTTCCCTTTTATCCTGTTCCAAGGATAGTAAGTCAAATGCTATGTGACAGGTCAACCCCTTCATATCAGTCATCCTTCACCCTGACCCAGCCTCAGCTGCACAAAGACACATCCAGCTCCTCCGCACTAAAAATGATCATTAGCTACACGATACAGGCGAATCCTACTGGGTTAAAGGCAGGCTTCTGTTTACTCGAACTAACAGGGAGATGCTGCATAAAATCTCCATCTTAACCAGACTATTTTTGACTCCTTAAAATGTAATTTCACTTAAATGAAGGCACAAAAACAGGGGCAGCAAGAGTTCACCTGTTTTCAGGAAAAATATCTAATTTAAAAAAAGTTTCATAAGAGAAAACTGTTGTCATTGCCAGAACTACTTTAATTGGAAATTACACCAATTTCACATGAAAAGAGTTAAGATAGTCATCATGAAGAGAACTACTCTGAAAACAGTTGTATAGTGTCTTCTTTAAGTAAACTTGTAAACAGCTGTTATATTACAGTCTAATGACATTGCTTGCTTCCTGGTTAAGGTAGGCCATTTTCTCAACAGACATTTTTGACTTATACTAACAAAAGTGCAGGTGTTTATTATGCACTAACAATGATGATGGCTTGGTTCTATTTAAGCATCTCAGTAAGGGGTGACAGTAAGCCACCATCAAAAAACTAGAACTGGGAGGCAATGTTAACATTGTGGACACACTCTGTACTGCTGGATCTTGATCCCCCGACAAAAGAAATGACTGTAAAATGATGAATACATTTACGTGGCGAGCATACACAACACCAGGACCCTGAAACAGATGCAGCTAAACAAAATTCTTATATTATTTTCATTATATTATTTAGACCTGTCCTACAGAAACTTATCTCCAGTAAAAAGGGTTTATCACAGAATACAGTATATTTTCCATTTGTGGCCATAGGAACAAGGAACATCTCGGCTGCATCACTTTTATCAGTTAATATGTCTCTCACAACTTTATGGATTTGCAAAACTAAATCCAAAACAATGCTTTAATGAGTTGATTTATACATCGTTTATAATGAATAATAATAATAGTTGTTTTATAATGACCAGGCAGCTGTGCAGGTTTTGCATCCCACCTCAGGTTCGTTACAAGTAGCTCTTTTGCTTAAAAGCTAATCTGAGGTGCAAAGAAACAGGAACCTGTGGGTATTTAATTTAGCAGGCGCTCAAAGGAGGATGGTCAACAGAGGCAGACCGAGGGCTTGGAACTGCTGACTCGGCTCCTGTCGTTTAATCTATTTGAGGTGCGATTAAACTTTAATTCGTGCCCATCTCCTAATGCTAGCCGATGTGTGTGCTCCCCAGCAGTGGGTCGGTGAGTAGTTTCAAGCTGAGCCCAGGTCTTTTCTCTCTGTCTGGGCCTCACTTTATTCATGCCTGAGGGACACCAGGAGCTGCAAACAACTGAATTTTTCATCAAGGTTACTTCCTGGAGAGATGTGCCATGCAGTTGCTGCTTTCTCCCTCAGTGTATTCCTAGCTCATACATAACTTACCCTGCTCTGACCTGCAGCTCTCTCTGGGAGGAGTTGTTTGACCCTGGTCCAGATAGGAGAACATGTGCTGTGGAGTCAGCATGAGTTTGTTATGAATCTTGATACATTTTACATGGTTTGAGTATAAGATATCTGCTCACACTTTGTATCAAGCCCAGCAGTTTATAAGCAGTTTATTAATACTTAATAAATAGTTTATAACACAGTTGTTGTGCACAGATATTAGGCAGTTTAAGTGTTTATCATTGCAATATGTCAACAGCATGACCGCTCACATGTTAATATAATATAATATTAATAATTAATATATATTATTTATTAATATGTAATACATTTCATGGTTTTTATAACCAATTCTTAAATGATGCATCTGTGCATCTGTATGTTAATAATTGCATTAATACAGATGTGTTATACAGCATTACCAAGCAATTATAGTTGACAAATACATTAGTAAACACAGGAATGAATGGAACAAAGTAGTATAGTGTTTTAAACCATTTATCAAACATTTTTATACTGCTAATTATTGTCAGATTATGTCCAGGGCCATATCTATGCACAGTCTGTCTCATATTTTAACCACATTACACAAGACCTACATCATTATACATTATTTTTGTTTTATGTGGTTCACACTTAAGACAAAACTTGCCATTTTCCAATCACAAGTGTGTTATAAGCTATGGTACATTCTGTCTTGTTCCATATTCATCAGAGCAGCCTCACTGGATGATGGTAAACACAACACAGCTCAACAAATTCAACTAGTTCACATTTCTGTTGGGAATACCAACATGCTTGGCATTAACATTTTTAGTCTCTGAAAAACAACTCTGCAAGTTCTGGAGAAAAACATCTACTATTTATAAGAATATTTTTACATCAGAATTCATTTGCAATTATAATCAAATCCCACTTACTCCTTTTTTGCGCGATTATTAATGCTGCAACAACACATTTGGTTTTAATGGAGGGAAAATATGCAATGTCAGATGATTTTTTTTCTCTTTCATTAGGGCTGCAAATGCCGCTTTTTGTGAAATACAGCAATCAGAGTCACAAACAAGGTCTTATTTATTCTATTCAGAATTTACTTTTCCAAAAGCATCCACAAGCAATAAGGTCATTTCTGTGTATTGGCTTACAGAGGAATAAATTTGAATTTAGAGCAAAAAGAATGAGCTCTTTAGACTATATTTCACACTAATCAATGCAACCTTTGATTTTTAAATCAGACCTAAATGTTGATGTTTGGGAGGTCTGGATCTTCATTTGATAAACCCACCTTACATCAGATTTTGTCTTAGTATTTCCTGTTTTGCGGACAAATTATGAAAACATATGAGACAAAAACTTGATATTTATAGTGTATACATAATATTTGTTCACACTTTGGAGGACCTGTGTTTACAGCTGAACCCCCATTGCCTTTGTGAGGTCTACAACACAAAGATAATCCTCTGTCATTATGACCCTGTTAAATAGGGAATAAAATAAAGCAGAATGGCTGTTGGACTGCAGACTTCCATTTCAGGGCTATGCTGTGCAGTCTTGCAGCTCCTGAGTGTCAGACATTATCACCACCACTACCCTCAACCTCACCCTGCCCCTTGTGACAATTACTGCCCTACCTCCCTATTCAGCACGTAATGAGAAAACTGACTGATCGATTTCTGTCCGGCCAGTAAAAGAGGGGAAGGAAGCATTTGGATATAGCACAGCTCAGACTCTGAGGCAGAGGTAGCATGTACATATTGTAAGATTTATATATTTTTATGTTTTAGTGGTAAATGATTGGCATGCAATAACAAATATTACACGTTTGATGTGGAGGGTGGTAAGATATTTAAATGCACATATGGTTTGGGTCTGCAGCTAGCAATTATTTTTCTTAATTAATTGATCTGCAGGCAGTTTCTTGATTACATGATTGCTTGTTTCGTCCACAAAACATCCGAAAATGCCCATGGTGATGTTCTGAAGACCCAGTTGACATGTTCAAAATATTTGTTTTGACTGACCACCAGTGAAAAACAAACCAATTATTATTTTTAGTGGTGTAGAAGACTAGGAACACATACACATTTTATCACCTGAAACCAGAGCATTTTAGGTAGTATTGCTGAAAAAATAACTCTGTACTGATCAATATCTTTTAAAACAATGTTGGACTCACACAATTGATGCAGAAAAACCAGAGGTATCGTCTTCTTTACTCCAGGCCTTCTTCTTTCTTGTCAAAAAATGCCTACGTTACCCACCATGCAACTCAGCTGCCAATAGTTCAGTCACAGATTCACATGTGTTTTGCTGGTACTGGCTAAGCCTTTAGCTGCTACAGAGCTTTACTAAACTCCTTCTTACCAACTCCACATGCCTTGAATTGTTTCATTTTCACACTTGTGTTCCTCAGCTGCGTCTGATGCTGACTCAAGTGACATCACTTGAGGCAATATATTGGACTTTATGTTTTCCCCCTGGAGCCATAAAGTGCGTTTACATGGCTATTTTCACATATGTAGCAGCACTCCCTGATACTTGTAAACAGACTTGTGGTGTGTAAAAGTGTTTCCCTTTCATTAATTATCAGAACAGTTGCTGATTTTTTTTTTAATTGTTAATTGACCAACTTTTGTCACTCTTGTGGCAGTTACAAACCCTACGTATATGATGCTGTGAGTGTCGGGATGTTTAAATACGAGCTAGGTCAGACTGTTGAATCAGTACGTTTGTTATAACAACTGTTGTGCTCCTGTGTTACAACATAGGGCTTGTAAAAGTGGCCCCCCAACCCCACAAACTGCTGCACGTTCTAATAAATTCATCTTGATTTATTATTCCTTTGACTGATTACATGGATGTAAATATTCAGCAGTAAAATATATAGTCTGGGTGACAGAGTGTCTTTCCAAGCACCACCATGCTGTCCTGCTGGGTCAGAGCTGCACTGCCACTCACAATTATTTATTAGGCTACATATTCACTCTCTATCCATCACTGTATGGCCACCCGGTCCGGTCACATCTCTTTATGTTTATTACAGTGTCCCACCTTCCCGAGGAGGATGATTGACGTTTTCGGAGAGGACCGAGGTGGGACTTGCGCGCGCCTTCTTCTCCAATCGTGGCTCGAGGGGCGGAGGCTTTTCCATCCATACTCTGATTATGAGTCAGTTACCAGACATAAGCGAAACAATAACAGTTGGTGGTTACTTTGTATCCAAAACCTTCACAGGCAAGTTGAGTGTTAGGCGCGTTTTAGCGCGTCAAGCCCTCGAGTATATCGGCGGTTTCATAAGAGGAGCTCAACGCGCTCCACTTTTAATCAGATTAGGAGCCTTTAATGTTCAATCCTGCTTTTTCCCCCCTTCTTCTTCTTCCCTACAGTAGCGGTGCAGGAGTGGCCAAAGCCAAAAGCAGCGATTCAGATCAGATTTCACCTAAACCAGCTGGGAGAGACACCGAGAGAGAGAGAGAGAGGGAGAGAGAAGGGTTTGTCAGTCTCCCTCCTCCCAAATCCAGAAAATCTTACCAAGGAAAAAGGAGGAGTGTCGGGGGTGAGAGAGAGACGCAGAGGAATCCAGAGGAATTTCCGAGGATATTTTTCCCCTTCTTTATTTTTTCCGCCCCTCTTGATATTAAAATTTAAAAAGTTGGAGGCGAGGCAGCGGGGACCGTGGTCAAGGATGGACGAGCAGCCTCGGTTGATGCACTCCCACGGGGTAGGCATGGCCGGACACCCCGGCCTGGCGCAGCATATGCAGGATGGCACGGCGGGGACGGACGGAGAGGGAAGAAAGCAGGACATCGGAGACATATTACAGCAAATAATGACCATCACAGACCAAAGCTTAGACGAAGCACAGGCAAGGTGAGGCTATAGGATAAAAAACACTTGTTTTATTAATCGGAGAGCGGAAATATTAGTCAGTGTTATTGGTGATGGAGGGGGGGAGATAATAACACTGTGGTTTCTATCAAGACTGCCTCCTAAATGAAAGCAATTACGCCCACTGAAGTGCCGTGACTGCGCGAAAGCGACAAAAGATCGCAAAAAACTTTGATTATACACACACATTTGATTATATGAAACAACTTCCGAGTAAATATTGTCATCAAAACTATTAATTATTGCATGATTATTGTAGATAAGGATGATCTGTCGAGAGGTTTTTTTTAAGTGTGGAGCAGTTGCCACTCCAGTTTCCAGTTTCCATTCTATCTTGTTACAAAGGAGCTTACATTGTAATCCTGTGCTATAATAACATGTTGCAGATCCTCTCCTATAGTGTCGACCCATTGCAATGAAAATAACTGAAAAATATAATACAGTTGTACGTACATATTGCTGTTGTAGTGTAACTGGTTGGATATTGTTCCATATTAGAAAAATCAGGGTTTCCTACATGTTTTCTCATCGTTGTGTATTTATGAGACTGAAATAATTAAATTTAAAAACTATGGATTGAGTCTAAATATAATTAACATTTTACTTTGCTTTGGCTCCTGCTTGTTTTATAAATTAGCCTGCCTCTGACAGTAGAAAGAGCGATGGAGGAAAATCGATGATCTTTTGTGATTTGAGATTCTTTTAAGTGGCTTTGTTACCGTTGCCACTTGTTTGAATACTGATGTGGAAAGTGTTCTCCTGTCCTCCTTTTCAGGAAACATGCACTGAACTGCCACAGAATGAAACCAGCTCTCTTCAACGTCTTGTGTGAAATTAAAGAGAAGACGGGTAAGTTTTGTTGTCTCTTTTGTTTGCTGAAATTTTGTTTTTCGCTCGCCAACAAGTGACACTGAAAAGAAAATTGTCCTTTAAATGGTGTAATAGTGTGTTCTGACGATTTAAAATGTTTCTTAAATTGTTTTCTAAGGATATAGTTTTAATTGTACAAAGCACAGATCAGTGTGACATTCCTCTCTTTAAGCTGCTGTATATCATAATTTTTTTCAACGATTTATGACATGTTTTCCGTGACAAATGTCACACCCAGTGCATGTGAATATCACTGGCCCCAGATGAGGTGCTGTCATTGGACTGGAGTGTTTTCATGCCGACATTTGGGCCTTTCTGGGGCTGGGCTTTCTCACCCCTCTCTGTCTGTTTTCCTTGGCCGAAGTGAGCCGCGTTTAAATGCAGAGGCAGGTCAGAGGGATTTTCTGTTTATGTTTGTGACGAGGGTCAAAGTCATGAAAAGGAATGTGTGAATTATTGCTCACTTAACAGCAGATTAAAGGAAGAGCGGCTCACATGATGAAAGCCTGTGAATGCTCTCTGAGGGAGGTGGCGGGGGCGCTGGTTAAGAGGCGGCTTTTTCAGTAGAGGAAATAAAACAAAATATCCAATATAACCTTATCTGTGAACACAACTTTGAAGCTGTCTTTGAGATTATTGAGAGAGCCCCATCACTTTGTCTGGTGATGTCGCTTTCACAGCCATGACAGGTGAAAATAAACAGAGGACCAACATGGAGGTGGTGCCATTTTCCTAAATTTTACATAAACTGTTTTTATTCACTGACATTTCGTTTGTGTGAGTCAGAGTTTGGCACTGAGGTTTACAAAAAAAAGCAGTAGGTTGAAGGAAGGAGCAGACACTTTGGGATTTTCACCAGATTTACAAAGGTTAAAGAGTGCAGTCTGTGAGGAGGAAGCTATAGTAGGTTGGGGCCCTGTTTCTAAATTGCAAGGCTTGGAAAAGTGAGAGAGTAATGCCTGACTCTTTGTAAACTGTCTGGCGTCTCCCTGGGTTCAACCAGAGTTCGTTTCCAAAAAGAAGAACAAAGTGACTTGGACCTTTTCCTGGCTTTTCCCCCTGCCTCTCCTCTCTTCCCACCGTTCTTGGCAACCAGGATTTCACAGAGCCTCTGATGAGAGAGGCGACCCCCCCTCAGCCTGCAGATACTCTTTCCCTCAGTTCAGGACCAAGTTTGGAAACAAACATAATTCAACATAGTTTATATTTTCTCTGTTTTCATGTATTGATTCAGTTCTGCTTTTTATATGTAAACCTGCCCCCAGCCACAAATCAGCAAGCTCTAAATAACCGTGCTGTTTTTATGACAACAGAAAGGCATTCAAAAAGTTAAGAATAACCCAAAACAATTTGGGAAAGAATCAAGCCTTAATGGCTGCCTCACTGTGGCCTCCCTGTCTGCGTTTGAAGAACTGAGCCGCGGCTCATCTTCGCCCATAGGAGGTTTGTGCAGACGAAACTGAAAATCCTTTCACTGCAGTGACAGAGAAAATGACTCAAACCTTCACCATGGCATTTACAGCCAAATGTGCTGAGTGCAGTGTATGCGAGTGGAGTACAGCCTGTAATTTGTCAGGTCTTTTTTTATATTCTTTATAAAGAGTCAGCTTCTCCTTTTGCTTTTTACATTGTTGCAGTCAGAGTGTGTTTTAGAAGTAGTGTGAGCCAGAGGAGATGAGTACAGCAGTTCACACTTGAAGCAGCCCTTCCTCCACAACCTTTTCACTGAAGGGAGGAAACATTTCTTTAGATCGTCTATCATTTGTTGCATGTAGTCATTCGCATATGTGCTGCACGTACCTCCATGGCGTGTCGGTGGTGTGTGAGTGTTGACAGCGGCAATATGGGACATTGCAGCAGCGAGGTGTCCATTGGCAAGCAGCTGACAAACAAGGCGTGAGTGCATGCCAATAGCGGACAGAGTGGGCCTTAACTGATGACCCCACCCCACCCCTCTCTCTGTATATTTGTGCCGGGGTCGGGCTGGTGTCATGGCGGGAGAGTATTTAGCAAGCTTAAACAAGCTCAGGTTCGCATGCTGGGTTATGGAAAACCAACGACGAGGCTTGTGTTACCTCTCACAGACATTCCTTTTGACCGCCAGTGTTGTGTTTCATGAAAATCTTTGCCCTGACTCCTCTCTGCTTTTTTTTTTTTAAACTATCATCATTGTTTGTACAGTTCCTGAGAGCACTTAGACTTAGTTTTCCTGTGTTTGCTCCACATCCTGTGAAGAGAAGTTTGGAGAGCGTCTTTGTTTGTGTGGAACCATTACGGCGATGGGAGCTGGCACGTACAGGTTGACTGAGTAAGAGAAGCCAGACACCAAGTCAGTGTTTGTGGGTGTCAGATTTCAGGCCTACTCTCTCCCTCTCTCTCCCTTTCCCGCTCGGTGTCTCTCTCTCTCTCACTCCCTGTCTATCTGTGGGCCTGGGACTGTTTCGTCAGGCCACTCTGTGTCAGCAACCTCACATTACCCCCTTGCAGGCTCGGGTCAGATGGAGAGCTCCTGCATGACTAATGTGATCAGACGGATAATGCATTACACCGCTTGAACTTATCAAAGCTGGAGACCTGCTGAATCAGTCGGTCCCGTTAACTGCAGCCCCCTACCCCTCCACCCCTCAAAAGCTTGCACTGCCAATTAGACATGTACACACATTTTAGAGATTCACAGTGGTGTTGATCTAGTCACTTTCAAGTAGTTTTCAGCATTAGCATGAGGAGATTTCCTGTGATAGCCGTCCTGTAAGTGTGGAGTGGGAAGAAGAAGCTGCAACAAGCAATTATTTTCATTATTGATCAACCTTCCAATTACCTTCTTGTTTAAATGAGCAATTGTTTAGTCTATAATGTTGAACAAAAGTGAAAAAAATGGCCAAAGTGACGTCTTCAAATGTCTTTTTTTATTTGATCTGTGGTCCAAAATACAAATATATTGAGTTTGCAATGATGCAAACCAGAGGAAAGCAGTAAATCCTCACACTAGAGGCTGGAAACAACAAATGTTTGGCATTCTCCTTAAATGTAGTTGCAGATTTATTTTCTGACAGTTAACTAATCCATTATTAATTGGTCATTTCAACTCTAGTCGCTAGGCTTTAAAAAAGAGTAAAGGTGGACATGGTAAAATGTCAAATCGCAATTTATAGTATTTTCAGCAACATTAACATTAAACGTTGACAGAGGTACTAGTTGAGCTCCCATGAAGCAGTGGATAGACTGGTCACTATGGCTCCCAGTGCTGCTGTTTTTCAGTATTTAATTGACATGGCTGTCCATGATGAGTTCAGGGGTTAGTGTTGCCTCTCTTTGTTACTCTCCTCTCATCTCCAGTGACAGATGGAGGCATTAGTCTCCAATGTGGCGCTGTCCTGAAACTAATGGCTATGTCCTTGGTTTCCCCGCACTAGCTGGGAGACTGTATATCTGTCCCCGGCTTGGAAGTGCCGAAGCAGCAGTTTATCCCCCATGTTTTAGTTTCCACGGAAATAAGGCCGAACAGGACTCTGTCTGTTCTCCCATAAATGACTTCAAATAAATAACTTCACAACGAGTGCGAAGTTTTCCTGAGAAAACGTTGCAGGGCTTTGATTTGTGAGTTTATAGGAAACTCTTCCTCCACTTACCAGAAGCGTTCCTCTAAGTGAATAATAACAAACATGCAATATATTTTTATAAGGAGTCTGAGCAGAGATGTGGTGATTGTAGGTTTATCTTTGCTTTTAAAGTGAGTTATATCAAAAATAAATATACTGGATCCCACTTTGCCCACTGACATTTCTTCTGTGTTCATATTTATATTCGATGCATTATCAGTGCACTTCAGAAGCAACAGCGCATATTTTTGCTGTTCCCTGTCCTCCGATATAAACTCACTTGCAATTAGGACAGCTAATATATTATGCAAATGTTGACTGGCTTAATTGAGACATGTTAATCATGTTTTAAGAGGCTAATTACAGCCCTGTATATCTGAGGTGGGAGTAGTAATTAGCCGTGATAACAGATCTGGCTCTAGAATGGTCATATTCTGTGTGTCGACGTATGGCGAGGAGAGTGTGTGCGTCTGTGTGCGTGTGTATGTGTGTAGGTAGGTCGCAAGGTGTGTCTTGTGTATGTTTTTGCTTGTTTTTTGACAATGGTTGCAGCTTTTATCTGTCTCTTTCAGCCTTTATAAATGAATGAAAAATCAAAGTTTGCATTTCAGTCGAGCTTGACATTCTCACATGCATTATGCGTGCGTCCATGTCTGTTTAATGGTTCAGCACAATTTTGCACATTTCACCTTGATGGAAACTGCAAGAAGGACGGAGGAACAGAGATCTATCAGCTCACCTCTTCTTGAGGAATAGGAACACTTTGCATCTCTATCTATAGTTTGTTTCCTGCACTCCTCAATCTGGTTATCTGATGCAGCAGCACTGGCCATTCTGCAAACCGGGCTTTTATACAAGGCTGTGTTCTTAGTTTTCTGACAGAGATCATATTCAGATCCATTACGCTAAGAATGCCTTCCCACTTATCGAATATAAAATTGCTTTAGAGAGGAAATTTGCTCTATGGCGGAGTGGAGTTTCTTTTTTATCAGATGTTTGTCTCTGGAGCAGCTTTTAGTGTCTACGAAACAGCTCTGGTGACATTATTGCAGTTGCAATTGCCTCAGCCATTGTTTTTCTTATTGGTGCTGTTTGGATTTGATTGGATTTTCCACAGTCTCGTGGAATTGCCTCACGCAGTAGGACTGCTGGACGCGTATATCCTCATATTGTTGCCGTTGAAACACCTGCAGATCTTATTACTGATATGTTCACGGGGCTCCAACTGTGTACTCCAACTACCTCTGAATTACGCTGTTTAGTTTTTCATTTTTCATAGTGTTAAATCTGTTTGGTTACATGTCACCTTTTCTCCCCTCACCCACTGTTAGACGGAAGAGATGTATCATTTCTTATATCAGAAATGCAACTCACACATCTAGATTTTCTCGGGCCCTTTGATGGAGGTGGTTGCCCTGGCAGTTGATAACCTTTAATTCGAGGTGTGGGATCTCATTTCTCTGGCACCCTGCCACTACGATGTAAGTGGTGTGTTGGCAGCATGCTGGGGTTGTACAAAGGAACCCCCCTGACTTCGATGAACAGTCAAACATAAAATGGCAAGCACTCTTCCCTGGCTGACTTAGTAAAAATGACATAAATTAATACATGCTGCTTAAACAGGACCAAGATTAATGGTTGCCTTTCGCAGCGGCTTAGATCCACTGTCAGTCGCTGCTCGCTGCCCAGATGGAATCAACACCAATCAATGAGGCTACCCGACTCTCCCTGGATATCTGCTTAGGATGTTGAGTGGGACACACACACACACACACACACACACACACACACACACACACGCACGCACACACACACACAGACACACGTATACTTAAATATATCGTGCACATGCAGAGTCATTCAGACACATACATCATGCAAAAAAAAAAAAAACCATGAATTGCAGCCTCGTTGGTGCAGTAGTTTTGCTCCTCTCCTCAGCTTTTCTTCATATAAACTCACAGGCATATCCTGTATTACTTCCCATACAGTGGGGTGTTCAATCAGGTGCCACAAAGTCAGATGGGGAAGAGCAGTGAGGCTGATGGCTCAGTAGTGATTGGATGTTTCAATTACTGATAGTAATGCCATGGTGTAGTGAGTCATGCAGTGCAGATAGCACCATTTATTTTAATCAGGACAGGGGAGAGATGGGTGTGGATGTGTCTCCCTCGTTTCAGAGTAGTTTCACATTTAGATGCAGGGGAGTGTGCTCTCTCTCTCTCTCTCTCTCTCTCTCTCTCTCTCTCTCTCTCTCGCTCACTGTCTCTTTTTTTCACTCACACACAACAACACACACATGTGTAAGCGCAAATACACACACACGCTCAGGTGGATTGAGAGTGGAGGAGAGGTTGCCGTGGGTAACGCATAGCGACAAGGTACTCTCTCGGTGAGCTATTCTAATTTATGTTAATAAACCTTGCTGTTGCCGTGAGAGACAAAGGGGCCACAGATGAGCCTTGGTAACCTCAGCACCTTCACTGGAAGGAAAGGCGCAGACAAAGAACAATGCAGACACACACACACACACACACACACACACACACACACACACACACACACTCCGAGAGAAGAAGAGAGAAGAGATATTGAACTGTAGAGAAAGACACAAATACTGTGGCGGAGAGCGATGATAAATTTAGCCACACAAAGAGTTGTTTTTGTGGCTGCAAAATCAAACAGCCTCATGCTGGCAATCTTCAGTGTGTTGAGTGTGTGTGGTATATGTACTGTTTCTGTGCGTGTGTCAGGGTGTCTGTTGAGAGGGCAGAAATAGGCAAGCAGTCAGGCAGTCTCCCGGGATTGTTGCTGCTAATTCCATGGGGAATCTCTATAGATACACGGGGTGCTGCAGTTTTGGATCGCTTCCCGGGGCAGATGTGACACCACAGGTAGCATTTAGCACAGTGGGGCGAGAGCATGAGCGTTAGCAGAGGTCAGCACTTGGCCTGGCTGCCTGGCAGCAGAAAGACCATCTCAGAGAGGCAGATAAGGGCCCTCAAATGTGCTTCTAAAGCGGTGTTTGCTCTTTCAGGCAAAAAGGGAACCCTCAGCATGTATGAATCAGAAAATAGTGGGGGAAATTATTGAAATTATTAAAAAAAACAAACAAACAAACAAACAAAAAAACTACTTCACGTTTAAAAGCCTCATTACTAGACTGTATTATTTTCAGAATACTTAAAACTAACCAAACTTTATTTTTATAGCCTTAATTATGTTGCTAACAAGGTAAAACGTGTCAACTCTTTTTCACAGTAACAGCAATGAGGATTGATAACAGAGTGATGCCTCCTTGCTGGTTCCCTGTACTGTAGATATCTGTATCCCAGCCCAAAGAGTGAAAGCTGTGGGTTTCCTCTCTGCCGTCTGTCTGCCAGCTTGCCTTTGGCGGTGTTAGTTCTGGACAGTTAACTCCAACTGAAATTATGTTAATTGCTGTCATTTTCTTTTTTCTACTTGAGCATAATCAGCAAATTATATACTTCTGTTCATTTATTACCAAGCCACTTCTAACAGAGTTTTTACCCTTCAAAGATCAAAAGTTAGGAGGTAGTTTGCTCTCGTGATTTGTGTGCATGTGTGGGTTTATGTGCACAAATGTGTCTGTTAACAATTTGCCATTTTGTGTAATACTTTGTCATAGTTCTTGTAGCATTTTGTTATTAAAAGGTCTCTGAAATGTTGTGTGAAAGCGGGTATAGTGTCAGCCTCAACAAAAATCTAAACTCAGTACTGTAATTTGTGTGTTTTTGCATTAATGCCCTGATAATACATTTGTTTTGTAATTTCTAATGCTGCACGAAGCTTGAATACTGTGCCATTAAACCATGCAAAAAAGGCTGAATGTGTTTGCTGCCATTGTGTCAAAGAGGTCTTTTAAGGTCATTTTTGTGCCATTGTGAGAATATTGTAATTTATTTCTCTTAGATATTTACAGAATTAAATTGGAGAAATGAACAAAAACACCTAATTTCAAGATTAAGGAAAATACAGGAATCCTTTCCAAAGCATGGTCTCTTCACCGCTGCCATTTTTATCCCTGATTTTATGCTGTTTTGTGAATCCACCGTTGCTTATGGAAATCCCATCTAAACACTTAGTGTGTCTACGTGTGTGTTTGGTGTGTATTTTAATAGGCAATAACTCACCGAGAAAGAACAAGTGAGAGGTGGGACATGGAAACGGCATAATTTAATGTTCAAATTTGCATTTAAACGTATGTATCTGTCGGACAAGCACACATATAAACACAAGCATGCACTGTGTGGTTATCAGCACTCTGAGGTACGTAAGTAGATCAGCTGACGTTCCTCGTATTTGCTGCATTTTGCTGAACTCCCCACAGGAAGCCAGGTTTCATATGGGAATGTAGGGGAAATTAAATGTGTAAAAATAAGCGACCATACTTGGATTATTTTATTTTTTTGTGATAATAATAACTATACTTTCCTCCTGAGTTTTGCTGAATTTATTGTCTTTTAAGAGTGACTGAGTACGTGTGCCTGCATCCTGTTATAGACACTTGTTATAAACATGGCAGATGTCCAGTGTAGTCTTTTTACTTTTAAATAAAAGGCACCTTCACTGGAACAGCAGTATATATGTGTGTGTGTGTGTGTGTGTGTGTGTGTGTGTTGTTCAAGTTCACTTTGAGCCTTTAAAGTCCTCCTTCCTTATTCACGCTCTCACCAGTCCTTCATGAGATTTGAAGCAACGACCCCGTGACTCTGCACATGCCTCTCGCACCTCCGGGGCAGAGCTTCTTCTTCTATTATATTTTATTTGGCTTGCTGGCACCACCTTGTAGCTTGTTTTATTGGACATGTCCTTCAGCACCATGTTTAGCAGTCTCCTCCCCTAAACACATAAAATTCCTTTATGTTCCTATTACTTGAGTTTATGAAGAGCGTCTTCAGCCCCCTCCCTGCTGATAAGATCATATTGATAGATTGATATTGGAAGAGCTGTAGTGTGATAAAGGCGCGGGGGTTAAGAGCTTCTTGGATAGTTTAACCTTGATAAAACAGTTGTTTCAGTGAGGCTGATTTTGCCCCATCCGTCTTCATCCGTCAGGGCCCCGCTGAAGTATGCAAATGAAGGCAGTAGAGGGAAGCGCCGTGTGCGGTTAAATGGGGCGTTGCGAATGTGCGGTGTACCGCGCCGACGGGGTGATACTACTTACTGTCCAAATTTAGTGTGTCTCTTCTGAAACATCCCCCCCCCCTTCCTTTTTGTCTGCATTTCAAGAATATATACAGCCCTGAGAGGAACTGTGGCCTCTCATAAAATGATTACAGCTGTGGCAGCAGCAACGCACTTTATGTTCAGTACATGTGTGTGTGCAGATTTTAATGTTTTAGAATTTAGTGACTGCAGAACAGTGTGTTATCCCTTTATTTGCATCCTTGTGCGTGCAGTATCAGTATTTACATGTTGCAGCTGGTTTTATTGCGCTCTCCTGCCATACATTTTAGAATATGGCTGTTTATTGTGCTAATTAGTGAGTCTGGAGGTGTGAGGGTAATAATCTTTATGATAATAACTGTTTATGCCTTAACACTGCTCTCCATTCACAGTTTATGTTACCCGGGCAGCTTCATTTGCCTGATTAGTTTTGTACCTACTCAGCAGCATTAGGGATGTTTTCTTTTTGTGTGTGCGTGTGTTTGATTCTCTCATTTATCTCATGTGTCGGCATATTGATTGATTCCCCTGCTCACTCATTATTTTGTTCTGTTCTTCACAACTCATTTTCAAAGAGGGGGGCCAGCACTGAGGCCAGAAACAGATACCATGTCTCTTCTCTGCTGTCTGACTCGCCACCACACACATAAAGCTGTCAATCAGGAGCTTTCCTGGCTGCCCTTTGTTATGGAACGCCAGCTCTGTGGGTGGGTCCTCCGGGTGATAGATGGCTCAGAGAGCCTATCGGACTGCAAGAAGCATCCATCTCTGTCTGGAGCCTGTTAAACAAGCTTGGGAAAGCAGCCATGTAGTCCTAACCACCACTGGCCTCCACTAAAAAACCCCATTAACATTAATGAAGGATAGCTTTAAAAGTTCTTCAGTAATAGGCTTGAATTGGATTTATGAGTCAGATAGTTTGCCAGAGAGTACGTCATGAAAAATGTCACTGGTAGATGAATGGAAATGAGCATTTGAAAGGTCTCGGGACACTCTTTCAGCAAGGATTTCAGTTCGGCTTAGAAACACTTTTTAAAAAAAAAAAAAATCTTGCCCCTCAGTCATTTTCCCTCAAGGTTTAAAATCAAGCCACAGCTCCAGAGTTGCTGTGGGGGGAAAGCAAGGTGTTTGATGTTTTAAGTGACTGCAAAGATAAAGCTGCTCATCTTACACACAGTGCTGCTGCTTCAAGAGAGAGAAAAAAACAAGTTCTTAATACTTTTTTTAAAGGCCTTTTCATCCCAGGTGGCACTGGCCATTTCAATATCTTGGAACTACCACTTTACCTGTCTACAAGGTCCCTATAGATGGCTGATGTGAGACTGCCATTAGCCAGCCAATTCCTCAGCCACAGATTACTGTGCCAGTACGTGGTAATCACAATGTTGAAAAAGGTCTGATTGCACTCCATCCAACCTACAAAGTGTGGCTTAAATGGGTTTTTCGAAGGTCTGCAGTCGGTTGTTGGTATGTCATCATAGTGCATTAGGACTGTCAGAGGGAAAATGGCAGTTTTTGAAACCTCTTTCATTTCATGTGAATGTTAAAAGGATGCAGAAATACACTCAGATCAAACCAGGCAAACAAGGCCTTGCCGAGATTGTTTGGTCAAAGCGGCTTCGAGCTGCAGCACGTTGCGCCGTTTGCTTTCTTCTGTTGAAAATATCGTTTTAAATGTTACAAATTTCATGCACGCACACACACACACACACTCCCCCACTCTCCTTTTTCCTTCTGTCTTTCCTCTTCTCCTCTCCTCCTTCCATCTCTCGGCTAGCCTGCTCTCTGCTAACCTCTGATGTCATTAGCGTTGGAGGGAGGTTGAAGGGAGAGAGGGGTTGCTATTCTTAATGAATTCCACTGTGTCTTTGCACTCCCCCACCTAGTTAACCCTACCCCCCTCCAGTGCTCAAGGTGTCAAATTAGAGCAGCTGGAAAAGGGGAGAACAAGGAGATGGACAAGGTACATCTCACCCCACCTCATTTCCTCACTCTCCACCAAAGCACCTAATATAACACGGTATTCATGAACAGTATCCATGTAACAGCTACGCAAAGATGGTTGGATGCACTCCACATATTCACTTTAATGATTAAGAAGCCGTTACTGCAGCTAATAAATTGTTACTCGTGCAGTGATGTGCACTGAAAATACAGTTAAAAGAGGGACTCCCCATCATGTACTTTCTCTGTGCTACACATAGTACACTACAATATTCAAGACTCAAGCAAAAGAACAATGCTACAGCAGGAAAGTACTTTATTACATGTAAAAGCCATGCATTCAAAATTTTAAGTAAAACGTTACATACTTCATATGTAGTATAACATATAAGTTATTAGCATATTTTTGCTGAAAGATGAGTATATGAGCATTTTAATGTTGTGAATGGTTGAGCTAATTTTATCCATTTTACATACTGCTTTCAAGTTTAATTTAATGCATTTGTTCCCAGCATTTCCAGCTTGTTAGCTTTAAACTGAATCACGTGCCCTCTACTTCACTTTGACGCATCTTGCATATGCACCTCTACTGAGTAGTGATTTTCTCCTTCTAAACATCTCATTTGTTTAATTTGAATAATTGTTAGAGAAAATAAAATAGCTTTATTCAGCTTTCTTATCCCATTTAACATCTCTAAACCCTGAGGTAACGTGGCTTAGGAAAAAACTCAAGTGACTGTCAAACACATTCAGTCTGAGATTTTCAGTGATTTTGAGGTCAAATTTTGACATTTTTTGACCAGATGACCACGCAAAACACACAAACGTCTCCAAATATGTCACTACATCATGAACATTTGATCAAACAGATCATCAGCATCATCATTGTCATTTACATTTAACAAACAGCAAACTGTAAGTAACACACTCAGAGAATGTGAGATAGGATGATTTTTTTTTCCAGAATTAAAACTGCTTAAAGGGAAACAAAAGGGAAATATTGAAAGGTTTAACCTCAGCTAACCTTGTGTCCGCTTCCTTCTGTCCACAGACGTTTCAACTGTCTGCAGAGGGGATGAGGGCATGAACTTGTTGCCTTCACTGGAGAGTAATAGTAGTAGTGACAGTGATAACATACCAGACTCTTTTGTTTCTTGGCAGGAAAACACCTCGGCATGATGTCACATCCTCTTCATTTGGCCGCTGATCCTCAAGAATGAGAAAAACACACCGCGCGGGCCAGTAGGCGCAAAAGGCGCAAGCTCAGTCGCCGCTAGCAGTTTTTAACGATGTTAAAGTGTTTCAGGCTGGATTTTTCCTGTGAGCGGAGCAGAGTTGTTGTTGTCTACTTCACCCCGGCGTTAACGGCTGATAGTCCTGACTCAACAGAGAGCCGGCATCCCCCCGTGGCTGTGCTTACTCACTCCTGAGCCCAGCGTTTAGTTTTCCTTGGCAGACCCAGGCCACAGCTCATTAGACTAAGAGAATGTGCCTCCCTTAATTAATGATATGTAAATATCCTTGAATTGGCCACATTTGCATATTAAGAGAGATTTGTGGAATCTGTGGAGTAATATATTTTAATTAGGGATTAATTAAAAATAATGGGAATTTCATTTCGCCTGGCAGGTTGTGTTTGGTGTGAAGCGTGCGCCGGGGCCCAATCTTTGAACGCCGAGGCAGCTACCAACATGTGAAGGAAGCTCTGCTCTTCCACCTGCTATCTGTGCTGCATACAAACATGTGCGGTGTGCCCTCAAACACACACACACACACGCAGACACACACACACTCTGGCATCACATTCCTTGAGATGCCAGAGCCTTCCCAGGGGGTCTCCACAAAGCGCTGTAGCTTTGAAAAGCGGGTGAGGAGGAGGGAGGGCGGGAGGAGGAGGTGGAGGGGGATCCAGCTTGAACACCCACAATATGTTTTTTGGGGACGATCCCAGTTTGGCTCGATTTCATCTCCTCTCATCTTTTTTTTTTTTTTCGTGTAGTTGGGGAATGGCTCTCAGACACGGAACACTAGTTATGTTGGCAATTATGTTAATGGGATGCCATTAGGCCATGATTGTGTATGAGCGAATGGGGAGAGAGGGCACATTTCAGAGACCCAAGTCAATGTCTGCTTTGATCCATTTCTGCGAGGCTCTTTGCCCAAACATTATCTGACATATTCTGTAGTTTTTCACTCATATATTTTCAGTTTGACTGTCGTGTCAGAGGTTGTCTCATTTGAGGCTGTTTGCACTGGGTAATGATGTACTCAGAGTGTGTTTTTTTCCTCTGACGGCTGTGAGAATAAATCCAAACAGAGACAAAGAAACCATCTGTCATCAGCATCACTAATAGCACTGATAGCACGGCCACTATCACCGCATCTCCAAGGTGGAAATCATCCCCATTACCAAGCATCAAGGCTGCTTCCTGCTTCCTGATGCTCCTCGCAGCAGCATCACACATACAAACACGCTCGTCGCCGTTAGACTCAATCTGCGAGGGCGATTTTTGATGCTTTCAGCCATTTTTCAGTGCTTTTTCGTGGAGCGGATGGATGCAGTAAATGTCTGTTTTTCTTCGGGCTGGGCTCAAACCGGAGAGCTCCTCTGGCATTTGTGATGTGTCGTCAGTGCGCTGATGTTATTGATCCAGGACCTTCCGAATTCATTAGGAGATCCAGCACAACTGTGCTGCATCTTTATTTATGTTGCTGCCCCCTCCCTGGCCTGCCTCGCTCTCTCCCTCTCCCTCTCTCTCTCTGCCTCACTCCCTGTCTGCCTTCCTCTTTCATCCTCCATGCATTATTCTTTTATTATTCTTTTACAGCTGCCTTATCGCCTGCATTTTGGTGAGGATAAGACCTGTCATCTTTGGGTCTTGTCTGGGGAGATGATGGGAGACTTCAAGGGGGAGGAGGAGGTGGATGGGAGGGGAGGAGGGTGGGTGTAAAGAATGCCTGCTGTCCCCCTTTCTCCCCCCGCGCCTGAAATGGACCTCTCTCTCCCTCCCTCTCTCTTTTTTCCTTCTCCTCCACCTTGCTCTCTCTCGCTCTCGCTGTCTCTCTTTGTAATGAGAATCTCTCCCTAATTGAGGGAGCTGCAGCGAGCTGGCCGAGGGCGGCAGGGTTAGATTGTGATACTGGCTACGTGACCGTTATGCTGATAGAGGTGGCAGATCAATAATTTAGGCCCTGACCTTAATGGTGGTGTTAAAACGCTCATTCCTCTGGAGTCTGGAGGCCTTAAAGGTGCAGAGTTGGATAAAGCCACGGCACTGGCTTGAATGTGGAGGTGGGAGTGGGGGATGGTGGGGAGAAGCAGATAAGAGGAGAGGTGAAGAAAGACAGAGAGGGGAAAGTGTATTTGCAGTCAGTCCCTCTGTGTGCATGTGTGTGTGTGTGTGTGTGTGTGTCTGTGTGTGAAAGGAGGGATCATGAGTGATGTTTTTCCTGCTTCTACATTCAGACACTCACATTGTCACCAACATTCATCCTCTTAGTATCTATATGAATGCCATAAGCTTTTTTTCCCTTCTCCCTTTCTCTCATGCCTGTATTTGGTCTCTGGTTGTAATCCGTTTTCATAAGAAATCCTCCACCCATTCTCACTGATGCACTGAATGCATCACCAGACACCAGAAGTGAACAAAGACTGAGGTAACGAGTGGGTTTAATCTGGTTCTGGGCTTGTCTTGTGCTCCTAGCTTAAGGCCATGCACATTGAGGATTCGGACAGCCATCGATTTGATTCTGAGGGACATTAACGTCACGGCCTCATGCGTCTCTCTGAATCTCTAAGACCCGACTCATTCCCTGCTGGCAGGATGCGACCATCTCAGCCCCCCCCCCCCCCTACCCCTCCGCCCCCTCTCCCTGCCCACCCACCCACCCTTAGGGGATGATATATTAGATATAACCAATTCAATTTTATGCAGCCAGGACAGACGCCCTGGGGACATAAACACACACATTTTTAATACACTCCTCACCAGGAAGCCCAACGCGCCGGAGCCTGCGGCTGCCCTGGGTCTCCTCTCACACTCAATTATTAATGTAACGGCCGTAGTGGCTTAATTAAATAATAAAGACAAGCTCACTGCAAAGGAATGGGCCAAGGACAAGTCTGAAAGGAAAAGTGGCTTCTCTAAATGCCTGATGTTGACATATATGAGGATGCAGTACTGTAAATATGTAATATTGCAATAACAGTCGGTGACACAGAATGCTGTATCCATCATCAAATATACGTTATTGTTAATATATGTATTTATCAGGTTACTGGCAATCTGTCGAATGTTAAGTGTTCCATTTGAGTGAGAGAGGTTGTATAGTTCATATATATATATATATTTTTTTTTCCAGAAAGCCCTTTTAAAAAAAAAAAGATAAATAATTTGAGGGAGAGGTGCAGACTTTTGGCTTTGAGTCTGTTCATAAATCAATTGTCTTGAGAGTCGGGTCAAACAGGGGCTTGTGATACCTCAACTACATAAAAAGAATGATTTCCTCAGATTATGGATTCCTGCCACCTCAAGGGCAAGCCAGAGGAAGCACTCTGTCTCCGATGTGATGAAATGTGGCGTTATCTTTTACTTTGTTTCATTAGATTCACTGGAGATTACACACTCTATCCTCAAAGACTAGATTTTCCAGCTTTCTAAGATGAGAGATCTTCAGGCCTCGGGGCAAAAAAATATATTTCCCACTTCTTCCCTTCCCCAGCCCGTTTCTTGGGGTTCACGTCTGTTTTAGCTTGCAATTAATTATTCAAATTCATTTTGAAATGCAGGGTTACATTTTGAGTGGCTCGTTCAAAGGCAAAAGTATTTTTTTTTCTCCTCACTCGTGGCAAGTAAGCTCTGCCATTAGATTGAAAAATAGGCCCATTGTGTGTGTTGACTTGGTGGCGTACTGCGATGAAGGATTGCGACAAACTGGAGTGTTTAAATCGGCGAATTGAAATTAATGCCCTCTCAAAGCCAGGCTTGCTGACGATACATTAAAGCTAATACTCCAGTGAGGTCGAGCAAATGTTTGTTTATATACATGAAATACGCTCGGAGAGAATGAAATGATTGGATTTCGCCCAAGTAAACACTTATATTAAAGGGAGAGACAAAAGAAACAATTGTAATGCAATGAGGTGTAGGCGCTTTCTATGTTTATTGTTTCTTCTTTGCTTTTGAGTGGACTCATATTCCCGGACACGTTTCATTTATTGTTTTTAATTCCCTTTTCTATATTTCAGTCTGTTATTGGATATTTCTCTTTTTTTTGTTTGCCACATACTTTACGTCCTTCTCGTTTCATCCGCCGACACACTGAGACACTTTCAAAGGTCATGCCTCAAGTCTGCCTTGTCACATCACTTATTCAGGCTGGTTTTTATTTATTCATGCCACTTTTTGATTTTAATAATTTAATGCAGTGAAATGTTTCTTTCATACTGCTATAAAGTGCTCGCAAAGGAGTGTTGACATCTTCGAAAATATGGTTATATGGCTTCTTGATACGGCGCAAACAATTCTCCATGTAAAGCGTGAGCTGTTGCTGTCAGTTGGCACTGTAATGTGTATCGATTGAAATTATCGCTCACTTCCACTGCAGCCAGAGGACCTCTCAGGTGCCGGGCAAGGAGTCAGAGTGTATAAGAGGCTCTTTTTGTACTTTTCTTTTTTCCTTTAGAATTTAATGCCAGCGGCTGAGAGTGGTATTTATTTTCCTCAGACTCTGCTCTGCTATCCTGGAGTTGGCAGAGTGATTTTGTAGAATAGAAACATTATAGACTGTTAGTGTCAAGGTGTTAAATGTGATGTATAGAGCCGGGGGTTTCAGAGGGAGGAGGGTGGATGGGGGCTTGAGGAGGAGGCGGTAAGGAGGTGAGCACTGCCAGCCATAACTGGAGCAAGGTGCTCATGGGAGAGAGGAGCCATCCACCATGTGAGGGATGGCAGGGTAATGTGGCGGGAGGTAATGGCTTTTCTCAGTCCGCTGAAACAGAGGGGAGATCATTAGGGGCCGCCGTGCCGCACCGTGCCGTCCGTTTACCCCGACTCTGCTGGCGTCTCCTGTCAGAGCGGGGCTGTGGAGACACTCATTGTGTTTGTCTGTCTGTTTTCTGTGGCGCTGGCAGCGTTGCTCCAAAGAGACAAGAGTGTTTGATTATTATTTTGGGCCTTTCGTAGCGGGATGGATAGACGCTGACACTTTGGCTTACAGCTGCACTCAGATATTTCCTTACCAAATGCTTCTCCAGCTGTGAAATCAAATCAAAGAGCGAGGCCAGAACCTGATGACAAAAACAAAACTCCTAGACTTTCCCTTTGCTGTTCTTGAATCGGGTATTAATTCAGTTTTTCAGGCGCCAAAGTGTTTAAAGAAATAAAGATTAAAAATGGTTGAAATCTTAAGGTGAAAAAAGTCATCGCTTCTTTGTTTCATCAATGGTTGTTTTTAACTTTGATTAATTAAAAAGATCAAACTGTAGTCATACATTTAATGTTACAAGCTGCAACATAACACATACCTTTATAGTTCAAAACTCAAGTCTTAATCAAAAGAGAGAGTGACTTCAGAGATAGTTTGAAAAGCAAGCAGACAAAAAGCTTCACATCTCAAAGCAAACGTCTGTGGCAAAATGAAGATCCCGCCTCTTATTTTCTTCGAGGTTATCATCGGCTTTGGTCTGTGTTTGTTTGGTTTACAGATCATTACAGCGGTTGACATTTATGTCTCACTACAGTAGGTACGATGAAACACATTAAACTGCGGGTTTTTATCAAAAGCCAGAAATGTCTTCAGACCAAACATCTTATTTTGAAAAGCAGCATTTCAAATGTCGCAACCTCAGTGTGGTTGAATGTTTGGGAATCCACATTTGTTTTCCTATATTCAGCATGAATGTCTAAACTTTAGTGGAAGGGAAATATGGTGACGACGGAGCCTTTTTTGAGATGTTAGAAATAAAGGTGCATCGGCGAGGAGTCCTCAAAAAAATGGTTAACAGCACTTTGAGCTGTCGGTCGATTTTTGCCCTGGTGAGCCTCCAGCCCGGCGTGACAGAGAAGATTGGACGTCATTAAGGGCTACACTCTTTCTGCTGTCTGGGGGTGTGTGAAATGGGCTCTGCTGCTGCCAAAAGCACGGACTGTTATTGTGTACCACCACCGTGCACGTGATATCTCAAAAAGGGGCACGCAGCACGTACGACCAGACCTGCATATTCATCTTGCAGTGTCATTTACCTGCACTGTGCCGGTTTTCCAGATGTTTGGCAGGTTTTTTATATGCCCTTCTGTTATAGCTGAAGGTTGGCGAGAAAGTCACATCTCTAACAAGAAGATTCTCCTTGTGTCGCTGTCAAGACTCATTCTTACCGTATGAAAAAAAGCCTCTGAGAAATATGATAGCTCCTGTAAAACGGACCAATTACTCCCCATTGACAACCTTCAAAACCCACTTTTATTGGCCGATTCAGCCAAATAAAACTTTATTGCATGAGCGGAAAGGGACGCCGTCATTTTTGCATAGCTTTTCCAAGACCAGCGTTTATATGATCCCCGTTATTACACCACTGTGACATTTAAACTTTATTGAACAAGACTTTAAAATCTGTAGGCAGTATATAAAAGATCGAGGAATTTATTTCTTTCAGATGGGAGGAGAGTCCCCCAACTGTTGAGGCGTGAGCGGGGCAGGTTGACATGACTTTATTAGATTAAATAATTTGTATACGAAAAAATAGATATATTTATAATTTTCATATTTTTTATATTTAGAATAGTGCTGGAACTAACCATCATTAACTGTTCATTTTCATTATTATGTCCTTGATAAAATGTCAAAAAAGTTTAGAATAGAATTTCCCATTACAGTTTATTTCTTTAAAAAGGCCAAAAATATCACATGCATAGTGTCATTACAGAGGGTCTTTCAAAATGACATCCCAGATATGAAACTAAGGCTGAAAAAAATCATTACTGGTTAATCTTGCGATTGATGAATCAATTTATAGTTTGGTCTACAAATTAGAAAAATACACAGCACAATTTCCCAGAGCCTAAGGTGACATCTTCAGATCGATTGTTTTGTCTTAATAACTGTCCAAACCCCAAATGCTGGACTTAATCATTATCATTATTGATTAATTTTCTGGTTGTTTTCCACTTTTGGTCTTTTTCTTAAGTCTGTGGACATCTTTAAAATGTCACGTTTTGTCCAAAAAATTGTGTAAAACTCAAAGGTGTTCACTTTACTGTCACATAAGACAAAGAAAAGAAGCAATTTCATCATTTAGAAGCTATAATTAATGTTTTTGCTTAATCAACTAATCAGACTGGGCTTTAATTTCTTCAATATCTGAGACATTAACACGATACAAGGTCGCCACAGGTTAGCTTTAAGCTTTATTTAACACCACATGTGAGTTTCCTCCTTGAACATCAAATGTATTTCCTAGACAGACAGACAGAGAGAAACTGAGGCAGAGAGGGAAAGGCACGGGGGAGAAAGGTCCTGCCCCCCTCCTCTGTGTAATTAAAAGGGGGTGTCTGTCAGGGGCTGCTGCTGCTTTGTGTGGCCCCATATGTTTGGGCGCTGATACAGGGAGGATTATTCTGTTTGGAGGCCTGATAACAGCCTGTTTATAACCTTGGCACAGGCTGGAGCCTAATCTGGCAGCAGCACATCTCTCCCCACCTCCAGCTTCCCCCACCCACCCCCCCACACCAAAATTTTCACAGGAAAACCATATTGGCTATTTTTTTCTCCAACTGGGGGAAAACAGTCATGACCCAAAAAGACTGGAGTGTTTCACCTATATCTCTCGTTTACATGTACAGTTCTGCTCAGCTTAAATATTGTGCAAACTGTTGACGTTAAAGCTTTGAATCGGATGCAAGTTACAGTGTATCAAGACAGTTGAGGCTGTGAATGTTAACAGGTGTAAAATTAGTTCCAGCTTGTTTTGCTTTTCTGAGTGATCATCCGTCACCATATACTCAGCGTGGAGCATAAATACTGTCATGTTTCCTCTGCTGAACATGCTGCTCTCTCCACTTTCAGCATTTTATTTCATTCATTCGTACAGAATCGTTTCCACACTCACCTTTTCTCTCCTGCTCAGGACGTCGGTGCTCCCTTTGTTGCGAAACTCCACTTTCATTTTTTTCAGTCTACAGGCTGATTAGTTCGGTCTTTTGTTCTCACACTATATTGCCATCATACTGCCTTTCACATGACTGAGTGTGTCATGATTTTAATTCTGCTACTGCAAACTGCTTTGTGATTTAAGTCCTTTGTGCTTTTAGAATAACAGCTCCAAATTGTTTCTTTTGAATGCCTAAATTATGCCTTTCCTCAACTAATTGCTACATGATTGATTTTATGAAATTAATTGAACACGTGTTGCCCAGTATGGAGGCTGTATTCTTAAGAAAATCTGAAAAAACTGACTAGTGTGCGCTTATATTGTCACTTTTTTATATTTTATTATATTTCTACTCATTGGACTAGGTTTTGCCACAGATGATCAGTGGCAGAAAGTAAGTAAATACATTTTTTCAGGTACTTTACTTCAGTGAATTCTTAGCTACTCATACTTGTACTTTTACTCCACTACATTTCTTTATCATCTGTAGTTAGTTTTCTTATTTAGTTACAAAATAATAGACAATCAGCTCATGAAATCTGATGCATTGTCATAGATTTCTTTCTTCTATTCTTCAATAATGCTGATCAAATTAACAGTAATATGACACTGACAGGGGCTATTTTGCTGAAGAAGTGAATGAATGAGTGCTTTAATATTTGGTAGATTTTGTTTCTAATACTGTACTATACTGCTTTTACTTTCTCACACTTTGCATTGCTACTTTGATTTAAGTGAACGATCTGAATGCTTCCTGTATTGGTGGACATGACTGTGTAGTTTATTTTCTTTCTTGGTACGTTAATTATTTTTAATCAGGTTAAAAATATTGAAATTCAGTCGCTTCATCCTGAATCACATAAATCTCTGCAAGTCTCTCCTTAAATGTCCACGTTAATAAGAAGGTTCCAACCTTGCTGATGAGTTTCCAGCGTGCCTGAATAAAAGTCACTCTCGGTAATGCACTGTTCCATAGCGAGGACCCTTAACCGGCACGCTGTGGGGAGAGGGAGTGCTCGGAGTGGCAGGCAAAGAGAACTGTCAACCTGTCACATTTCTCCCTCCTCTTCCCCCTGATAAATTAAAGTTACACAGTGTGCGTGTTGTAGCAGCGGAAGGCTGTGCAGAAAGCCTGGCTCCTCAGGTCTCAGGAGATAGCTGGCAACTAGGTCAGACTGATAATGTAATCCGCTGACTGGATCCTACAGCCCACTACATCCAGAGAGAAAAGCATGACAGGAAAAAAAAATGGGAAATGTAGGAGGAAAATAGGAACTTTTATGTGTTGTTGCACTTATTTAGCATTACCTCGCTGGCTCTAGTTAATCATGTCCATAAAGGAGAAATGTCCATGCAGCCTATTGTGAGGAAATGCACTGATAACATATCCGGTGTGCGCATGATATGTGTGTGCGGCTGCACACACGTGATT